>OZ023262.1:182114328-182586828 GCA_964006375.1 Tillus elongatus | reverse complement strand
AAACAATGTGCCATGTTTCATCAAAATAACTTTATTGTGTGAAAATGTACAAAATTTTCTAAAAGTAAACTTAAAGTGTTCCCGAAAAAACACGTTTCTTGGTCAACCTTATAGGTTAATAGCAAATATGAAACATTTGAACAAAATTCGCTACCATAACGCACTTGCTGCGTCTAGAATTTCTTTTCTTACAAACATGCATTATATCTCGATGGAAAATGCAAAAATGCAATAACATAAGGCGTGTTTGATTAAAAAAAAAAAGGAAATTTGTATCACCAATGACTTATGGGCCAGCCTGTGATTGTAGAAATATTATTTTAAGATGTAGCTCAAGACACCCTATAATTAATATATACAAATTTTTTCATCAGCTTTATTGATTTTTTACGAAAATTCGACGAAAATTATATACCATTAAACGATAAACCCTATAGCTAAGGCTACTGCCAAGCATCAGAGAAAGGGTCTATTTGAAATAAATTTTCTGCAAATATTTTAGTAAAATGAAGGACAATGACGGTTGAAATTAAGACTTTAGGGTTTGTAAAACATTCTTCTTGAGACATTTTATTTCTATAGCCCGTATTAGATTCAAGTTATTTGCCTAAATGTTGCCAATTTTGACATTTTAAATCGCTAAATTTGGTTGCCCTTACTTTGTTAATTCCGGAGATATAAATTTTTTTTGAAAGAAAATACAAAATTTTCCGGGAAAACCTAGGCAGATTTTCCTGTTTAACGAACTCATCCAAGCCATTTGCAAAAGGAATTTTTTCACCAAATTTAATCAAAATCGGCCCATTATTTTTTGAGTTATCGGTGTGATACATATATATATATATATATATATATATATATATATATATATATATATATATATATATATATATATATATATATATATATATATATAAACATATAAAAATTGAAACTGACCCCGGATATGTTTTCTGGGGGGCCTAATTAGCGCTCATTTGAAGAAATTTTTTCAAAATTCAAAAGTCGGGATCTCCTCATTAGTGAATTTTTTTTAAGAAAATTCACTAAAAATAAGAAACATAGTTGTTATGTCGGGAAAGGTTCTAACAGAGTTTTAAAAAAACTCACTACCACAGTAAATTTTAGCATATTTACTGCAACCCCTGATATGATTTTTGTTTATTAAATACTTCCTACAACTTTTTTATTTCTCATGTGTGAATGGTGGGTTGGCCTGAGAATGCCGGTTCCATTAGCCACAGACTTGTATAGAATAAATAATAAAGTTTTATTTAATGATTTTATCAATGCATTTTTAGTGAATTTTCTCAAAAAATTAACTAATGAGGAGATCGCGACTTTTGAATGTTGAAAAAATTTCTTCAAATGAGCGCTATTTAGGACCCCTGGAACCCAAATCCGATGTCAGTTTCAGATTTTATATATATGGTATGAAATACCCTGGGACCCAGTGCACTTGCTGGAACCACCAAGCACTGCTTGGCCCACCTCTGTCAGCTCGATCCACCTGCAGGACAAATCTTACAAGAATACCTGTTCAACCTTGGACTGCCCAGTTACTCTCTCTCCAGCGGCGCTGGACTCACTACCTTCTCGCCGTCATCTACACCGGCTTCATCGTTCACCTCTGGCAAAGCGAGTTCTCCCTCCAAACTGACCTATCCCTCTGCGGTAGCATATATATATATATATATATATATATATATATATATATATATATATATATATATATATATATATATATATATATATATATATATATATATATATATATATATATATATACTTATGTGTCACACCAATAACTCAAAAATAGTAGACCGATTGTGATAAAATTTGGGAAGTACCTTCCTTTCGTAAGTTGCTTGCATAAGTTCGTTATCCAGGGAAATGGGAACAGTTTTTCCCGGAAAATGTTGTGTTTTCTTTCGGAAAATTTTTATATCTCCGGAAAGCTATGGTAACCAAATTTGGTACGCTGGTTAAAATCATAAAAATAAAGCTATGTACCAAAATTTAGATCCCTAGGTTAAAAGCAAAAGAAGCATTATAGTTTTTCTTCTTAAAACGTCTAAAAGTCGCGATTCAAAACGTCAAAATTGACATGTTCTAAATAAAGAACTTAAAACTAACGTTACGGGCGATGTAGAAGAAATTTTGTGAGAAGTGTGTTCTATAAAACCTCAAGTTTCAGCTTCAGTCATCATTTCCCTTCATTTTACTTAAATATTTCCAGAAAATTCGTTTCAAATAGACACTTTCCCTGATGTTTTGGCTATGGTTTCGACTATAGGGTTATAATACATGAAGAAAAACTTTGTACCTACCCCTTGTTAAGCACATTGGGCGCATGAAGCAGTGTAAGATTTGGCATAGTTAAAGTTCAAATAAACAAGAAGAGCAGAAAGATAAAATGTATGTATAATATGTGTTATAAATAGATTAAACATTACTTTGTTCTCATTAGACGAGCGTCTCCCGACAGTAAAAACTTGGATGAGTTTTTTGTCGTTTTAACGAAATAAAAGGCCTCCCTGACCTGCTGTTTACACACGATCCTCCCAACTGACCTTCATAGCCAACTCTGACATCATTTTGTCTAATCAAAAGCTAGAAGAAGTTAAAAGGGGAAGGAAATATACATCATGCTCACATGACCTTGATATATAGCAGGGTTGATTTTCCTTTTCCTTTTAGCTTTTAATTAGCCAAACCGATGTCATGTCAGGGCAGGAACGTCAACTGGTAGGATTGTGTGTAAACAGCACGTCAGGGAGGTCTTTACAAAAAACTCAACCAAGCTTTTACTGTTGCGAGACGTTTGTCTAATTAGACAGTAGGATTGATTCCCTGTCAGGTTTGACGGCTAATATATTAATGTGAATGTAAAATACATATTACATGGTCGAACATATGTATGTATACGGATGCGTTCATACGTACATACTGAATATTGAACTTCAGTTTTTCAGTTCCTAAAAAAGTACTAACCAAGTAATTGGACGTTACGTTAGGCTTTTAATGAACTTTCATTAAACATAGTATTAGTGAATTTTCTTAAAAAAATCATGAATGGGAAAATCCGTATATATATATATATATATATATATATATATATATATATATATATATATATATATATATATATATATATATCTCGTACCAGTAACTCAAAAAATAATGGACCGATCTTGATAAAATTTGGGGACTACCTTTCTTTTGCAAGTGGCTTCGATAAAGTCGTTAGCCAGAAAAATCGGACCAGGTTTTCCCGAAAAATTTTGTGTTTTATTTCTAAAAAAATATATATCTCCGGAAAGAACAAAGTAAGGGCAACCAAATTTAATACGCGTGTTTGTATTCTAAAGGGTGAACCCTGTACCAAAATTACAGGGTTTAAAGACAAAAAGGTTATCGGCAGTTAAAATTTTTCTTTGGAGTTTTCCTCAAAACGTCAAAGTCGCGATATGAAACGTCAAAATTAGCAATGTTTAGGCAAAGAACGTGAAACAAATACGGATTGTGAAAAGGAAATGTTGCAAGAAGAGTGTTCTGCGAACCCTTAAGTTTAAGCTTCAACCGTCATTGCCTTTCATTTTACTAAAATATTTACAGAAAATTCAAATAGACCCTTTCTCTGATGTTTTGCATGTCGGTTTAGTTAAGTTGATGTTTTCGCTGTATGTTTAGTTGAGTTTATGGTTTAACGGTCTATAATTTTTAGCTAATTTTCGTAGAACAAATTCGTTAATGGATTTTTGCGTTTTTTATCGAAATATGATGCATGTTTGTAAGAAAAAAATCTGGACGCAGTAAGTGCGTTTTGGTTGCGAATTTTCATTAAATCCTTCAAATTTCAATAACTCAGTTTGCTATTAACGTAAGGTTTGTTGGCTAGGAAACCAACATTTAAGTTTATTTTCGGAAAATTTTTGTATATTTTCAAACAATAAGTAATTTTGATAATATATAGTACATAGATACATAGGCTATACCGGTGATCAGATTGTTGCCTGCTCGCATTTGCTATTAAAAACATTTTAATGAAAATTCACTTCCATAACGCACTTGCTGCGTCCAGACTTTATTATTTATCATAACATCTTATTTGTGTGTATTATTAGCTTGTTAAATTGCGCTTGAAGAAAGCCTTTCGATGATGATTAGTAAAACAATCTATTAGAAAGGCAAATGGAAAAAAAGAAATGAGTACTTTCAGATAATGAATAAAAAAGTGCCTTTTAGCCGCCGATTACTCTGATAAATTTAAAAAAATTAATAAACTGTTTATAGTTGCGAAATTTGATGCTGTAGTAAAAAATATTCTGAGCACACATAATGGCAACACGTCTGTTTCTTAAATAAGTAATATACATGTTTTAAATAGCATCTTTAAGTGTCAACCTGCAAATCGAGATGTCCCGGGTTTAAATCTCGGTGGGGTTAACTAGGAGTAGACCTTGCCTAGCCAATTAGCAGGTGTTGATGAATATCGGCAACAATTGTGCTAATGGCCAAATATGACATAGTTATTAACAAGAAAATAGTGTTATTTCTTTTTTGCTTCCCTCCTTATTTTCTAAATTTAGTTGTTTTTAGTGATTTGTCTTTTTTGTGTTTGCTGGTCTTTTGTGATACAGAACATTTTATCCTTGAATGCTTATAATTTAATTTTTCTCCAAATTTTGGTACGTTTTATAATTTTTATAAGATCATCTTGCGTACCAAATTTTATTAAAATCACTTTGTTATTTTTAAAAATACTAAAATGTTATTAAAAAACCCTACAATTTTCTAGAGAAATTGATCCTATAACCCTGGTCAATTAACTGATTCAAACTATTTTTTCAAGAAACATACATACTAAGTTTTACCAGGTCCAGAACTTATGAGAAGACACCTGTGTCAATCTACATATGTTTTTTGCCTTGCCACAATTTAGTCCATAAAAAAACTAAATCTATAAAACAACCAGACAAAGGCATGGATGCAAAATCATAATGTTTTGTATCCTCCTACTATGTCGAAAAGCATAACTATTGGACAACTGATAGTCCCTTTATTACTCTTATTTTTAAAGGGGTAGACATTGATCCAATCCAATCCATAGCAGGTGGTAGTGGAATTTTCCTTTACGTAATAGTAAAGGATTTTTTCACGCCCGAGGAGGTACCACCCCATACATAAAGGGGCCGGTGAAGTCCCAACGGACCTTTCCGATTCTGGTGTATGAGTCGGTTTTCCTTATAAGCAAAAATGATGATGGGTCCTCCTTGCACAAAATATTCCGGAGATAAAATATCCCTCCATTCGGATCTCCGGAAAAGGGGTGTACAGGGGTGCCAACATCAAGATTTAACATATCTTTTTCGAATATATGTGGCCTAAATTCTAACCTGAACTCTGTCCACCATTTCCTCCAGGCTAACAGGCCCCAAATCTTCTTCCTCACCGACACCCAAATCAGTGCCAAAACAGCCACTAATCACCTTAATTTTCCGGGGTATGAGCTCCTTACTTCCTTTAGATTGCATGGAGGCGTGTGCGCATACGTCCGTAGCAATCTACCCTGCACCAGACTCCCCAATTTAGAAGCTGGAAGAAAAGACATACTATGGATAAAACTCTCTCTCCGGGCTGCAACTAAATTCATCTGTTGCATTTACCGGTCACCTTCTGACAACCACTTTGTCCAGCTCTTTGATTACCTTTCTGAAAAAACCGACTATCTGATTTCTGAATATCCCTCCTCCGAGGTCACTATTCTTGGTGATTTCAATGTCCATAATAAGGAATGGCTAGGATCTTCAAAAACCCATCCACAAGGGAGAGCAGCGAAGGCCTTTGCAGTCAGCAATTCTTTAGCTAATATGGTTCAGCAACCTACTTACTTTCCTCGCATCTCAACACACAGCTCAAATCCCTTGGATCTCCTTCTTACTACAAAACCTGAATGCTATAAGATATCAGTCACCGCCCCCCTTGGTCGCTCAGACCACGGCATGGTCACTGCTTCCTGCGTAATGCAACCCGAGGTCACACAGTCATCACACCCACGTATCGTTTGGTACTACAACTCCGCAAACTAGGACGATATGCGGGATTACTTTTCCTCATTTCCATGGGCGTCTGTCTGCTTCTCTCATCCTGACCCCTCTGATATCTCACAAAACGTCACCGAAATTATACAAGCTGGTATGGAATTATTTATTCCACGTACATAGAAAACCACTTCAGCCACTCAAAAGCCCTGGTTCGCTAAATCCTGTGACAAGGCCAGACTTGAAAAGGTCAAACCTCACAAAACGTTTCTACTCAATCCAAGTCAAGAAAACCATAAGCATTTAACGACGCAAGAAACCGATATGTCCGCATTCTTTCTGAGGCAAAAAATTCGTTTAATAACCACATCAAAAACAAAGTCCTCTTAAGCTACAACGGCGGCAAACCCTTCTGGACCCTTACTAAATCTATTGGGAATAATTTCTGCAAGAGCACTTTCCCACCTCTTGTCTCAGGGGTGAAATTGTTTCTACCGCCCTGGGCAAGGCTGAACTTTTTGCTTCGTTGTTCGCCGGCAATTCTACTGTCAACCCACCTCCAAATGTTCAACCACCAACAGTCCGCAATGTCGCGCATAAAATGACGGATATCATTTTCAAAACTAAAAAAGTACGAAAGCTGCTCTCTTCTCTTAATACCAGGAAAGCCTCTGGCCTTGACGAGATCCCTGCAATTGTTCTCAAAAAATGCGCACCAGAACTTGCTCCTGTCCTGACTCGTCTGTTTCAGATATCTTACAATAAAGGCATATTCCCTAGTAACTGGAAAACTGCTTGAGTACAACCCATCCCAAAGAAAGGATCCAAAGCGCTTCCTAGCAACTACAGGCCTATTTCTCTCCTTTCAGTCGTCTCTAAAGTAATGGAAAAGTATATAAACATTGAATTACTAAAATTTCTTGAAAAACACAGTCTAATCCACGACAGGCAGTATGGATTCCGTCAGCGTAGATCGACTGCCGACCTCCTTTCCTTTGTCACCCATTCTTGGAACAAGTCTATAGAACTACACGGTGAATCCCAGATTGTCGCTATAGACATATCTAAAGCATTCGACCCGGTCTGGCACGCAGCGCTGCTTAATAAACTACCGGCCTATGGCCTACCAACAAAACTCTGTACCTGGACAGCAAATTTCCTCTACAACCGGAGCATTTCTGTTGTCGTGGATGACCATTCCTCTACACTGTATCCAATTAATGCAGGAGTTCCTCAAAGTTCAGCTTTGGTCCCTACTTTGTTTCTTCTCCACATCAATGACCTCCTCTCTAGCACATCCAACCCAGTCCACAGTTACGCGGACGACAGTACCCTCCACTCAAATATACAATATTCTAAGTCTGTCTCTCTAGCCCAATTAGATGAGGATCGCAGACTCATGGAGGGTTCTGTCTCCGTGAATCTCCAAAAAATATTGGACTGTGGAAGTAGAAATCTTATACAATTCAACCTCACCAAATATCAATATTGCTTTCTTTCTCATAAGAGATACACCAGCCCTAGACCCATCACAATGAACAAGCAAGTTATTCAAAGTAATGAGTCCTTTTCTCTTGTTGGCATTTCTGTGGATCTACATCTCAATTGGCACCAACATGTCACATCAATTGCAGAAGCGGCTGCTAAGAAATTAGGTTTATTCTTCCGGGCCAGCAAATAATTTTCGCCAGCTAATCTCTATACCCTATATACTTCACAAATAAGGCCAAACCTCGAATACTGCTCCCACATCTGGGGTGCAGCTGCCGCTTCTACACTCGCTATCCTGGACTCCATTCAAAAGAGAGCTATACGTCTCTCGGTGACCCTACCCTCATCCAAAAGGCTGCCATCCCTTGCCCACCGACGTGCCGTTGGTGACCTCTCTCTCTTTTATAGATATCTACACGGGCACTGCTCAGAGGAGCTCTCTTCCATAGTTCCTCCACCTGCTGCCTCCAATATATCTACCAGGGGAACAGAGCGAATGCACCCTTTTACTGTCCAGGTCACCAGACATAGAACATCTTGTTATGCTCGCTCTTTTGTCCCGAGGACTTCCAAGTTGTGGAATTCCTTGCCGGCACATGTTTTTCCTTCGCCTCCGAACCTCCAAACCTTCAAGTCCAGAATTAACAAGTTGCCTCTTTCCTCCTTGTCAACACCCACTGTACGGTAGTATTTAAGCTGTAAGCCGTCGTGGTGTGTTGTTGAAATAAAAATTTAAAAAACCCAACATGACAAAACAGACAATATTTTAAGTTGGTAGCTGGTAACCCCACACACAGTAACTTTACAATCGGTTCCACCAATATTCGAGGCTTTAACATTAAACTGAATGCCGTTTATCAGCACCTGCAAGACAAGCAACTGCATACCGTAGTTCCCACTGACACTCAAATATCTTTCTTTGCAGTGTCAGTCTATATCGTACCCTAAGTACAAACATTATAATGTTATAAGGCATGGCAACCTATATTCAAGACTTAATCAAATATGCCAAGTCAAAATTAAAGTCTGGTTTCAGTAAATCTTACGCAAAACAATGATTGTATGAAATTTTGGTGACAATTTTTGGCGCAAAAACCCCAGCAGCGAACATCATGCTATCTTTGCCTCAGCAAGAAACAAGTGCAAGCAGATAGTCGATTAGGCTAAAAGTGACTTACATGAATCAATACGAGACAAATTATAGGTCATAAATTATAGGTCAAAATTCCTTAACCAGTAACTTTAAATGATGGAATAATCGGTACATTGTCAAAAAAAGTCTGGACGCAGCAAGTGGGTTATAGTAGTGAATTTTCATAAACATGTTTTTAATAACCATTATGTATTTTTTTAATGAAAGCAGGCATGAAATTTGGTTACCAGTGTAACCTATATACTAAAAACAATATACCATATTTCATCAAAATAACTTTATTGTTTGAAAAAGTATAAAAATTTTGCGAAAATAAACTTGAAATGTTCCCGGAAAAACTGTTCCGCTTATCATGGCGAACCAACTTTTTCAAGCTATTTATCCACCTACTAAGATATTATCCACAAAAAGTTTCTCGAGAAAACTTACAGAAAAGATTTTTCATAACAAAATTTTTTCACAAGAATCCGAAAACATTTTTTTCAGCATTTTTTAAATAGCAAATGTGAATTTAAAAAAAAATAAAAGCAGGCATCAAATTTGGTTACTAGTAAAACCTATGTAGTAGAAAAAATGAACCATATTTCATAAAAATAACTTTATTGTTCGAAAATGTACAAACATTTCCCGGAAATAAACTTTAAATGTTTAGGAAAAAAATTGGTTTCCTGGCCGACGAACCTTAGGTTAATAGTAAATTGAGCTATTAACATTTGAAGCATTTAATGAAAGTTCGCTATCATAACGCACTTGCTGCGTCCCGAATTTCTTTTCTTACAGACGTGCATTATGTCCATTGGAATATGCAAAAATGCAATAATATAAGGCGGATTTGATTAAAAAAAGGAAATTTGTATTATAAAAATAATTTTATAGATGCAGCTCGAGACACCCTATAATTAACGTAAACCATTTTTTCTTGTATCTTGTATAATAACGGATATATTGAGGTTTACTGTAAACGTGCGCCATGCTGTATATATGAAAATAGATACAAAGTGAAATTAACTCCGGATACGGGTTCTAAGGGGCCTAAATCGCGCTCCTTAGAAGAAATTATTTCATAATTAAAAAGTTGGGATCTCGCCATCAGTGAATTTTTAAAAGAAAATCCACTACATGAGCCTTATCTCTTGTGCGTGCACGATGGAGATAACCACCCATATTATTGTTGATCTCACTTTGTGCAAAATGTGCCTCAGACAATCGATATTGAAAGTCAGGGCGTATTTTTCTACATGCTACACATGATCGCGAATCGGGTTATGGCGAGCATTGGGTTTCTAAACGACGCTCGACTTATTATTTAATAGTAGGAAGACGGAATATGCTCTCCAACCCCATTATACCGTCTAATATGACTAACCTAACCTTGCTTATCGTATTAATAACAAATGAATGAAAAACTAAAACTGTCACATGTTGTATTTGCATAGCTTAAATTTTCATTACCCCTTCTCTCATAAAAGAGCTGATCTACGGATTGACTAAATAATCAACGAACGTCATATATTACATTTCAGTTTGATTTACGTTTTTATTTGAAATCCAAAAGACCTGAAATTTAAGAAACGTATTTCTTGATGCCTATTCTAGTCAACGAGTGATTTTGAGTAACTTGTGTGACAAAAAATTGTAAAATCATGGTTTGGCACAAACGTTGCATTTTTTTATAAAAACCAAATCTCTTTAAATATTACTTTATTGCCTTACTTAAACGTTGACCTTTCTACTATATACTATATTTTTAGTGTAAATATTTAATTGAGACAAATAATCAAGCTACAAATATAGTGTATTTTAAACATTTCATTGAACGTACTTCTTAATAACGTTTATATGTAAATTTGCAGATTAGCACAATGTTCCTTTCTTGGAAAAAAAATCAGACATGCTTAGAGAAACACCTTTATGCATTAACCATCAGACCAACGCTGTAATCTCAACTTCACAATACAGCTAAGAGACCTAAAGCAAATGTGAGGTTCGGCGCAGGGTAAACATGCTGCAAAGGAGCTAGAAATGCAAACTCTAAAAACTCACCTTACAGCAGTCCATAGAAAGGAGAAACTTCTTACCAACCATTCCTGGGCATCAACGGACCACACCGTTTCTCCAAGAAAAACTGCCATTTTGCCCAATTGAAAATAAATTTTAAAAAATTATAGAACATTAGACCTTAAAATTAACTAAAACTACTGCCAAAGCATCAGGAGAAGGTTCTATTTGAATTAAATTTTTTGGAAATATTTTAGTAGAATGAAGGACAATTACGGTTGGAGCTAAAACCTAGAAGTTTTTGAAACTTAATACAAATAGTCTAGGGGGAATAGTTAGCGCTCATTTGACGAAATGTTTTCAAAATTCAAAGGTCGCGATCTCCTCAATACAGATTTTTTAAAAAAGAAAATTCACTAAAAAGTAGATTTATTTGCCCAGGTTTATAATTCCATGCTTGATCTGTAGCGAAGAAAACCAACAATGTTTTCAGCTGTAAAGTCATAAACGAATGAAATCAGAACGGCACCGCAGAGCCTGATTGCATTGCAGCAATAGTTCTTAATATTTGTGTTACCAAAGTAACTCCAATCTTGTGTTGCCTTTTTTCGATACCCTTTCAGATTTCCACTTTCCTAAAAGATGAGTTGAGCCTGTCACTAAAAGGGAAGATAAGTACAATATGGGCAACTGTCGTCTAGTTTCTATTCCATCAGTTTCGTTCAAAGGGATCAGTATAGAGCTTGTGAAAAATAGAACATCCCAAGTGAACGTTAATACGGCTTTAGTGAAAACCCCTCCACATATGCCATTCTCACATACATCACTTATTTTTTGAGTTCTGTTTTAAAAAAATTGGAAAAGCTCATGAAATTTTATTGGATGCTTCTAAAGTATTTGATCGGGTCTGGCATGCGGTACTAACCAATAAACTTACATCGTATGTAGGGGAAATCCGGGAGACTTGACCAGGTGGGAGACAACGCATAAATCCGTTTAAATTTTGCGCTCTTGTGTGCGCTGTCAGGTCGTTGCACGCTCTTTTATTGTGTGACATTTATACGCCACCCAAGGTTTATAGAATAGACGCGCCACCATCTTAGCTGCCAGTACACCGGTTCATCTGTGAGTGATGTAAACAGGTTTTTGGTCGCCGCAAGTGAAAAGTAATCTTTTTTTGTTTTTTTTACATTACATCGATAAACAGTTAGGTACGCAATGTTTTATATACTACTTGGATGGTTGAATTGATGTTACTTTAAGAATGTAGTCTGTTTTTTCTTCTGATTTATCGAAATCTCTACTGCACGACGTGAAGTGATGGAAGTGAGAGTAGAGAGACTTGATCCACAATGCTTGAGGGAGACTTGATCAGTGGTTCAACTGTCTCTTGCGTATATGATTTAATAATAAGATATGTATCTAGGTATTGTTTGTTTGTATTTGAAGGTATTAACATCATGTCGTTCCGATATAAAACTAAGGTTGGTTCTACCCGCAAAAAGTCACCAAGTAGGAATTACCAAACGCTGTTAAAGAAGTGAAATCGGGTGTCTCTCTTTGAAAGACAGCTATTAAATATTGCATCGACAGGACCACATTACGTCGGTACACCAATAATGAACAAAAACTGCGGAAGCTTGACGACAAGGGTAGTTCATATAAAGCTTCTCAGATTTTTACAATTGCCGAAAAGAAACTTTTGGTAGAATATTTACTAAATTGCAGTAAAATAAACTACTGTCTGACTCGCGTACAAGCGATGAAATTAGCATTTGAATATGCTTCATCAAACTCTAAACACATTCCAAATAATTGGTCAAGGGATATTTCAGCTGGAAAAGACTGGTTTCGTGGATTCCTTCTTAGGAATCCAGAGATAAGTTTACGGACTCCCGAAGCAACCAATTTATCGAGAGCAACCAGTTTCAACAAAAAGAACGTGGGCGATTTTTTTCAAAATTTTAAGTTAGAGAAATAGAAACAGAATATTTATAATTGCGACGAAACAGGATGCACTACCATCCAAGACTGTCCAAAGATATTAGCAAGCAAAAAATCGAAATAAGTAGGCCAGGTTACTTCTGCAGAGAGATGAACTCTGGTTACCATCTGTTTTGCAGTCAATGCAATTGGTAATGTCATGCCACCTTATTTTATATTCCCGCGGGTGAAATTTCGGCCATATTTTGTGGTTGATGGGCCTGAATGGGCAAATTGGGACGCGTATCCTACTGAGTGGATGACTACGAAGAGTTTCTGGAAGTTTATGGACCATTTCAAAAAGTATTCTTGTACATCGAAACAAAATCCTGTCCTGTTGATTTTCGATAATTACGAGAGTCACATAAGCATAGATGTGGTCAAGTTTTCTAGAGACAACGGTATAACATTGCTGACGGTTCCTCCTCACTGCAGTAATAAATTGTAACCGTTAGATGTAGCTGTTTACTCTTCGTTTAAATCAAGATACAACAGTGTGATGAACAATTGGATGCTGTCAAATCCCGGTAAAACCGTAACAATTTATAATATCCCTAGGTTTATAAAACAACGATGTCGCAAGCGTTCTGTCAGGCCAACATTCTTAGTTGATTCAAAGTTCCGGCATACATCCATTCAACCCTGATATATTTAGGAAAGGAGACTTCACGTGCTCTGCAGTCACTGACAGAAAGTTGCCAAATAATGAATTACTTCCTGTAATTCCTTCTTCGTCTCGTCAAGTTCAACTTAGCTTCTCCGCTGATATGGATGAAACGTCATCTTTGCAGCACTATTTGGATGACATTCATCATCGTTTATCTGTCAATTCTGAATCACCTCCAATCATAATGCCAACCGAAGCAAATGTTCATCAAATCTCGGTCACTCGTCAAGAACAAAACAATGTTAGCAATTATAAGTGACCAGGAAAAGGCTCACTTTGAGTATATATTGTCCACTCGTCAAGATCAAGAAATTTCAGAAGCAAGAGAAGTTCTGCCTTTACACAATCAAAATGATGCTGGTGGTACATAAGGCTCATCCACAATTCCGAAAATCTCACTGGTAACCCCGGAAACCATAAGATCATACCCAAAAGCTGCACCCTGGAAGACTACACGTTGTGGCTGTCAACCAGGGAAAATTAAAATTCTCACAAAAACTCCAGAAAAAGACGCAACAGATGATTTAACACCTAAAAAGAAACAGAAAAGGAAGGAAAGCCTAGTATAAGCAAAACAAAAAAGAAAATTATTTAAAGTAGTAGAATGATGAATCTATCAAACATATTGAAGTTAAAAAGAAACCAATGAAGGGGAGACTAAATAAGAGAATGGAGAATGGAAAGTAAGACAAGAAGTGCAAACAAAAAGAGAAAAATATCCAAGATCAAAAATCGTGGTCAAACCATCGAAACCGAATCAGAAGACGAAAACGTCATTCCATATGCTAATGACTCTGATGATGATCATTCGGACGAAGGTCTGGATATAGATAATCGTTGGTATTTTTTCGTATGCCAAAGACAAGAAGTTCTAAGCATGAGACTGTGTATTTCTTGCAAGAGATATGTTCATGAGATATTTGTTGGATTGACCAATCAAGACGATGAACATTACATATGCCATGAATGTGCAGATTAATGATTAAACATTCCCTTGCGTTGGGGAGATTTGAACCACAAATCGCATTTTAAATTAAAACGCATGTTATTGAAATTATTGAACCTCGGTGGTTCAGGGGTAAGAACGTGTGCCTCTGAACCGAAGGGTACTGGGTTCGATCCCGGGTACTCCTTTCACTTTTTCAGTACGAACTGTAATATTAACATCAACCGAGGTTCTGGCATTGTATTTGAGCAAGTTGAATGCCTGCACGTTCCGCCCTTCGGAGGGGGCGTAAAGCCGTCGGTCCCGTGTCCATGCGATGTTGGGCACGTTAAAGATTCATACCCTCCTTACAGAAAGGCAGGGGTTCGGCAAAATTTCCAGGCTAGTGAAGTGAAACTGCTCCCTGGCGTCGGTGATTGACCATAGTCGCGAAAATAGGCCGACGTTAAAGAAACAAAAACACACAACATTGAAATTATTTGATTAGCGGAAAAGTTTATATTACAAAATGGGACCCGTTTACAAATTCTTTGCATACGTTTTTAAGCTATCAAGATCTGTATCTTAACCTGTGTTTTGGTTAAAATGTTATGCGGTTTAATGCAAAACGGGGTTCAACTCTCCCGGACTCCCCCTATTGCTTTCAAATTCTGGATATCATTATCTGGCTTTTTTAAAGACTGCATCTTGTAGTGATAGTAGTAGGTGATCTTTGCTGATATTTACAATGGGGAATAATAGTTAATGGAGGATAATAATCAGCACATAAATAAAAAAAACTTAAAGGTTATCAATTATGTTAGACAACTGGTGAATTTAGACGCCTACAAAAGTATTTAGCAACAGCTACTGATAAAGGCAACCTCGTTGTCGGAGTACGCACCTAGCACATAACTCTATCTTATTATTTTTGTGGTTTTTGGGGGTCATTCTGTTTTTATTTTTGTTTAAGAGACAAAGACATTTCATGTACAAACAATACCCTAAGTTTCTGGCCTATAGCAAAAATAATAGGTCAAAGTTTCGTTTCCAATAACTTCAAATGATGAATAATCGGCATATTATTGAAAAAAAAAGCAGATTTATTTGTACGGGTACTCGTTTATAATTCTATGCTTGTTCCATAGGTAAGGAAAGCACCAACTTTTCAGCTGTGATGCCATAAATGAATGAAAACAGAAAGGAACCAGAACCTGATTGCATTGCAGCATAGTTCTTAAAATTTGTGTTACCAAACTAATTCCAATCTTTTGTTGCCTTTTTTAGATACCCTTTCAGATTTCCACTTTCCTAAAAAGAGGTCAACCTGTCTCTAAAAGGGGAGATAAGTCCAATATGGGCAATTATACTCTAGTTTCCATTAGTGAATTTTCTTTAAAAAATTCACTAATGAGGAGATCCCGACTTTTGAATTTTGAAAAAGTTTCTTCAAATGACCGCTAATTAGGCCACCCAGAACACATATCCGGGGTCAGTTTCAATTATATATATATATATATATATATATATATATATATATATATATATATATATATATATATATATATATATATATATATATATATATATATATATATATATATATATATAGGTATCACACCAATAACTCAAAAAATAATGGGCCGACTTTAATTAAATTTGGTAAATACCTTCGTTTTGCAAATGTCTTGGATAAGTTCGTTAGCCAGGAAAATCGGCCCAGGTTTTCCCGGAAAATTTTGTGTTTCCTTTCGAAAAAATTTATATCTCCGGAATTAACAAAGTAGGGACAACCAAATTTAGTACGCGGGTTTATATCCTTATAGGTAAGTTACCTACCAAAAGCTCTGTAGGTCTAAGAACAAAAAACTTATAGGTATTCAAATAAAAATAAATTGGGGTTTTCCTCAAAACGTCAAAGTTGCGATTTAAAACGTCATAATTGGCAACATTTAGGCAAAGAACTTGAATCTAATACGGGCTATGGAAATAAAATGTCTCAAGAAGAAGGTTTTACAAACCCTGAAGTCTTAGCTTCAACCGTGATTGCCCTTTATTTTAATAAAATATTTCTAGAAAATTCATTTCAAGTAGACCCTTTCTCTGATGCTTGGCAGTAGCCTTAGCTATAGAGTTTATCGTTTAATGGTATATAATTTTTGTCGAATTTTCGTAAAAAATCAATAAAGCCTAATATATTCCTTATTATACAAGATATGAAAAAAAATTATATATTAATTATAGGGTGTCTTGAGCTACATCTTAAAAAAATATTTCTACGATCATAGGGTGGCCCATAAGTCGTTGGTGATAGAAATTTTCTTTTTTTTTTAATAAAAAACGCCTTATGTTATTGATTTTTGCATTTTCCATCGAAATATAATGAATCTTTGTAAGAAAAGAAATTCTGACGTAGCAAGTGCGTTATGGTAGCAAATTTTGATCAGATGCTTCATATTTGAATAGCTCAATTTGCTATTAACCTATAAGGTTGATCAAGAAACGAGTTTTTTCGGGAACACTTTAAGCTTACTTTCGGAAATATTTGTACATTTTTAAACAATAAATTTATTTTAATAAAACGTAGCACGTTGTTTTGACTATATAGGTTACACTGGTAACAAAATGTGATGCCTGCTTTCTTAAAATTAAAAAAAAACACACATATTTGCTATTACAAACATTTTAATGAAATTTCACTACCATAACGCACTTGCTGCGTCCATACTTTTTCTATTACATCAGTTCTGTTCAAAGGTATAAGTGAAAAATCGAACATCCCAGGTGATCGTCAATACGGATTTAGTGAAAACAGCTCCACAGGTGATATTCCCACATTCATCTTTGGAGTTCTGTTTTAATTTTTTTTTGAAATAGCATGACATTTTATTTGATATTTGTAAAGCATTTCATCGGGTCTGCCATGCGGTACTACCTAATAAATTTCCATCGTATGGATTGTTTTTCAAATTCTGCAGGTGATTATCTAGGTTTTTGAAAGATTATTGTTCCTAAAGGTCAAAATGTTTGGGGTTGACATCTTTGGGTGAGTTGAATAAAAATGATTTTTCTTTCTTTTGTGCTGTGTGCTGTTACTTCAACTCTTGCCTTCAGCTTAACTTAAGACTCTTCTATAGGGTTTTTTAAGACTTTTTAAAAGTTTTTAGATTTTACTGTGAGGTTTTAAATCTCAGGACAAATTAACGTTTTGTTACGGTTCAAATTGACTTGTATTTGCTTTTACTGCATGTTTTGGTTTATATCTGTTAACTTGTAATCTTTCGTGATTGTGTAGTTAGATAGTTTTATAACTTTTGACTTAATGTTGACGTCAGTTACTGGTACCTCCTTTATATCTTTTATACTTTGTGTTGTGCCCTCGCAGAAATAGCCTACCGGAAAACTCAGTTTTTCTGACAAGCCTTTTGTAAATTCTAGATTCCCTGGGGATGACCGATTAATAGGTAGAAACGCGTCGGGACCAAGATTAAACATTTGTTTGGAAAGAAAAGGCTTTTTTATTCAACTCACCCAAAGACGTTTCGAAAGATTGTTTCTTGTACGTGGCAGTCGCAGATAATATTTGCTGATATTTACAAGTTTTCAAACGAAATATGCAGCGAAGAAGCTTGTGTTACTGTTTCTGGTTAAAAGTGTGTTTTCTCCATATCAGCTTCTTACACTGTATAAGGAGCAGCTACGTGCATTTTATCTTTAAAATTATATTTTGAAACAAGCTGTTTGCCTTTACCACTGTTCCTTTCATTTCATTTGATTACAGAGGAGAGGTTAAAACTTCTTACTTTTTTATCGATCTTTACTGTCATCGATATTGCTTCACAGAAATTGCCTCGTTAGTCACCATATTTGCGACCTTCAATCGGCCACTTCGTTTTAGCCAAACAGGCTACGAATCCCCGTAGTTTCCTAGACCAGCTACACTTTGGATTGCGCTCTCGGCGGACATATTTTCGGAGATATATAATCTCCAGCTATTCAAGAAACAAGCTAACACCTATTTTGTGGTAAAACAATCAAGGTCATAGTGTTTTCAATGCATATAAGCTTCGCTTTCCAAGAACTACAGATAAAATTTCGGGACGCAGCAAGTGCGTTATGGTAGTGAATTTTTATTAAATGCTTCAATTTTGAATAACTCAATTTTCTATAAACTTAGAAAGTTTAATTTTGATATGTAGTAAGGTCTTTCCTAAGGCAACATATACACCAAATTTCATTTATACCTTTGTAATTTTTGGAAAAAAAAAATTTCCGAAAGAAAAATCAAAATTTGAATAACTAAATTTTTTATAAACTTAGAACGTTGAATTTTAATACGTAGTAAGGTTTCTCCCAGGGCAACATACCCTTTAAATTTTATTGAAACAGCTTTGTAATTTTCGGGGAAATTTTTTTCCCCGGAAAAGCCTTTTCGATTTTCCTGGCTAACGAACTCATCCAAACCATTAATAAAAGAAAGGCACTTGCCGAGTTTCATTGAAATCGGTTAATTAATTTTTGAGTTATCGGATGGATATTTGAAAAAAATTGTGCAAAGTCTCACCATCGATACCTCTCCATTACCGAATTTTTTTAAATAAAAATTCACTAATATTTTGGTTAAAGGATAAGCAATTTGTTTATTTTCTTTTGGCAATGCATTTTTAATCATATAGTGTTGGAAGGGACCTGCTGAACTTAGTATGATATCTTAGGCAGCACACAATACACAACATATAAAAACATTGTGTTCTTTCTTATAAGTGTTGCTCTATGTAATGTGTCGTTTGGACGTCAGTTTACAATGCGAGAAATCTTAAAACAACGCAACATATTCACCAAATTTCATCAAAATAGCTATGTAATTTTCAGAGACAAACATTTTTTCGAAAGGAAACTCAAAATTTTCTAGGAAAACCTTGTCCGATTTTCCTGGCTAACGAAATTATCTAAGCCATGATTAAAAGAAAGATTCTTGCCGAGTTTAATCAAAACCAGTTAATAACTTTTTGAGTTATCGTGCGGATACATACATACACACACACACACACATATATATATATATATATATATATATATATATATATATATATATATATATATATATATATATATATATATATATATATATATATATATATATATATGTATATATAAACATATAAAAATTGAAACTAACCCCGGATATGGGTTCTCGGGGTCCTAGTTCGCACTCATTTGCAAAAATGTTTGCAAAGTCTCACCATCGATACCTCTCTATTAGCGTATTTTTTAAAATAAAAATTCACTAATAAAACAAACGAAACAGTATATCCCACGTGCTTTAAGTAACCTTATTATGACCAGCAGATACACCATTTTAACGTTTTAAATAAAGTGGTTGAAGTATTTTACATAATATGTTGATAATTAATTAATTTATAGAATATAACATGATCATTTTCAAACACTCTCCCAGTATACAACACAATATTACTCCTCAGTCAATAAATTCACTTTTTTCATTCTGCTTCATCAAAACTACATTTAGTAAATTTTAATTTTACACTACAATAACGACTTGTTAATGCATTCTCCAGAGCACACAGAAGCACAGAAACGAGATAAGGTTATGAGCAAAATATATAGTAGAAACAATGTGCCATATTTTACCAAAATAACTTAGTGTTTGAAAATGTACAAAAATTTTCCGACAATATACCTTAAACGTTGGTTTTCTAACCAACAAATCTTAGGTTAATAGCAAATTGAGTTATTGAAATTTGAAGCATTTAATCAAAATTTGCTATCAAAACGCACTTACTGCGTCTTGATTTTTTTTCTTACAAACATATTTCGATAAAAAATGCAATAAAATAAGGCTGTTCGAAAAAAAATTTGTAGGGATCACCAACGATCGACTTGTGGGCCAGCCGGTGATAGTCAAAATAATTTTATAAGATGCAGCTCAAGACACCCTATAATTAACTTATACAATTTTTTCTCGTCTCTTTTATAATAATAATTATATTCAGCTTTACCGTAGAAACGCGTCACCCTGTATAATATCAGCCCTTTTGTAAAACTTCGATCCTTTATATTTATTTATTTATTCAATATGCAAATACACAGTTTATAAACCATTTACGTATATATGTGTTGATAAAATATAACAAACACTGTTTAATCCACTCACTAACATTAATAAAGGAATAATTTGCACTTGTATATAAAAATTTTCCAAATGGCACAAATAATTCGTCCACTCAAACAAATAAAAAACATAATATAAACGATCTCATATCATTATCATACGGCTTACGCTAAATGTCAGTTATAGCGTCTAACAGACCTGCACAATAATAATCATATGTTACGTTACCATGACAACCACAACTAGATCTTATATAAACTATTCAATGTAGGCGGTGAATCTATAAATAACTGTTTCAAATTTGAATAGCTTAATTTTCTGTAACCTTAGAAAGCTGAATTTTGGCACATAGTTAGGTCTTTCCCAAAGTAATATGTACACCAAATTTTATCGAAATATCTTTGTAATTTTCGGAGAAAAAATTTTTTTTCGAAAGAAAACTCAAAATTTTCCCGGAAAACCGTGTCAGATTTTTCTGGCTAACGAACTCATCCAAGCTATTAATAAAAGAAAGGCACTTGCCGAGTTTTATCAACATCGGTTAATTATTTTTTGAGTTAGCGGTTGGATACACACACACACACATACATACATACACATATATATATATATATATATATATATATATATATATATATATATATATATATATATATATATATATATATATATATATATATATATATATATATATATATATATACATATAAAAATCGAAACTGACCCCGGATATAGGTTCTAGGGGCCCAAATTCGCGCTCAAATTTTTGCAAAGTCTCACCATCGATACCTCTCTATTAGTGAATTTTTTAAAATAAAAATTCACTAAAAATGTTAACTATAAATTGAATTATTAACTAAAAGTAAACACTACAGTTTAAAATCACAGTTATTAAATTTTATTTCCAGAAAAGGGAGAGAAGTAGAGTTGCTCTTGATATAAACTGATAAATCTTGCAAAGTTATTTAGGTAGACAAAAATGCATTTGAACGTTCAAAGTTGTGCCTATAATTTCTTTTATAATAATAAATTTTATAACATAATGACGATATTATTGTATGACGATAGCTAAGTGCATATCGTTATAATAGCCCATGGATTATTTAATTTAATTTTAATGTTTAAAAGCGTAATTGTCTGGAAGCATAACTTGTGTAATGATAGCGATGATATACTAATATAAATCTCTTTACAATAATCTCTTTATTAACTCGGGTTAGCATGAAATTTTAGATAAGATTATTATCAAATATTGCGAGGAAGTACAGTATTTAACAAGGCAGCCGAATAGCCTATCTTGGTAGACATGGTCATGTGATTGACGGGGTCACAATAATTCAGAATCGATTTTCCTAGTCTCATTCTCATAGTAGTTTCGTTCTGTTCACCATGTTTACAAACAGTTGCTGTATTTTTTATTTAGTGTTTACAACAGTGTTGGTAATCCATGGAGCAGTTATTATTGAAAAACCCGAGTGCAACTTGTCTTTGAACATCTTGAAAGAAATTGCATCGTACCAGAAAGTTGCTGAGCAAATCATCAATGCCACAGTCAACGGGCAATTTAAAGGAAGTACATACGATGAATTGGCTACTTTCGTAGATAAATTTGGTAATCGTATTGCTGGCACTGAAAACCTGGAGAATGCTATTGATTATATGTTAGATAAACTCAAAGCTGAAGAGCTGGACAATGTACATGGTGAAGAAGTTTCTATTCCCCATTGGGTCAGGTATGTATATACATATAAATTTTTAACACAGGGTTATTAACGGTGGTAACCCATTAGACGTTTACAGGGATTGTAAAATTAAAAATATAATAGCTTTTCATACTTTTCAACCCACCTAAAATATTTTCAGTTTTCTGGAAATTCTGGTTATACCTAAAGTTGATGTAATATTTGTTATTTTAAATAAGACACTTGTTTATTATATTATTTTTAGTTTAGAACGACTTATTAAAAAATAAGTTACTAACCGTGTGCGTTTGCATATAATAATGTTCTCAAAACGTAGGTAGTAAATTTTAAATTTATAAAAACCAGAAGCGAATGCTGTTGTATACTGTTGTCAGGGTATTCTTTATCCCAATTCTGTATTAGACAGGAAAAACTTATATATCGGTATTGAGGTAAAAAGTTCAAAATTTACTAAATAGATAAGTATCTATTTTATAATATAAACATCATCCCTCCTAGAGGCTTTTTAAGAAATACTTCATTAATCATTTACTTTGGATAGTATTTGTATTAAGTTTCATGTCACTAATCATATTTTGCTCATATAAACTTCCATCCGTTATTTTATTTTACACCCACACGTTGTTGATTTTCTGTAAATGCAAATACTCGTATTTTATTATTTAGAACTCTTGACTAAATACCGATTTTCCCGTCTCCAACTTTAAAGACATAGAACTTTCATGCAACTTTAACACCCTCATTTCACCTTTGAAGAACTGTAATTTCGGGATATCCAATGTGGTTTAGGTCATTTGATTACCAAGTCATAAGTCTGTTTACTAAGTTTTTACATAAACTCTTTCACACACACATATAGGTGTATATATATATATATATATATATATATATATATATATATATATATATATATATATATATATATATATATATATATATACAGGCTGATTCATAAGAGGTGACCAAAAATGAAACCCCATGTTCTTTTAACAATTTTTGAGAGGGTGTGTCCTATAAAAAATTTTCCTATAATGCTTCATTAAAAAGATACAGGGTGTTGAAGTTGAATTTCAAAAAATAAAATTTCCCAATTTTTTAAAAAGTAGACTCTTTCAAAAGTATGTACAAATTGAAAAAGGCAGGACAGTTAAAAAATACAGCTGTCAAATGAAGGAGGACATGTTCAAAGAGGATCTAGCAGAGGTCTTTGACATCTCTGCCTCGAACGACATGGAGGCGATGACATCCGAAGAGGACAAAGTCTTTCTTGCTATGCAGAGAGAATATTTATCCAGATTCAGCTTTGGCGGCAAGGGCAAGAATCTTTCAGAACAAGAAGCCAGAAAAATATTGATCTATGGCAGAAGATATGAGAAAGAATGAAGCGGAAGTTAAAAGTCAACAACGATATAAAGTTGCCTCAACGTCTGCTCCCGTGGAATGAGCGAGCCTTCCTTATTACACTAGCGCAGTTTCCCGACTGACCAGTTACCGATGTGGCTCCCCAGGCTTTCAAGCGACATCTCCGGTATTTTTCGGAAGAACTTGTCGGTCTATCAATGTTTGACGAAGAAGTTGACACCGAAACGAAATATAGAATGCAGAAAAATTTGCTTGTGCCGGCTGAAGCCAAGGGACTTAAACGGCTAGATGGGAAGTTATTTGTCACTCCTAGCGAGTGAAAACGTCCACATCGTTGATGTTTTCTTGGATAACGGTGAAAATGGCACCAGCGAGTTTGTTGCTCAAGAACCTCAGTCACTTGTCAGATGATGCGATCTACAAGCTGTTCCAGGAGACAGCTGCACAAATAAAGGTGGTAAATGACTGCGCAGAGAGGATAGTTGCCCTGATCCAGCAATATAAGCAAAGTTTCACATAAGCTGACACCTAGAAACAGTATCTTTTGCACCTGGCGGGGCTCCATAGAAAGGCGTACCCTAACATTTCCAAAGACGCCTTATTTCAAAGGTGTTATGTTGCTATAAAACTGATATAATAATTATAGTGTTATTGACAATTATAGTTTGTATTTGTTTCAAGTTTTGAGGTAATTTTCATTATATAAACAAAAAAAAAGTCTGGACGCAGCAAGTGCGTTATGGTAGTAACTTTTCACAAAAATGCTTCTATATAGCACATTTGTCTGTTTTCAATGAAAGCAGGCATCAAATTTCGTTACCAGCATAACCTAACAAAAAGTTTTTTGCATGAAAATTTACAAACAATGTTTTCCCGACAATCCGAAAACATTTCTTTAAAATAACTTATTAAACATTTATTATTATGCCCTTCACTCCTGAAACACAAAATACAGGCTGTCCTATTTGAAACATTTGAGTTACAATAGTTCAATTTTTTCAAATCAGTCACTATTTGAGGGCGCCCTGTGTACGACATCTCGATTTTTTTTCATGAAATAATATAAATCAAAACCTCTATGAATGTGTCATTTGCATGGGACTCCAATATCTATTGGGAAAAACGCCGTATCACAATTTTTGATATGTGCCAAAAATGTGAAAAGTTGCAAAAAAATTGAAATAACTCATCAGTGGCACCCATTTTGTTCTTAAAATGCCTATAATTTTTTTTGGTCTTAATCTATAGACGTGAATAGGTGTATAGTTTACTTTTCGTGACATAAACCCGCGTACCAAATTTGGTTACCATAATTTTATTATTTCCGGGTATTTTCCGAAAGAAAACACATAATTTTTCGGGAAAAACTGGGCAGACTTTGCTGGCTAACGAACTTATCCACGTCATTTGTAAAATAAAGGTACCCACCAAATTTGATTGAAATCAACCCATTATTTTTTGTGTTATCGGTGTGATACACATATACAGGATGTTTCACGTGTAACGAAACGGTCTGTTATATCTAAACGGCACACTTAAGGAGTTTTTTAAGTAGCGGTATGTAGATCAATAGGAGCTACATTTAAAAAATTTTCAAAGTTATGTTTTAGTGAATTTTCTTAAAAAAATTCACTAATGGGGAGATTCCGACTTTTGAATTTTGAAAAAATTTCTACAAATGAGCGCTAATTAGGCCCCCCAGAACACATATCCGGGGTCAGTTTCAATTTTTATATGTTTATATATATATATATATATATATATATATATATATATATATATATATATATATATATATATATATATATATATATATATATATATATATATATATATATATATATATATATATATATATATATATATATATATATATATATATTATATATATGTATGTATGTATGTATGTATCACACCGATAACTCAAAAAAGAATAGGCCGATTTTGATTAAATTTGGTGAATACCTTCCTTTTGCAAATGGCTTGGATAAGTTCGTTAGTTAGGAAAATCGGGCAGGTTTCCCGAAAAATTTTGTATTAAAAAAAAAAATTATATCTACGGAATTAACAAAGTAAGGGCAACCAAATTTGGTGCGCTGGTTTATATCGTTATACGTGGGCTACCTACCCAAATTTAGCTATGTTGGTCAAAGGACAAAAAAGTTATGGGCATTTAAAGAAAAATTAATTGGGGTTTTCCTCAAAACGTCAAAATGACAACTTAAAACGTCAAAATTCGCAACATTTAGGCAAAGAACTTGAATCTAGTACGGGCTATGGAAAGAAAATGTCTCAAGAAGAATGTTTTACAAACCCTGAAGTCTTAGTTTCAACCGTCATTGTCCTTCATTTTACTAAAATATTTCCAGAAAATTTATTTCAAATAGACCCTTTCTCTGATGCTTGGCAGTAGCCTTAGCTATAGAGTTTATCGTTTAATGGTATATAATTGTTGTCGAATTTTCGTAAAAAATCATTAAAGCTCAATATATCCGTTATTATACAAGATATGAAAAAATATTGTATACATTAATTATAGGGTGTCTTGAGCTACATCTTAAAAAAATATTTCTACAATCACAGGATGGCCCATAAGTCGTTGGTGATACAAATAATTTTTTTTAAATCGAAAACGCCTTATGTTTTTGCTTTTTCCATCGAAATATACTGCATGTTTGTAAGTTAAGAAATTCTGGACGCAGCAAGTGCGTAATGGTAGCGAATTTTTATTAAATGCTTCATATTTGTAAAGCTCAATTTGCTATAACCTATAAGGTTGACCAAGAAACGGATTTTTTCGGTTACACTTTAAGTTTACTTTCGGAAATTTTTGTACGTTTTCAAACAATAAAGTTATTTTGATGAAACATGGCACATTGTTTTTATTATATATGTTATACTGGTAATCAAATTTGATGCCTGCTTTCTGAAAAAAAAGCACACATATTTGCTATTAGAAACATTTTTATGAAAATTCACTACCATAACGCACTTGCTGCGTCCCGAACATTATTTTCTTATGGAACAACCTATGTTTGACGACAATTTTGAATTCTTCACAAAAAAGAAGATCCACTTCTATAAGGGTCCCTTATACCTATCTGTTACGGTTTTTGGGATATTTTGTTTTTTTCGATATTTGTGCGGGTTTGAAAAAAAAATTTACGTACAACAAAAAATTTTTGTAACCTGAAATCTTAGAATCATTGCTCTATCACCTAATGTATTTGACGGTTTTGAATAGTTTACAGGGTGCTCAAATTATCCTGGTATTATATGGCTAGATTTAAGTCCAATTATCATGGTTATTTAAATACAACACCCTGTATTTTACTTATTCATCATTTTTACTCTCTCTAAAACTACTATAATGTTGCATAAACTTAAATGTTAAGATTTTGATGTGAAGTAAAATTTTCCCAAACTTGTCGTAATTTTCTCTACAATCAATGTTTAACTGTGTTCTATTGTCTTTTTAAGACAAGATGTCTCATTAGTCTAGAATGCTACTGTCACTACAGTGTAGTTAAAGTTTCAAATTGACTCATTATTGCGGACCTGCCAAAATGAAACAATATTTGCTTCAAGAAAGAATCGATATGATATTAATTATCGGAGAATATTTAGTAAACTGTTTCCGAGCATCAAGTGTATATGCTGTAAAATTCCCAAATACAAAGCGTCCCAAAAAGGAAGTATTTTAAAGGTTGGGAAGCAGATTTTGTACTACAGGAAGTGTTGGTTATGACAAGGTAGCTGTAACTAAATTAGTTACTGGTCGTGAAGGCAACGAACTCCAAGTTGCGCCATTCGCGACCCCTTATTAAAAGTTTTCTTAATGCCAATTAATCCCAAGAAAGCCAGTTAGTTGTTATTAGATTAAAAATTTAGAATTCTAAAGTCGCAATAGTAGAATTTGCAAACTGTGATTTTTTCAAGTGGCTTCTAATGATGTTCTATGTTAAACCTGAATGTCAAAGAGAAAATTATAACATATTTTGAATAGCCAGCCATGGAAAGGACAACACACATTCCTGTTAATAACTGTCAACCATTTAAGTCGCGTTTTTCTGTTGTGTCAATCGAAATAGAAACTCGAGTGTGCTTAATGAGATATATACTAATTTGATTGTACTAACTAGGGCATTGTATTCGAATAGAATTGAGTTTTAATGGTTTGGTAATGCATTAAAAGAAAATTAAATTTTGTACACCCCGTAGATAACGTGCTAATTCTAAAAACGGCCTATACACATTAATATTTTTTTATCTACAGCCATAATTTTAGTGTTTTTGCTTTAAAAATGGCAGCGGCACATAAGTATGATGGAGCAAATTCAAAAATTTTCAAAGAAGTGAAAAAAAGTCTAAAACGGCTGAACTTGGGTCTAAGGAATGCTACCAAAAGTCTCTCTAAAATAAAGTTTTTAATTAAAAAAAACAAAAAAATATGTGGTTCTATTTGAAATTAGAAAGTTGATGTCTACTCCCGGTATTTCCGGAGGTATCGCTATTTTGAAAATATCTTCATTAAATAGATCATGGGTCGTTATCCGTGAGCTGAAATTTTAAGAAAATATTATGAACATAACTCCTAATAATTTTAATAGATGGTTTCGATCTCTGTATGTATACATAAATACATACATACATACATACATATATATATATATATATATATATATATATATATATATATATATATATATATATATATATATATATATATATATATATATATATATATATATATATATATACAGGGTGATTCTTTGGCGAAAAATAAGGGGTGTCTTTCTTATAAAGTTTTTCTTAAAATCCCTTCTCCTCCAAGTTACAGCCCTTTGAAATTTTGGCAAAAAAAAGTTTTCATTAAATTTCTCCGTTATGGAATAATTTAAAAAAACGAAATTTCGCAGATGCATAAGGTTAACAAAATGACAGTTTTAAAAGGATCTTATAACCCTATATATAATGCTATCACAAGAGGGTGAAAAAACCTACCCTTACATTATTTTTTATCAGTACTTTTTATTGTGTGTACTCTTTTCTATTTAAATTATTTAGAAGGAAGGATTCATTTAGCAATTTTTTTATGTCTTGACATTTTCTCATAAAATTGTTAGTTTCATCACAAAAAAATAAAATATTACTCAGATTGATGTCACATGTATTTACAGTGGTTGTTATTTGCTGAAAAAAACAAGTACGTGGTAGGCTGTCAAATAACCTCATAATTACACTAATATTAATTGTTCTGGTTGCTGTCAATCTATCGAGAATTTTTTAAACACTTAGAACAAATAAGTGAATAAAATGGTAAATTATACCAATTCCGAAATGGCAGATATGCATTTTGAATATGGACGTGCTAGTGGCAATGGATTAAGAGTACAGCGCTTCTACACTCAGGTATATCCAAATAGAACTGTACTCCATCACAGCATATTCGCACGCATTCATCAACGTCTGCAAGAAGATGGAAATTTTTCAAGAAGTGCCGTCGTAAAAAGTACTGATAAAAAATAATGTAAGGGTAGGTTTTTTCACCCTCTTGTGATAACATTATAGGGTTATAAAATCCTTTTGAAACTGTCAATTTCTTAGCCTTATGCATCTGCAAAATTTCGTTTTTTAAATTTATTCCATAACGGAGAAATTTAATGAAAACTTTTTTTGCCAAAATTTCAAAGGGGTGTAGAGGAGAAGGGGTTTCAAGAAAAACTTTATAAGAAATACCCCCCTTATTTTTCGCCAAAGAATCACCTCGTTAAATTTTTCGCATCAATTTAGAAACACCTTGTATATATATATATATATATATATATATATATATATATATATATATATATATATATATATATATATATATATATATATATATATATATATATATATATATATATATATATATATATATATATATATATATATATATATATATATAAATATAACTTATTTCTCCTTAAACATCTTCATTTTTAGTAAGTCGTAGATTTAGGTTTGTAAAACATACTAAAACAATTTTAAAAGCACACGTGAAAAGTCTTTCTTAAAAATTGTTTCAATATAAGGGCTATTATTGGTATCCCTAAGTACCATTTACATCAGTTTGAAAATATAGGTTTGATCATCCAAAATTTGTTAAACACAATTTTGAAACTTGCTCCAATTAAGATTATAGCGCCAAAAAAATTACCAGAAATGGTTTTAAAAATTTTATAATCAAAAAATGATCGACATGGTGGCGCGATATTAGCTCCGATAGTTATTTTAATATCCATAAGCACGTTTGATCAAGCTAATTTCTTTTCATAAATATAAGTACCTAGTCTAAATATAAACACAATAAGTAGCTGTCTTATAAATTTTGGATAAAAGTAATATCTATGAATTAATTATGAAACGATGTTTTGTTTATGTCTCCTGTGAACTATCTCGGCTATACCTAAAATAGTTTGAATGGTGACTTTCCAGATATGCATTTCTTAGATAAAATTTCCACATGACTCAAATCCTCCGTAATCAATTATTTCAGCCAGTTTATTGAGTCACTACATGACAAAATATTCTAATATATAAACGTTGTGTTTGAATACAATGGGTTATAAAAACGTTTTATTTATATATATATATATATATATATATATATATATATATATATATATATATATATATATATATATATATATTTTTAGTGAATTTTCGTAGAAAAAATTCACTAATGGGGAGATCCCGACTTTTGAATTTTGAAAAAATTTTTGCAAATGAGCGCGATCTAGGACCCCTAGAACCCATATCCGGGGTCAGTTTCAATTTTTATATGTTTATATATATATATATATATATATATATATATATATATATATATATATATATATATATATATATATATATATATGATGGCTAATAAGCTTGAAACACGTGTATGCGGTTGTCTCCTTGCAGCTTTGCCCTTAACCCTTTTTCGTTGTATATATATATATATATATATATATATATATATATATATATATATATATATATATATATATATATATATATATATATATATATATATATATATATATATATGTATATATATATAAACATATAAAAATTGAAACTGACCCCGGGATATGGGTTCTAGGGGTCCTTGTTCGCGCTCATTTGCAAAAAAATTTTCAAAATTCAAAAGTCGGGATCTCTCCATTAGTGAATCTTTTCTACGAAAATTCACTATAATGCAATAAAATGTGTCGTATTTAATATAAAGGGTGGAGGTTGCATTAGGCATTGCCGAATGATGAATACCGCTGTACATTTTTGGGGGATATTGTTCGAACCAAATCAAGTTCCGTTTAATACTACTTTAAAATAAATGGGTTGACCAAAATTTCCAAATATGTTATTATATATTTTCGTTAAAAAACCAGGTAAAACGCAGATTTGGTCAATCAAAAACGATAGGTAAAACACTTTTTTGAAAAATGTGTCCGTCATTTTGAAATGAGTGGTTTTAGGGAAAAATTAAAAAAGACGTTATATTTGAACTTTTAGGGATTATTACAAAGCACATTTCGAAGGAGAATACAAAGGATATATGTTTAAACTAATAACAAATGTTCTTTTTTTTTCAATAAATAAAAAAAAATCCTCTTAAAGTAATCCGATAGGGCTAATTTTTCAACCACTACTTTCTACAGTTAAACAGATTATATTTACTGAATATTATTAATAATAATAATAATCTTTATTTATTTATTATTTATATAGTTCCCATCAAGTAACTACATGGCGTGTCCGGTAAAAAATATATGTATACACGTAAACAATATACAAGATACAGATGGTCGCATAGACAAAATACAACAATTGTAAAGGACACTACAGAAACGATAAGGAACAAACAACAAAGAACAAACAAATCAATCCATACTGGCAACAGAACAACACAAAATATATTTAAAATCTCTAAGGAGCTCCTTTAATAGCTTTTACCAACTAGACATAAAATATTCATCCACTGAATATAGTGTCCTCCATAGCAGAAGTCTTTTAACGTCTCTGGTATATAATGTTCCAGACATTTCTTTCAATTCACTTGTCAGTCTGTTATACAGCTTCAAACCCAAATAATTGCTTTCTGGACAGTTTGTGGTTAAAGTCAGTTCTTTCCCGGTATTATGGAAATGTAATTGTTTATTGGCTGAAAATAAGTTTTTATTTTGATGCACATATTTTAAGCTTTTTAGCTTCTTTCTGAACACATCATGAAGCTTTGTTTCACGCTTCCAATCAATATATATTCCAAAGATAAAGTTATTAGCTCAAGGCTCTCCAAAGTTATCGTGGTTACAAAATCGCTGTACACGAACACAAACACAGATGCAGATACACACGCACACACACACACACATACCTACACAGCTACTGCATTCCTAGATCCTTATAGTAAAAAATAAAAAAATATTTTCCTTAAAGTAACTTATTTAATGCTATTGATATCATGTATGAATTTCTCCTACATGTCCTGTCTCATAATTACCTCAATTCCATTAGCTCCATCATGCACATACCTGCATAGAATGAAATACAGTTTGTAGGATCGGCGATCTCGCAAATCAGTTGGACCACCATATGCAGTCTGTCTTCTTGAGCATTGCTGGTCTTAATCATTTCTGATCTTCGAGCTATTATGAGATGAAGCTCAATGATGTGGTAACCACATACGCCTAATGACGCTGAGAGGCAAATCGGCTAGAAACTCCTGGAATTAATTTTGCACAAAATGAAATAATGTCAAAATTATAGTAGGAAATTGTATTTACCTTGAAGGTTTGACCATACAAGAAATTTATTTTATTTGAAGACGAAGATTATATCGCAACCATTCTAAAAGAAATGTTGGTAACGACGAAAATTTTGGAAAGTATAAAATGTGGTCAAATGTTTAAAGTGACATCTTCCAAGAAATATTTGACAATTCTCCTCAATTTGGAAAATCCAGTTTAGGTAAATTTTGTCTTGTACATGCACAATCATATGCTGCTATGTTCGACAAACTGTGTAATTAATAATAACAAATTAATTAATAAACAAACATATAAATAAATAAATTGTTCATTTAGTGCCTCGTCAAAAATCAAGCCCAAAAGCACTGTTATCTATTATAATTCCCCAAAAATTAAGAGGCCACCATTGCTGATGATCGGCAGTTTTTATAAAATGGTTGTGGTCATAATAATAAAAGTTATGTCCTTTTATCTTTAATATATTTAAAAAAAAGTTGTTCCCTGATATAACGGGCTCATTTTATTGCAATTTCGGGAAAAAGTTCACTAATGGGGAGACCCAGACTAAATTTCGAATATATATATATATATATATATATATATATATATATATATATATATATATATATATATATATATATAATGTTATTGCCATTTTGCGAGATATATTTTTTTCCGTAAGAAAACCCAAACTTTTCTTGGAAAACCTGCTCCGATTTTCTTGGCCAGCTTACTGGTACTTACAGAAGATAGGTACCTGTTAAATTTCATTAAGATCGACCTATTATTTTTTGAGTTATCGGTGTGACACACACAACACACACACACACACACACGCATATATATATATATATATATATATATATATATATATATATATATATATATATATATATATATATATATATATATATATATATATATATATATATATATATATATATAAAAATTGAAACTGACTCCGGATATGGGTTCTAGGGGTCCTAGTTCGCGCTCATTTAAATAATTTTTTTCATTTTCATGAAATGTAACAAGTACCTTCCTTTTGTGAGTAGCTCGTTAGTCAGGAAAATCGGGCCAGGTTTTTCGGGAAAAATTTGGCTTCTCTTTCGGAAAAATGTTTCATCTGTGAAAACAACAAAGCTACAGTAACCAAAGTTGGTACGTGGCTTTACGTTATAAAAAGTAAATCATATGCCAAGATCTAGATCTCTGTGGTACAAGAAAAAAAGTTATAAGCATTTAATTAAAAGAATATTTGGTGCCAGATCATTCTATGAAACTTTGCTACTCTTACGCACTTCCTGCGTCCAGACTTTTGTTTAAACGCTAAACAAAATTAAGGTATTTTGGATGAAACTTATTCCTCCTCATTATGCGAGATATACTTGTTTCATATAGTGACATCTCCTTAGTAATTCTCGATGACCTATTTCAATGAGGGGTTCCCCAAGGCTTTGCATCATAAGCATCCGTCTCATACCACTCTTTTAGCAAAATGTCATTTTCTAATCTTTTTAGTGTATTCCATAGCATTAAACCCGTTCTTTACGTATCAGACATACTCAATAAAATATGAAAACCATTGAGTAATTTGTCTAAAGATATAAAAATACATACGAGGGTCGATCAATAAGTACCCGTGTTTGCAGACAGGTGGCGTTTCTGAGGAAAGTTAGCATTAACGTCGTGTACTGTCATCTGCCAAACGACAATAAATTAAATTGCAGACTAATTTATTGGTTGGGTTTTATTTGGCAGCCAGTTGTATCAAACGTGTTGCGGGTTTCTCGATAAAGCGGAAAAAGTGTAATATCGATCCCTAACTAGCTTTTTATTTTTGGTTAGAAAAACATTCAAAGAATTGGGTTATTGGGACCCTTCACTATCTACGATAACGGTGATATATTGTTTCATCGGATTAAATCGTGGTCGTACACCTGTTTTTGATGAGCGGCGGCTAGGCCCTCCGGCAGACTTGGTTACCGAGAAAATCGTTGAAAAGTTTCACGAAATTATTCTCGCTGATTGCAGAACTAAAGTGTGCCAAGTATCAGAGGCGTACAGAACAGTAGTCAATATTTTACATGATAAGTTAAGTATGAGAAGGGTGTCGGCCCGATGAGTGCCGCGATGGCTCACGGTGGACAACAAGCAGATACAACTGTCAATGTCGAAGCAGTGTTTGGACCTATTTAAACGAAATGCGTGGGATTTTTTCCATCGAGTCGCCACCGTTGATAAAACCTGGATACATTATTATACGCCAGAGAGCAAGCGATAGCCAAACAAGAAGGCAAAGATGATCCCAATCGATCATGGTCATGGCCAGGATTTTTTGGGATTCAAAGGTAATACTCCTCATGGACTTTTTCAGAAAGGAAGAACGATCACGATCACTAGAGTGAATTATTGGATCGATTCGATAAGAAATTAAAGAAGTCACGGCCCTATTTGGCTAAGAAAAAAGTGCTGTTCTACCACGATAACGTACCAGCACATTCATCCGGAATTATTGTCGTGGCCAAATTGGTGCCCCACGCACCGTACTCGCCCGAACTGCCTTCCGGTGACTTCTTTCTGTCCCTCAACGCAAAAACATAGCTCGGAGGACAAATTCAGCTCAAGAGGTTAAGGAAATGGCAGAAACGGTGGTAAGTAAGTGTATTCACTTAAAACTACATTACGTTAAAATCTTTAAAAAATGTGAAAATTTGCGCCTTCGTTCCAACCACAGGTATTTCTTGGTCGACCCAGGTAGTGTCCCATTAAAAAAAGTCAGTTATGGTTTTTCAAAGTATGTAAAATTAAATGGCCAAAAGTGGGCCTAAGTATGAAAACATTTCGGGACGCAGCAAGTGCGTTATAGTAGCGAATTGTCATTAGAATTGTATACTATTATAATACGGCATATTAGTCAAGTTAATAGTTTAAACTTACACAGACCTTGAAGATCGATTTTAGAGGTCCTAGTAGGCGCACATTTGAATAATCTTTCGAAAGTGTTACCATCGATACTTCTCTATTATCAAAAAAAAATAATCTTGTGTTCTAACTCCTTTTGAGAAAACTGGCCAAAACTCAATTTTTTATCAAGCTAAAGAATTAAGTTTTTCAATATCTATAAAAAGTGTTAGTCTCGTTAAAAGAAACTTGTATTACAAATTTCATTAAAGTTATACAAAAGATTTCCAGAAGGAAAATTAATTCGTATTTAGAAAAGTAAAGTATCTGCCAACTTATAAACGTAGCAGTTATTTTTCCTTATTAATCGCCAGTATGATTTTGTTTTAGTCAACCTAATCAAACCGGTTTTTTCAATATCAACAATAACAAAATGTCAGCTGAAAATTATAATTTCAGACTTAAACAAAAATGAGATCTTGTTCAAAACGTATGAAATCTGTGCACTATTTTTTCTCCGAATGTTAAAATAGAACATAAAAAAACATACATTCATCGAGCTGGATTCGATCATGCAACCTTGTGCGTAGAAGACCAGCACGCTACCTCTGAGCTATCTACTGATCCGTCAACTAACGTTTTGTTTATATGATACTTAACACAGGCTTCATGCCCGGGGTAGTATATGAAAAGTATACGTAACAATTAAATACAGAATTAGCAGAATTGCCATTGACTTGAAACTCATTCAAGGACTGTTTCTGTGTTATATGACGTCTTATGTTTAAGCTTAAAGATAAAAGAAACTACTTTCTAATCATTTTTATAGACTTGACTTGATCTTGTTTATATTTATACTATATTATGCGACACTTTTAGGCTAAAACCACAGCATAATATATCTATGCTGCGCTAAAACTGTATTTAGGGCCGTTCATAAAGCTACAAATATAGTGTATTTTAATAATTGATTGAATGCTCCAGTTAAATAACAATCACTTGGAAAACTTTTAATTTCATGTCATCGGTCATTTGCCACAATTGCGGCTGAGATTTTACAATTGTTGTTTCGGGCAGTATGTTTTATGCCTAGTATTTATTTAGTTTGGCTACCGTTGATGTATGGTTTATACCTGTTGGATGAATCAATCTACGTATGGCAGTTACCTACTCTGTCTGTGAGGCATTGAACTTTAACCACTAACTCGTTTCAACGCATGTCTTTGAGATTTTATTTTTTATTTAGAGAAAACTCTAAACATTGTACACAAAATTACTTAAAATTCACAACATAGGTTTATTTACACCATTTATAGCCACATGCAAAGTCTCATTCTAGTTACTCTGATAGTTACAAAAATATAACCTTCAAAAATATTTTTGTATAATTTTGGAAAAAAATGCCCGTTATAGCTAATATACGAACTCGTCCGCGGTCTTAATAGAATGAAGATATGTGACAAGTTTCGTTCAAATCAGTTGAGTTTTTTGAGTTATCGCTCGGATACATACATACATACATACATATATATATATATATATATATATATATATATATATATATATATATATATATATATATATATATATATATATATATATATATATAAACTAACGGACCTTGGTTTTGGGTTCTAGGGACCCAAATTCGCGCTCATCTGAAGAAATTTTTGAAAAGCTTTTCATCCTGACCCCTCTATAAGCAAAATTTTCTTAACGAAAATTCGCTAAAAAGGTGAAGACTGTTAACAGAAGATTAAAGTAAACTATTTTTTGTATCGGGCTGTGAAAAGTAAGTTTTCAGCCCCTTCAGATAAGATTACCATGCGTCATTAAATATGAATCTGAGACCCTATTGATTTTAGAAGGAAACGTTGCATAGTTAAGCAACACGGCATACAATTTTATATAAAGATTATCGTAAAAAAAAGATAAAGTGGTTCCAGATATAATATGAGAAAATATATATGTTGAGATTTAAAGAAAAAAATACTAACTTAGTACAGCAAAATCTAAATAACCTGTATGTGTGTCAATATTTCTGCAAAGTAGTGCTTTGATTCTTATAACTGAGATTTTGAGTTTTCCAGTTGTATACAACTATCCCAACTTACTAGCCCACCCTGTATAAAGCAAAGCTTTCTGGTAAAAAAATATTACCGCCATTCAGACGAAAACTGCTCCTTGACAAATATAATCTTATTTAGTTCTGAAATAATACACACCTTATCTGTCATCAACTCATTAACTATGTGTGTGTTTTTTGTTTCTTTAACGTCGGCCTATTTCCGCGACTATGGCCAATCACCGACGCCAGGGAGCAGTTTCACCTCACTATCCTGGAAATTTTGCCAAACCCCTGCCTTTCTGTAAGGAGGGTAGGGATCTTTAACGTGCCCAACATCGCATGGACACGGGACCGACGGCTTTACGCCCCCTCCGAAGGGCGGAACGTGCAGACATTCAACTTGCTCAAATACAATGCCAGAACCTCGGTTGATGTTAATTTTACAGTTTGTGCTGAAAAAGTAAAAGGAGTACCTTGGGATCGAACCCAGTACCCTTCGGTTCAGAGGCACACGTTCTTACCCCTGAACCACCGAGGTTCTTAACTCATTATCTAAAAAGCTTTACTATGATAAATAAAGACTTCTCTTTTAATTTACATTAACAGGCAACATATTGTTGAGTTAAAACTCGTTTTTTAGTGAATTTTATAAATTATTTTGACAACTATGGCCATTCACGGAGTCAATGATCGACCAATATGGAATCGATATTTGAATAAGCTCCCAAATGGGACAAGTTGATTTTGCGCACATCAGAAACAGACGTGTCAAGGTTGATAGCCTTTTGTTAGTCGATTTGTTCACAACTTTATTTCCAAAAATTTTACAAGCTATGTTAACGTGTGATTTTTAGTGAAATGACTATTTTAGGGGAGAAGAATCAGCAACAATGGTCCAACCTAGGGTTCAAAATCTGGCAATGTTAGGACTTGGCGGTAGTATTGGGACACCACCAGAGGGAATCCAAGCAGAAGTTTTGGTGGTTACATCGTTTGATGAGCTAGAAGCTAAGAAAGATCAGGTATCTATTTTTAAATTCATATGACATCCAAAGCTAACAGAATATTTTATTCAGTGGTTATTAATATTAATATGCTTTTGGCTAGGAAAAGATTATGTTGCCTCGTATAATAATTAAACCCTTAAGACAGCCACACACATACAGTTTTTTTTCAAGGTTTGGACTGTGCAGTCCAAACCTTGAGGTTTTTCTCAGTGTGTGTGTTGAAGGTCTTGAGGCCTGCGGTGGACTGTACAGCCAAAAAAATGCTATTAAAACTATCATTCTATTAAACTGCGGAAACAGGTATGAACAGGCAAACCTCAACGTGTATGTTTGTATCCTAAGACTCAATGTAGTTTATTGTTGTCCAGCGTGCATTGTTGATAACATGGACCGTCAATTTGTAGAAGATTTTATTAAAATATATAAGTGAGCCTTGCCTTCGGCAAACAAAGTGCAAGAAATATCATGATAGACATAAAAAGACGCCGGATACAGAAGATTGACAGAAAAGCTAAAAGAGGTTGAGGAAAATGCTACAAAGGATGTTGTTATCAAAAAAATAAATAACTTGAGAAGTGCCTACAGAAAAGAAAATAAAAAAATTTCAGGACTCGTTGAAGTCAGGAGCGTCTGCTGATGGCGTATACAAGCTGCATCTGTCGTACTTTACATTACTAAGGTGAGGTTATTACTGTATGACCATTTATTCGTGACATAACAAATACCTATTGATTTGAATTTTTATTTAGTTTTTTAGATGATCAACTTACCCCTCAAACCTCGCGTACAAATCTGGATAGCGATAATGAGGACCGTAATGTAGAAGGCGACAATATTGAAATCCAGGTAAGTTATTAATATTATTGAAAAAATGCTTAACGGCCAGGCTTATTTTTTTTTTCATTACACGTGATTGAGTCAATTAAGTTTAAGAACACAGTAATGTTATGACTACATCTAACTAAATCACAGCCATAAAGCATTGGGCTTTAAATGAAGTTGACTTGCCACGGAACTTGACCTTCATTAACAAAATAGTTCATGAAATTGTCTCTTACTTTTTATTTCCTCGGTTATTTCGGTGTAAGTCATATACGCGTGTACATTGTCTGCCTCATATTCTGAAGTAGTTAAAGCTTCATCTGTATTTTCACTATCGAAACATTCCGAAGGGGCATAACAGGTGTGTCAACTTTTCATTAAATAGTTGTGCAGAACACAGCAAGCCATAACGATATATTAAATGTTTTTTGGTATCACATTAACTGCTGTGTGAAATATTCGAAAACGTGCAACCAAAATGTCAAATAAATTTTCAACAATGCGTCCTGCTCGCGACAAGCGATAATTATATAGTTTTCGAGATTGCGAAATGAGGTCAGCTTGTCTAAAAGGTTTCATGATGTCTTCTCTCAAAGGAAAAGCATCGTCTGCAACAAAGCCATATGGTGTGGCGATACTTGAGTTCCGTATTGCATCTGCAGGAGGTATACGACGAAAATGATTGGAAAGTTTTGTGAAAATTTTGGTGTTTTCAGAACACCGCCGTCTGAATTTCTACCGTTTGTACCAAAGTCACATAGTATGAATCGATAATTTGCGTCAACAATGGCAAGAAGGACCATGCTATGCCTTCCCTTATAGTTATAGAATTCTGATCCACTGCCGGCCGGAGGTACAATAGTGATATGTTTCCCATACATAGCTCCAAAGGAGTGCGGAAAATTCCATTTCATTTCGAAATCATTTGCAATACTTTCACACTCTTCCTCTATCCGAGGGAACTGTAATCATAAAAAGAAAGCAAACTAAACAAAAATGGTATATCAATATAATTATCTCATTATTGTATACCAACCAAAAACAAATATCTAATATCAAAAAAGTAGCATTAATGTATGATATTTTTCCAGGAACATTCAGAAGAAATATTGAAAAGTAGTGACGAAATACAAAGTACTTCCACTTTTGAAGAAAATTCATCTTAAACTCCTGCAAGAAGTTCTTCTACATCATCATTCGCGACATGTTTTGCGCTCTCACCTCCCTCTTGCGACGAAGAACAGGAAGCCGTCAAACACCGGAACAAGAATCATTGGCAAATGAGGTATTGCTGTCGGTCAAATATCATTTTAAAAAGCCCCGTCTTCAAGAAGACCGGTTTGATATAATTGGAAGAGCCATCGCAATGAAATTACCTGGGCCTTCAAAACGGCAACTGCTCATATCTGCTTACCAATGTCACATACACTTGTTAATGAGGCTAGAGCTTTGCAGCATCAATAACACTTCGGCCGATATTACAGTCTCTGACACTAGTCCACTTGTACAAGTATATGCCTATCAAGCAAGTTCGTTGAGCTGTTCCAGTTAACCCAGCCCCGTCCTAGTACGTCCTGCAGTTAACGAGAACCTGGAAATGTATCAATCGCTATCAGGGGTTAATAATTTCCCGCAAGACAGTCAATCAGCAGGAACTATTTAGTTAAACTTTTTTTAAGAAACACATTGAGATAAAATAAATCTTGCCAAATCAAAGCTTTCTATATTCTTTACTCTTATCTTTAAAAAATTCTTGTGAAGGGTTTGATATATAGCCTCACATGTTTCTGGTATGATGTAACCAAGAGCCTGGGGGAAAATTATTGTTGAATACTTCAAGTCTTCATAGGTTCTCCAGTAGCCAAAAACTTTAGTGTCGCGGTTAGCCTTTCAGGGGGGGGGGAGGTAGGTAATGGCTGGCCCCATTACTGTATATTTTTTCTAAATCAAATGAGCAACCAATGATAATAAATTTAAATAGCTTTGCTCGTACATCCTCAAATAATTGTGCCAATTGTGTAAAAAACTTTAATTCTGAAAGGAGATTTATATGTGAGTACTTGCTTCGCTTCATCAGCCATTCCATCGTCCGGAAGGAATGGCTGATGAAGAGAATATGCTCTTAATATGCTTTTTCTCACTCGTTTGGCTTGGACCGATACCAGGGGTATCGTCGTCTTTCCTAGAAAGCGCCTGCACCATCGATGGAGGTCCTAATTAAACCACAATTTGCCTTTGTTGATTAATTTGTTTACAATGAATTATAATTGTAAAAGTTTAAATGGTAGTAGTAGCATCATAGAACAGGCAAAGATCACCAATCTTTCACCTGTGGCCTACAGAAGTAAGATTGATTGTGATAGATAAATCTCCCATGAACCGCATAGCTTGTTTATTGATAGAATCTAGGAGGGAAAAGATTGTTTTTAGGGCAGCACCCTAGACATGAAAGTAATATTCCAACTGTCTACGTATATGCGCTTTGTACAAAGTAAGAAACTGCTGTGACGAAAACAAACTTTAAACCGGAGACAGAAACCCGAGCCCCATTGCTACTGCCTTTGTAATATTGAAAACACATAAATGCCAGCATCGATCCCCTGCAACAGTTATACACATTGAAAAGAGTGTGGATTTTTTGGGCAGTATTTTGCCAGCCATCTGAAAGCCTGATCCGTCTGGTCGTTTTCCTAGATATGATGCAATTCTGTATTTTTGAGTCATTAAATATAACCAGATTTGCAGATCTACACCTAAGAATCTTAGATAGGTCATTATTCAGAGAGTCGTTAACTATTATTGATAAGGAGCTGGGAGTCAATTTGCGCAAGTAAATGAGAACATATTGTAATGAGTGTTATCATTAACGAAGCCGTAGACATGATTATTGGTTGTTAACAGAAGATCCTTTATATGTAAAAGGAAAAGTGTGGGAGCCAGGGTGAATAAACAAAATAATTTAGTTTAATTTCCACACTAGAACTTAAAAAACGAACACCAAAAGTTCAACCCATGTTATACGTTTTCAGCTTTCTATGGGAATCTGTTGTCAATTTTGAGAACAAAGGAAAACGAACTACCTTTAATATTTACTGAATAAAGATCTTAATTTTTTTACTATTAATGCCGCGTTAGTACATGTACTTTTCAGCCACGAATAGATGAAAGAAAACAGATTGAATACAGCACACAACGCACACACGGAAACACATGTCATATTATGATCGTTCGTCCATAGCATTTAAGCAGCATAATAAAATATAATGAACGCAAAATGTCTTAACATTACAAGGTAGGTGATATTTTTTTTTTGAAAACACACAAGAAAGGCGCGGCTAATATTGAACAGTTAAAGTAAAATACATAAATTTTTACATCAGTTTTTATATCATTTCCAAATATGACACCATGGAGAGAGATGTGCGGTAGAATGACTTTACCTCAATGAATCAGAAAATATTGGATATCAACGTCAACATGATGTAAGTTGAATGACGCAATACATTCGTCTGACCGACGTCACTGCGACGTTACAATTTCCTTACTTGACATAACCGACCAAAAATTACCAATTATTTACAGAAGAACGACGTTAGATTGTTGGGTGTTGCTGTAAATGTTCTTCAGTAATTATCTTTCTTCTCTGACTTGTTCGAGCAAGCTTTTTTTTTTAACGTATCCTGTCTTTGTGGTTCTTTCTCCATACTTAAACAAATATGTATTTTGTCACTACGAGTACCTATATATTTTTGCATACATATTTAATGAAACATTCCGACAGTTTTCAAGTCGTTACCGAATTTTTTCCACGAAAATTTCGTAAGACTATTTAATGATAAGTGGGTTTCATGGTTTCTTATATATTTTTCTACTCGACTTTGGCATTGGAGAATAATACATATCTATTTGGTGGTAAACCAAAGAAAAGTCTCTTAATCTATACTCTAGTCGATTAAAACATAAAAGGGGCTATTTCAAAAATAAACCGACCTACCCCACCATGTTCTTACTAATTGTAAGCACTATTTTAGTAAGTGTACTAGCTTTGAACTATATTAAATGAACACTTATAGAACGAATATTTGTCCATTACTTGATTAATTACTCGACCTATTATGAATACAACATTATAACTTTTAAGAAGCTTGGTTAGTATTTCAGTTAATAAAAGAGTATCAGAGCTGACAAATTAGTTGCTGGATTAATAATATTTACCTTGTTATATATGTATAAAGAAAGGGCGAGTTCAATGTGTTCATACAAACAAAACAAAATGCATGTTATCCTATTATGCTTAAAAATACCCACTTGAAAGCCACGTCGTCTTATTCATATTGTTGCGTTTAAAACATAATCCATAATTATTGTACAATTAAATTCCTCTTTAATTTTTTTATATCGGCATTAATGGAAATAACCTGCTTTTATTTACAGGTTCCCGGTAAAATCGTAGTTTTTATTCCAAACTGGGTAAGTTATGGAGTGACTGTACAATATCGAAGTAATGGAGCAAGCAGAGCAGCAAAATTAGGTGCGGTTGCTACTTTGATAAGATCAGTGACACCATTTTCCATATCTACTCCACATGCTGGCTGGCAAAATTACGAAGATGGCGTTATAAAGATACCGACGGCATCAATTACTGTTGAAGATGCTCATATGTTACACAGAATTCAAGAGAGAGGTGATAAAATTGTTATTCTTCTAAAAATGTCAGCTCAAAACAATCCGCGAAAAGTTTCGAGAAATACTGTGGCTGAATTACAGGGAAGAGAAGAACCTGACAAGGTTGTGATTGTGTCAGGCCACCTGGACAGTTGGGATGTTGGTCAGGGAGCTATGGATGACGGAGGCGGCGCTTTTATATCTTGGCGTTCATTGGTTATCTTAAAACAGTTGGGGTTGAGACCAAAAAGGACGATAAGGTGAGTCTAAAATATTTGGTTATGGACATTTTTGTTATTTGACGTGAAGAAAGCATCTTTAAACACCCTATTGCTTTGCGTTAACTACCGGCATAATTTAGAATATATTTGTTTCTTCATATAAGTGCTGTATCAAGTCTGAGTGCTCGCAAATTCCACACTGTATCCCATGTCGATGCCTTATTATATATACAAGGTACCAAAAGAGAACTATCAGTTTACGGTGGCCTACAAATCACGAAATTGGCCATTACGGAATGACTGTTTTTGTTGCCTTTTCTTCGATATCCTAAAATATTGGGATATTTCCATAATTCTGCAAAAAAGCTCGAATTCAGTTAGTCCCTAAAAAGGAGATAAGTCCGATTACGACAACTATTGTCAAATTTCTCAGTTCTGTTCAAAGATATATACTAAGCGTGATCAATAAAATATCCTATATGCTAAGTGATGACCAACACGGTTCGTGCTATAACTATCCAAGGCTGAGACTCTCACCTACATCACTTACGTTCCGAGTTTAGCACAAATTTGGACAAGGTCGTGTAATTTTACATATTTGATAGTTTGAAATGCAACATTCAAAAATTTTCCATGGTTTTCTTACAAACTTGGCTTATGGCTATTTAGTTTCTTTTCAAGATCCAGCTCGCTCTCTGCATGTAGTTGCTAATGGTATTTTATCTGATGAATTATCAAATAAAGGAGGCGATGCACAAGGTTCTGTTTTGGCTTCCAATTTTTTCTAACTTTTTGTCAACAACTAACAATTAGATTGACAGCTTTGCCGATAATAACACTCTACACAGTGCGTTTTTATTCACTACCCCAAAATCTGCCTCTGCGTCAATAATAATTGAAGAATACAATTCTCTAATTTTTTTTTCAACACCACACCACGAGGGCTTACAGCCTAAATACTATCGTACCGTGGGTGTCGACAAGGAGGAAAGAGGCAACTTGTTAATTCTGGACTTGAAGGTTTGCAGGTTCGGGGGAGAAGGAAAAACATGTGCCGGCAACGAGTGCCACAACTTGGAAGTCTTTGGGACAACAGATTGGGTATAACAGGATGTTCTATGTCTGGTGACCTGGACAGTAAGAGGGTGCATTCGCTCTGTTTCCCTGGTAGATCTGTTGGGGGCAGCAGGTGGAGTAACTATGGAAGAGAGCTCCTCTGAGCAGTGCCTGTGCAGATATCTATAAAAGAGAGAGAGGTCACCAACGGCACGTCGGTGGGCAAGGGATAGCGGCCTTTGGGTAAGGGTAGGGTCACCGATGAGACGTATAGCTCTCTTCTGAATGGAGTCCAGGATAGCGAGTGTAGAAGCGGCAGCAGCACCCCAGATGTGGGAGCAGTATTCGAGGTTTGGTCTTATTTGTGAAGTATATAAAGTATAGAGATTAGCTGGTGAAAAATATTTGCGAACCCGGAAGAGGAAACCTAATTTCTTAGCAGCCGCTTCTGCAATTGATGTGACATGTTGGTGCCAATTGAGATTTCGATCCACAGAAATGCCAACAAGTGAAAATGACTCATTACTTTGAATAACTTGGTTGTTCATTGTGATGGGTCTAGGGCTGGTGTATCTTTTATGAGAAAGAAAGCAAGACTGAGATTTTGTGGGGTTGAATTGTGCAAGATTTCTACTTACCCAGTCTAATATTTTTTGGAGATCCGCGGAGACAGAACCCTCCATGAGTCTGCGATCCGCATCTAATTGGGCCAAAGAGACAGGCTTAGAATATTGTATATTTGAGTGGAGGGTGCTGTCGTCCGCGTAACTGTGAACTGGGTTGGATGTGCTAGAGAGGAGGTCATTGATGTGGAGAAGAAACAAAGTAGGGGCTAAAGCTGAACCTGTAGGAACTCCTGCCTTAATTGGATATAGTTTAAAGGAATGGCCATTCACGACAACAGAAATGCTCCGGTTGGAGAGGAAGTTTGCTGTCCAGGTACAGAGGTTTGGTCGTAGGCGATAGGCGGGAAGTTTATTAAGCAGCGCTGCGTGCCAGACCTGGTCGAATGCTTTGGATATGTCTAGAGCGACAATCTGGGATTCACCGTGTAGTTCCATAGACTTGTTCCAAGAATGGGTGACAAAGGAAAGAAGGTCGGCAGTTGACCTGCGCTGACGGAATCCATACTGCCTGTCGTGGATTAGACTGTGTTTTTCAAGAAATTTTAGTAATTCGGTGTTTATATACTTTTCCATCACTTTAGAGATGACTGAAAGGAGAGAAATAGACCTGTAGTTGCTAGGAAGCGCTTTCGATCCTTTTTAGGGGACGGGTTGTACTCGAGCAGTTTTCCAGTTTCTAGGGAATATGTCTCTATTGTAAGATGTCTGAAACAGACGAGTCAGGATAGGAGCAAGTTCTGGTGCGTATTTTTTGAGAACAATTGCTGCGATCTCGTCAAGGCCAGAGGCTTTCCTGTGTATTAAGAGAAGAGAGCATCTTTCGTACCTTTCTAGTTTTGAAAATGATATCCGTCATTTTATGCGCGACATTGGGGACTGTTGGTGGTGGGTTGAGAGTATAATTGCCGGCGAACATGATGACCTCTCTATGACTATCAGTTGGGATTCTATAAATTTGATCAGGTTTCATTACCACCGTCTAAAGGCGATGGTACCCTGTCGTTGCATCCATGATTATGTGTCTCAAGCAGCCTTCTTCATTTCATTGTAACTTTCGCATTTCATCAATTGTGTCAGGTCTTCCCGAAGCTTTTACCTTGGTCTACTTCTTATCTTTTTCTAGGTGTATGTTCTTTAAATGCTATTGCTAGAAAATTAATATGCCTGAGAATATGTCCAGTAAATTTTGACTTTGTTCCTACAATTTCTTTCGTCAAGCAATTTTTCTCCTCTCACTTCCTCTGGTACATTTCTACTGCTGTACCGTGTCTTTGTAATTCTTCGTCATGTCCACATTTTAAAAGATTCTGTTATCGTTGTGTCCTTCCTTCCGCCCCATACTACTACTCTTCATAAGTACGACTTGCTGGATCTTCTTCTCAGATCCAAGTTGAAATGTTTATTAGTGAGAAGAGTAGTTTGAATGCTTGCTTTTCCATAGTGATTCTTTTTCTCAGATGTTTGTACATTTACTAACACTTGTAATAAAATACTCCCAAGGTACGTGTACATTTCTACTTGCAGCCTTATCGTCACTTATCTTCATTAGCTTTGTTTTCATCTTATTGATCTTTAGTTTGATTATTTGTAACACACCCTTCAGCATTCTTTGTAAACTTGCTCCATTTCTCATGTCAGCACTATGTCCTTTGCGTACCTTATTCAACGGAACCGTTGTCAATTTATTTTGACTTCTGCTGCCTTTTTATTCAGCTTATTATTGTATTTTATATAAATAAATTGAACAAATATCGCAATGGAGGGCATCCTTGCCGTACAAATAATTATTTTAGCTTCAAATTTATATATGTTAATATTATTTATAATGGCACTTTGACTTTCATACATATTGAAAATAATGTGTCTATTCCCTCAACCTAGTCCAGCTCTCTTCATTTAATGGAGCATAATTTTCTAATCCACATTATCGAATGTTTCTTTCATGTTTACAAACGCAATAAATAGATCTCTATTTTTATTAAGCCTTCTTCCCCTTATTGCTTTACGTGCTTATATTGCTAGTTCATCGTCTAGGGCAAAATTTGAACTCACATTCATCTAAGTAACTCGTAATTTTGGTTATTTTTTATTATGAATAGCGGGATGATCGCAATAGGACTCTGTAAACTTATTGTTCTGTGCTGGTTGCATTTTCGCGCGTTCGCCGTTTTTGGAAGAGTAATGCTTTTACCCTTAATAAACTCACTGGGCAGTTCTACTGATTTATCAGATTTCTCAATCAGTTGAAAAGTTCTTGCTTCATTTTTTCATCAGATTTTTTTTACAGTTCCGCTGTAAATTTGTCTAGATGTGGCGTTTTTTCTTGTCCATGTACTTTAAAGGTTTCCTTAAATTCTTCTCTAGTCCTCTGCTGGTTGCATTTTCGCGCGTACACCGTTTTTGGATTAGTAATACTTTTACTCTTCATAAACTAACTGGGCAGTTCTACCGATTTATAAGATTTCTCAATCAGTTGAAAAAGTTCTTGTTCCATTCCATATTTTTTTACAATTCCGCTGTTAATTTGTTTATATGTGGCGTTTTTTCTTGTCCATCTTCTTTAAAGGTTTCCTTAAATTCTTCTTTCAGAATAGGCTGCCCAGATCATCTGAGCTTATTTTTCTACTTCCTCTATATATCCTTTTTGACAATTAAATTCCTGTTCGTGATATAACGTTCTTAAATAGAGTTTCCAGTGTCATGCAATATTTTTCTTGCAATAAATTTACATCGCTGTTCCTTATGACTTCACTTTTTCTCGTTCGTAATGTAGTCTTTTCACCTGTTGGTAAGCTTGTTCCTACCATCTTATTTCCTGTCCTGCAGCTTCGATTCCTTCAGTACTTTTTGCAATCATGCTTCGTTTTTTTAGGTTTTTGTCTGATCTCAATTTCAATGTTTTATATCTACTGTATGCCATTTTGTTTTTAATATCTATAGCCAAATGTTACGTTCTTGTGTTAGCTAAAGTATTTCTGATGTTATCTGGGGTTTTCTTAGCCCTGTTCAGCAGCAGACATTAAATCGCTTCTGTTTGTCCACGTGGTATCCCTCCGTTGAGATTTACCATATTGGTTTCTTCTTTAGGCTTTTCCAGTTTCTGCATCATTTAGTTTGTGAATATTTCATTATTTGTTAACTTGTCTTTGGGCTTTGGTAGTACCAGATGATTGTCACTTTTTATATCTGCACCAGGATATGGGTAACTCGAGTGAAAAACATTTCTGTGACATTTTTTGGTGATGATACCTATTTTATACCCTTCTGTATCTCATTGTGCTTTCCATATATATATATATATATATATATATATATATATATATATATATATATATATATATATATATATATATATATATATATATATATATATATATATATATATATAAGGAGAAAGGTTAAGGGCAAGGCCGCAAGGAGACAACCGCATACACGTGATTCAAGCTCATTAGTTATCATCAGTACGGTATAGCCAGGTGATGATGGGAACACTCTGGATATAGAAGCAAAAATACACGGAGTCACAACAGGCAACCAGTGCACATTTTCAGCATCATTCGGAAGACCTTCAATTCGAGGGCAACAACCAGAATCCCTACGGAGGCAAAGAAATCACCTGCGTGAGCATCCGGAGCCCAGGAGTAATACTATTTATAACAGGATTTTTAACACGGCATTTCTGTATACTATACAGGTATAGTAAAAAGAAATGCCGTGTAAAAAATCCTGTTATACATACATACATACAGATATATATATATATATATATATATATATATATATATATATATATATATATATATATATATATATATATATATATATATATATATATATATATATATATATATATATATATATATATAATTTTTTTATTTCAACAACACACCACGAGGGATCACAGCCTAAATACTATCGCACAGTGGGTGTCGACAAAGAGGAAGAGGCAACTTGTTAATTCTGGACTTGAAGGTTTGGAGGTTCGGAGGAGAAGGAAAAAATGTGCCGGCAAGGAATTCCACAACTTGGAAGTCCTCGGGACAAAAGAGCGGGCATAACAAGATGTTCTATGTCTGGTGACCTGGACAGTAAATGCACCCTATTTGCTCTGTTCCTATGGTAGATCTGTTGGGGGCAGCAGGTGGAGGAACTATGGAAGACAGCTCCTCTGAGCAGTGCCCGTGGAGATATCTGTAAAAGAAAGAGAGGTCATCAAAGGCACGTCGGTGGGCAAGGGATGGCAGCCTATGGGTGGTGGTAGCGTCACCGATGAGACATATTGCTTTCTTCTGACTGGAATCCAGGACAGCGAGTGTAGAAGCGGCAGCGACACCCCAGATGCGGGAGCAGTATTCGAGGTTTGGCCTTATTTGTGAAGTATATAAGGTATAGAGATTAGCTGGTGAAATAGTATTGCTGAGCCCGAAAGAGGAAACCTAATTTCTTAGCAGCCGCTTCGGCAAATAATGTGACATGTTGGTGCCAATTGAGATTTCGATCCACAGAAATGACAACAAGTGAAAAGGACTCAGTACTTTGAATAACTTGGTTGTTCATTGTGATATGTCTAGGGCTGGTATATCTCTTATGAGATAGAAAGCAAGACTGAGATTTGGTGGAGTTGATTTGTACAAGATTTCTACATCCCCAGTCTAATATTTTTTGGAGATCCGCAGAGACAGAACCCTCCATGAGTCTGCGATCCTTATCTAGTTGGGCTAAAGAGACAGGCTTAGAATATTGTATATTTATGTGGAGGGTGCTGTCATCCGCGTAACTGTGAATTGGGTTGGATGTGCTAGAGAGGAGGTCATTGATATGGAGAAGGAACAAAGTAGGGCTAAAGCTGAGTCTTGAAGGACTCCTGCATTAATTGGATACAGTTTAGAGGAATGGCCATCCACGATAACAGAAATGCTCCGGTTGGAGAGGAAATTTGCTGTCCAGGTACAGAGTTTTGGTGGTAGGTCATAGGCCGGAAGTCTATTAAGCAGTGCTGCATGCCAGACCTGGTCGAATGCTTTGGATATGTCTAGAGCAACAATCTGGGATTCACCGTGCAGTTCCATAGACTTGTTCCAAGAATGGGTGACAAAAGAAAGGAGGTCGGCAATGTGTTTTTCCAGAAATTTTAATAACTCAGTGTTTATATACTTTTCCATCACTTTAGAGTTGACTGAAAGGAGAGAAATAGGCCTGTAGTTGCTAGGAAGTGCTTTGGATCCTTTCTTGGGGACAGGCTGTACTCCAGTAGTTTTCCAGTTACTAGGGAATATGACTCTATTGTAAGATGTCTGAAACCGAGGAGTCAAGACAGAAGCAAATTATGGTGCGTATTTTTGAGTACAATTGCTGGGATTTTGTCAAGGCCAGATGCTATCCTGGTACTAAGAGAAGAGAGCATCTTTCGTACCTTTTTAGTTTTGAAAATGATATCCGTCATTTTATGCGCTACATTGGGGACTGTTGGTGGTTGATCATTTGGAGGTGGGTTGAGAGTATAATTGGCGGCGAACAACGAGGCAAAAAGTTCAGCCTTGCCCAGAGCGGTATAAACAATTTCATTGCCCGAAACGAAAGATGGAAACGTGCTCTTGCAGAAATTATTCCCAATAGATTTAGCAAGAGTCCAGAAGGGTTTGCTGCCGTTAGAGCTTGAGAGGATTTTGTTTTTGATGTGGTTATTCAACGAGTTTTGCCCCAGAAAGAATGCGGACATAGCGGTTTCTTGCGTCTAGAAATGCTTGACGGTTTTCTTGACTGGGATTGTGTAGAAGCGTTTCGTGAGCTTTGGCCATTTCAAGTCTGGCCTTGTTACATGATTTGAGTGGCTGAAGAGGTTTTCTGTGTACGTGGAATAAATAATTCCATGCCAGCTTGTATGATTTCGGTGACGTTTTGAGAGATATCAGAGGGGTCAGGACGAGAGACGCAGACAGACGCTCAAAGGAATGAGGAAAAGTAATCCCGCATTTCGTCCCAGTTCGCGGAGTTGTAGTGCCAAAGGATACGCGGGTGTGATGACTGTGTGACCTCGGGTTGCATTGCGCAGGAAGCAGTGACCACGCCGTGGTCTGAGCGACCAAGGGGAACGGTGACTGATGTCTTATAGCATTCAGGTTTTGTAGTAAGAAGGAGATCCAAGGGATTTGAGCTGTATGTTGGAATGCGGGGAAAATAAGTCGGTTGCTGAACCATATTGGCTAAAGAATTGCTGACTGCAAAGGCCTCCGCTGCTCTCCCTTGTGGATCGGTTTTTGAAGATCCTAGCCATTCCTTATTATGGACATTGAAGTCACCAAGAATAGTGACCTCGGAGGAGGGATATTCAGAAATCAGATGGTCTTTTTTTTCAGAAAGGTAGTCGAAGGGCTGGACAAAGTTGTTGCCAGAAGGTGACCGGTAAATTCATGGATTTAGTTGCAGCCCTGAGAGAGAGAGTTTCATCTAAAGTATGTGTTTTCTTCCAGCTACTAAATTAGGGAGTCTGGTGCAGGGTAGATTGCTACGGACGTATGCGCACACGCCACCATGCAATCTAAATGAAGTAAGGAGCTAATACCCCGGGATATTAAGGTGATTAGTGGCTGTTTTGGCACTAATTTGGGTTCCAGTGGGCAAGAAGATTTGGGGCCTATTATCCTGGAGGAAATGGTGGACAGAATTCAGGTTAGAATTTAGGCCACATATATTCGAGAAGGATATGTTAAATCTTGATGCCGGCACCCCCTGCACACCCCTCTCCCGGAGATCCGAATAGAGGGGTATGTTATCTTCGGAATTTTTCATAGGAGGAGCCATTATCGACACATACACCAGAACCGGAAACGTTCGTTGAGACTTCACCGGCCCCTTGATGTAAGGGGTGGTACCTCATATATATATATATATATATATATATATATATATATATATATATATATATATATATATATATATATATATATATATATATATATATATATATATATATATATATATATATATATATATTGTCTTCGATATAAGTAAACCATTTTTCTCATATAAATCCATTATCTTCTCTCCGCATTCCAGTCTTTTCTACGAATCCAAATTTTCCAACTACAAAAGTTTGTATTTGTTTTTCTACTACGGCATTAAGATCCCACATTATAATTATATAGTCCTGCTTTTTCACTTTTTTACACATTTATGTAATATTAAAATACTTATTTTCTACTTCCCTCTTCTCACGTTGTCATTTCGGGAAGTACACTTGGATCAAGACGATATTCTGAGGTTTTGTATTGTCGCAATATTCTGGGGATTTACTTTAGTTGTCAACATAAGTATTATATCGTTGTATATCGTTGTATGTATTTTTAACTTTGTTGTCCCCATTTCTTCCGTACTAAAATTGCGACTCTACTCGTTCCCGAGTCTATTTTCCACTATATATCATTGTGACATTATCAAGTCTCCATTCTTCGGCCATCTTACTTCCGACATGCCAAGTAAATCTAATTCTATTGTTTACATCATGTTGTTTGCTTTATCCATTTTTCCTGCCCTAAGAAAATGTCTAACATTTCCTGTTCCTATATTAAATAATTTCTAGATTTGTTTCTTCTTTCCATCTTTTATAATATTTCCCTATCTGACATGCTACTTGGTCTGAAAAGCCTGTCAATACTTTTTTTAAATATTGTGTTTTGAGTCCCAATATTCATGACCAGTAGCAAGGTTTCGTTGGGCTCTTTGTATCATCGTTGCTCATTGTGGAAATTGGTGGACAATACGGTGGTTTCCGGTTACATTCAGCCCCCAACAAAAGATATTTTTGGATTAAAAAAAGCAGGTGATATCGAAGTGACTATTAAGTAGTTTCAGACCGTGAAAGAAAAAGGTTTCTTGGACAGCCGCATTCTCATATCTATGGTGATCCACTAAGACCACCTTCTCTTTTTTTAGATACTATTCAGAATAGAGCTCTCCGCCTTACACGAAATTCGTTTATCACGGTAGAATTCCCTTCTGTTGACCATAGAAGCAAGGTTGGAGATCTTAGACTATTTTATCGGATCTGTCATCAATATTGCTCCTTCGAAATTTCTTTTTTAGTTCCACAATCAGCGAAACCGCAGCACAATTGTTGTATCCAAAAACCGCAAGCCTCTGGTCTCAAATCATCCACTTGTCGAACAGTTTGCTACGAATACTTGTTCTTTCCTAGAGCATCTAAACTTTAGGAAACCCCTTGGTGGATTTATTTATTTCTGGAGACGTACATAATCTCCAGCTATTCAACAAGCGAGTTTTCATCCGTTATGCGGCACGACATTCAAGTTAACGACCTGATTGGGGCACATATTTTTCGCTTTTCATGAACTATTTTATACAAGAAGGCATCTGGCTTTACTTCAGTAGCTTGACATTGCTTATGAAATGAATTGGTCGTCATTTGGAGTGGACTTTAAGATATGCGGGCTGTGATCGATCCAGGTTGCAACCAGTCGTAACAAAAAAGCTTGTAACCGATCCAGAGCATATTTTTGACGTGCGGCGGTATATGAACATCTAGTTAGCCTGGAAACTTTTCAGTAAGCAAAATAGAATTTAGTTGCTCTGGTCACAACAGTTATTGAGTATTTATCTTTGAAACGGTCATCGGGAAAAATTGCTGATATGTCAGTAACCTTAGCTATTCACTGTCCTTCGTATGGTACTATTAAAAACTGGGCTGCGAAGTTTAAAAGCGGACGACCAAATGTCAAAGATGGACATCGCTGTGGGGACCAATTTTTGTGACCACTCAACAAAACATTGATTCTGTCCACGAAATAGTCTAAGAAGATCGACAAATTTGGCTGAAACATATACCAGAAGCATTGCACATTTTCTATGAACATGTGTTTTACACAATTCGTCACGACTTGGGAACGAGAAAGCTTTCGGTAAAATAAATTCCAAAATGCTTGAACGCTGGCAGAGGCGCGCTCGTTTGACAATGTCTTTGACAATTTCAAATGAAATGTACTGCCATTTTGAAGAAGACTCCATAACATTTTTGGGGTACCTTGTCGCTATGGATGAAGCATGAGTCTTTCATTATGATCCAGAGACAAAAGAGCAGTCGAAAGAGTGGAAGAATTTCGGTTCTACGCCATCTAAAAACTCCGTGTTCAAAAGTCGGCTGGCAAGGTTCTTCCTTCAGTTTTCTGGAACAGAGGATGGAAATTCTGCTGTGTTTTCTGCAACAAGCTTGGATGGCCACGGAAGCACAGCATAGTTGCTACGCGAAAAACTTGTGAATAAACGCTGGGAAAACTGGCCAAAAATCTGCTCCTTTTGCAACACAGTGCCCCTGCTCATAATTAGTTGTTCGCAGTAGACAATTGATAAAACAGATTTCGAATTGGTCGACCACCTACATTATTTTTTTATTTGGCATCGTCAAACTATTATTTGTTCCCATACCTTAAAAAGCATTTGAAAGGTACATGATTTATGAAGACGAAAATAGTTTTTTTTAAAGAGTTTAGAATTGCTTTATGAATGTTCTGCTGAATGTGTAAGTCTTATGCGGATTATGTTGAACGAATGAAAATCAGCAACATTTTTTTTGTGTTTTCTATTGTTGGCTAAGTACTTTTTAATCTCGTATGTAGCAAAAATCAACGAACGCAATGTCATGATCACGGGCAGTTAATTTTTTTGTTAAGTAAATATGTTAAGATAAGTTCATGTTTCAGGGCGATACTATGGACGGCCGAAGAGGAGGGACTAGTTGGAGCACAAGCTTATGCAAATGCTCACAAAAATGAATCAGATAAAATACTTTTTGCCATGGAGTCAGACATTGGAACCTTTAATCCATTAGGTTTAGAATATGCAGCAAGTAATCAGGGTGGATGCATTCTACAAGAAGTAGTCAAGTAAGTTGCTCATATTATTCCCAATCAGCTTGACTAGTGTTTCCTGTGTGAGTTACACTTACCTATATAGAGTCTATCCCAATTTCCGCACTTTTACAGGGTCTTTCAGTAATTAGCGGCATTAGCAAAAAACGAATTTAGTAGTTATAGACTAGATTTTAAATATATTTATCATAGTGCAGATAGACATAACATAAAAAGTTGTGTTTGTTTTTAAAGTAGAATTAAATATATTTTTTAAATTCTTTCTGGCCCTAAGAGTAAAAAATCTGGATGCAGTAAGTGGATTATGGTAGAGAATTTTCATTAGTTAAGTAATATACACTGTGTCTATAACGCATAAATTCAATAAAAGTGACCATTATTAAGGAAAAAAAAAACAGGTCGATTTTTATTTTCAAAGCTTAACTTCTTGATATAAAAATCTAACCCCTATCGTCATACCTCTTCAAGGGTTAGCCACCCTTTCGAAATTTTGAAATTGGATGGTGGGTAGTGTGATACATCTTTTTAAAGCTAATCCAATTCTCTATTCAAGAACACCAAATTTTTGTTTGTAGGAATAAAATAAATTGAGTAATAAAATTCTTATTATAAGTAACACAGAACGCAAATGAAGCCAATAAAGGGTTACATAGTTTAGTCTTATCTAATCAAATGTTCGAAATGCCCGCCTTCTTGTGCCTGACAATATTCCAAACGGCCCACAAATACTTGTTGAACTCTATTTATAATCTCTGGAGAAATGTTGGTACATTCAGTTCTCATTCTCGTTCATAATTTGTCGATACTATGTGATTTATTTTTGAATACCACATTCTTCAAATGACCCCACAGAAAAAATCTAAGCGAGTTAGGTAGGTGATCTTACTCGCCACTCGAATGCACCACGCCTGCCAAATCATCTGTTAGGGAATTGTTGATCCAGATACTCTCGAACATTAACATCATAATGCATGGGGGCACCATCTTGTTGATACCACAACTTATGATTCACCATACCAGCATTGTGTCTTTCAGGAAATAAGTTTAATAATGTCGGAATGGGCTATTGCTGTAAAAATTGTAGATATCGTGGTCCATTTATAGCTTCATCATAAAAGTAGGGACCAATAATCCTACTCCTAACAATTCACGCCCAGACATTTACCTTTTGTGGATATTGTGTGTGATTCTGTCGCATAGATCTTGGATTTTTGCTTTCCCAATATCTGCAGTTTTGACGTTTAACTTCTCAATGTAGTGTAAGAGTAGATTCGTCCGAAAACAGAATATTCGGTACTTGCAAAGAGTTACCATTTCATTTATCCATTAATGTTGCACAAAACTGCATCCTTCGGTCTGGATCGTCATCGGACAACTCCTGCAAAAACTGCGTATTATAAGGATGAAGCTTTTCAAGTTTTAGTACTTTTCGTGCCGTCTGAACTGGAATTTCATTGTCTCGGCCAACCTGCCAAACACTACTGTGAGGATTCTCTTCCACTGCTAAGACGTTCAATTTCACTTCTGCACTTATAGACCGGTGACACCTGTTTTCGACCAATCTTCCACGATAAACGTTTCTCTAAATTTCTTATCTATTCGAATCACTGTTGATTGATTGATAGACATATCCGGACATTTAGTGTTAACCAGAATACACACCTCTGCCTGAGTTCGCATCCTGTCACCATAACCAATCGTTATTAGAATTTCAGTTCTTTAAGCTATTGATACACTCATTTTACCAACAATATAATCATTAATTTCAAAAAGCAAAAGTTAAAAATTATACGTATTCACTTTGCACGTCAACCAAAACGTAAACTTACTACTATTATCTGTAGATTGTATCGCAAAAATTTATGAAACTTAAGCTTGATTAGTTTTTATGACACATGTCACACAGCAGACAATTGTTATCACGAGTCGATTGGTACATATACGACATAGTATACAACAAAATTTTCAGAGTTCTTTTTGTACAAGAAGCCCAACACTTTGAACATTGTTTACAGACTTTGAGATATTGAATTATCATGTAATAAGTCTCATATCAGTGTCATAAAACAGGACAATGTAATTATTTACAGGCTATCCTTCTGTCAGGTGCTACTGGTGATAAAAATTGTATTACTCACTTTATTTTATTCCTCAAAAAAATTCTGTTGCTGAATAGAGAATTGGGTAAGCTTTAAAAAGATGTATCAGCATTTCATGCTACCCTTTGAAGAGGTTTAACTATAGGGCTGAGATTTATATATCAAAAGTTAGTTTTTAACAATAAAACTTGACTTGTTTTTGAATTTTCCTTAACAATAGTCACTTTCAATTTTATTAAATTCATGCGTTACTTTATAGATACAGTGTAATGCAACTCACTTTTTATATAACCTTCCAATACCATCCATTTCTCTGCATACACACATGTTACATTTAATTTATATATATATATATATATATATATATATATATATATATATATATATATATATATATATATATATATATATATATATATATATATATATATATATAGGCCTTTCATTATATCCCGAACCCCACGTGACCGGATTCTGTCTCTCTCTTGGTGGAATATGATTTTATGAGTTAGCAGTCAAAAAGTAACCGAAAAAACTACTAGCCTAGGGACCCTAAAGTTACTAAATCAATTGACAATTGACAGTTAAGTCCATTGGCGCTCAAGTTTCTTTTGACGGTTATTTTGTATGTATATTGTGCATTTTCCAAATTCGACCAGTGTTTACCTTCTTCAAATAATTTTCTATCTGTTGGACAATAAAAATAAACAGTTTTTATCAAAACATAGCATTTTCATTGCGTTTTTACGCAAGTTAAAAGTGTAGGTATCTCAAGGTTATGTTGTTGACGATATTCGACATCGCATGGAACGAAGCTCTACCAAATCTGTTCGTCGGTAATCTGCTCAAACAGGTACATATTTGTTACATGTTACACAATACACATTCCTAAAACCGTAAATTAGACGTTTAAATAATCGAACCTCAATTTGTTTACGTACATTAAAAAATTTTGATATCTATACAAATTGAAAGTAATATTTTATTATGTTTATTTTTTTAACAATCAATAACAGTAAACCATACACGAACAGACTTGCTGTTAAAAATACTAAATAATAAATACATTTACTGTTTCAACGTATTATAATTTTAATATTTTTTATAAAACCCCAAAGGAAATATGAGACAACACTGGCATCATAGGGATTTGATTAATTCAGGTTGTACAACCGTGTATGCCGGGTTGCCTAACTTAATCGGTCACGTGGGGTTCCGGAATTAATGAAAGCCCTATATATATATATATATATATATATATATATATATATATATATATATATATATATATATATATATATATATATATATATATATATATATATATATATATATATGTGTGTGTATGTGTGTGTGTGTGTGTGTGTGTGTGTGTGTGTGTGTGTATTTTTTCAGGATTACCAAAACTGGATATAATGATTTTATTCCAACAATTTAGTTCGATAGTGCCATAGATGAGTGACTGATTTTCTTCATTATACAGGGTGCAGGATTTTGACCGTTGACATCACTGGGAACTCGGAAATCGTAAGGGATACAAGCTTGGTTAAATTAGACATAAGTTGTACAATTACAAGTGCAACTCGAAGGTAGTTACAGATTAAAAAAAACTTCCATAGCTTCCTAGATATAAGCGAAATACCAAAAACTGTCATTTGTTACTTTTTTCAATATATCTAAAACTATGCCACCTATCACCTTGAATTTTTGTACCGGGACATAATTTGGTATTGTGGTTACCATGGGGACCTTAAAATTTGTTCAAATTACTTATGCTTTTTCTGGTTACGATAGTGTATCACTAGATGGTGTTTTGCCTACATTTTTGTGAAAAATAATCAATTTTTGTTTTTTGCAACTAGACGGCGCGGCGCACCGCAGCTCAATACACGGATCGTGATCAACTTTCTTAATAGTGTTTTTAACAACAACTGGACTCGTACTAGTGGTCCTGTTCAGAGTCTTCCTAGTTGCTACTTATCCATTTACGTCCGAAAAGCAGATAATACAGATTTTAATTAGTCAGGGCAAAAAGACACTCTCCGCCGGTTTTACAAACATGGGTAAAGTTAATCCGGGCTTAACTTTGATCTCGGAAAAACTACCATGGTAACCAAATAAATGCGAAAGTATCAGGTTTTCAATCTGGAAGCACAGCAAGTATGCATGAAATAATTAAATGACATAGTATCTGACAAGATAGGTGATGCCATTGCTTTCCCGGGCTTTGAGGTTATAATACAAAAAAATATTTTCCACCGCTTCCACAGAATATAGATACTAAATTATCTCTGCCGCATTCGACAGTGAAAATGTAATCAAGCAGTTTTATCATAGTGAATGTATGATAAAAGGATTTGGGGCTAGACTAGATATTCAGGTGTCTGTTGCTATGGTAGTTGATCCAGGATCAAAGTTAAGCCGGACTTAAATCGTTTGTGAAACCAAATTTTATTAACACATAAAAATCTGTATTATTGCTAACAGTGTAGACTTATCACATAAGCAATAAATAATATTACGCTGTAAAACAATAATTTAATGAAAGAAGCATTAAAAACATGAAAATAGACTAACACATTAACCCAGCGAACACACAATTATAATTGCAAATGAAAAATAAAAGTAATTGTTCGAAATGTGCGTCATTCCCTTAGATGCATAGCGTATGCGTTTTATAATATTATTTGTTGCGCACAACAAGAAGTCACTGTTGATATTATGACAAGTTTCGTTAATTATTGACCTCAAATCTGTTATATTGTGGACTGGCTTCTTGCTATCTATATTTTTAGGTAAGTAACCACAAAGGAAATAGTCAAGAAATGTGTAGTCAGATCACCTAGAAGGCACTGCACATGTCCACTAATCCAGTTGTGGTAAAAAAGACTATTAAGAAAGTTGATCACGATTCGTGTGTTATGATCTCATGCACCGTCTTGGAAAGAAAACAAAATTGATTATTTTTGAAGAAAATGCAGACAAAACACCATCTACTGATACATCATTGTAACCAGTTAACAAACATTTTTTGGTCGAAAAATTTAATATGGTATCCATTAAAGAAAAAAGTTGACTATCGCGACTCTGAAAGTAATTGATTTAAACAATGGTCTTCACAACAATTTCTAAGGTTACCATGACAACCACAATAAGAAATTAGTTCTTGTACAAAAATTGAAGTTGATAGGTTGTTTTAAAGGCATTGAAGAGAGAAAAAAATGATAGCTTTTGGTATTTCGCTTACATCTAGGAAGCCATAAAAAAATCTGTAAGTACCTTCGAGTTTCCTTTGTAATTGTGCAATTTTTGTCTGATTTAGCCAAGTTTGTATCCCTTATGGTTTCGGATTTCCCAATGATGTCGAGGGTGCAAATCCCACACCCTGTATATATTTGTATATATTAAAAAATAAATAACCGATTTTGATCAAACTGTTTCTTTTGCAAATGTTTTGGACGAACGCATTAATAACCAAAAAGTTATGCTTTCTGATATAATTTGGTACAAACGGGCTTAGTAGAAAGTTATGCACATACTAAAATGAGGTTTCTATATTGATAAAAATTAGGTTATAAGAGTTTGAAATATATTAGAAACTATAAAACATTACCGCGTTTGAAGTTTTATGAACAATATTTTACAAAGTCAAGTTCGGGACACGGTTTCGCATGTAACGTTTTTGGCAACCTGCCCGCGACGTCTTCATCTTCTGGGCTTTGAGTCTCGACGATCATGACCAGTAACACAGATTAGCACGGGGATGTAACTGCCATCGTTGTTCTTTCGGGAAAGGGTGCATTTGACAAACCATTTGCCAACACTCTACCACTCGGACAGTAAACTGATAATATGGTTTAGGCCCACTCTCAACATTTCTTGTAGACCGGGATCCTTACAATTGTGCATCGCCAGGCCAGCGTGACATTATCTGAAGCTCACAGCTAAAAAATCTTTACCGGGAGTCCTCCTGAAAAACATACACAGATACATATATTGAATTCGGTAAATTCGGAACCATAATTGGTTTTTGCTTAATAAATTTTCTATTAGTGTACTCTGAATTCGAACATAAACAACTCCTACATTTGTTAGGAATAACTTCTTTTAGTCTTACATATTCAAAATATGTTTTTGTTTACTTTTTGTTTACTTTTCGAAAAGTTTACAAAACTACCTATTTTGTAAACTTTTCAAAAAGTAAACAAAAATATATTTTGAATATGTAAGATTAAGAAAAAGTGCTCTACATTCGGACCCCTCTTTTTCCTCATATTTTGGATCTCATAGTCCTCTAGTGGAACACGCTTTTAAGGCGATATAAAATACTTATCTAGGGCCTGCAGCCTGTGCGAGGAATGAGGCGATAAGGAGAGGATTGAGGCGTGCTTCGGTATAGCCTTCTTGATAATGTCGCTATTTCTGGTGTTGCTTAAATGTCCATTAAAAACTAGAAGAACTGGTGATTCAGCTGTAGGCTTTGTTATGGCCAAAAAATGTTCGAACCGTTTGATTAAGAGTGTTGTTGTTAATTATCCTGAAGGCTGTACGTGAAACACAGTACATGGAGGAGCTCCTTTTTGCAACTGAAAGCCGGTATACTTTCTGTAAAATATCAGTGTTGGCTGAACATAGTCTCCAACAGCACTCATATAAACAAAAATTATTATCAAGGGACCTGTTTTTGCTGATCTAAGAGAGTCAACTTGTCTTTTTCCTCTGAAGACCATGACTAGTTATACTTTACTCTGTACTACGGTAAGGCCACTTTCATCAATATTGAACATTCTATTTGCTGGATAATTGTGATTCTTCAACGTATCTTGAAGGTTATCAAAAAACAATGAAACGTTATATTTGTTAAACCTTACAGCTCATGCAAATGAAGTGCCTGTTAGCTTACGCATAGAGAGGCGATCTTTAAGCTTTTTCAAAAATAAGTCCAGCCACGCCTTGCCTGCCATGTTGATTTTCACAAAAGAATGCGTTCCTTTCGGATAGCTGAAACGCAATCTACCTAAGGTCTCCTTTAGTCAAACCAAAAAAAATAATGCAGATTTCATGACTAAGCAATATTTAACCAACTGTTCTTCCTACTCGGAAGGTAAGAAAAACAGCTGCTTTTGCAGGCTCTCCATATGTTTCTTGCGACAAACGCATTAACGTGATCTTAGGTACCTCAAAAATCTTGACAGGTTTCTTCACCCCATTTTTAGGCGATAATGACTTTCATAACTTTTTCATGTTTTATTCCGACAACAATCCCTCTTTTTTCTTTCGGGAGTCTTAGGCATGTTTTTTAAATCTGAAATTATATCACACGAAATTAGTTTTTTAATAGTTCAGAAGTTTTACCGAGGGTCCCAATTAAAAATTCAAAGGGGTCCGAATTAGAAAATAAAACACAAATTTAAACTAACCTTGCTAGAGGCATACATGGTAGAATTGGTTGTACGTCACTTTAAATTTTACAATAACTAATATACTAACATACTACAGTAGTACTAAGTGCTTACCTTGACGAGAATCGAAGTAGAAATTTTCAAACTGGAGCTCTACAAATATTAGAGAAGTAACGAAAACAAAAACATTAGCGGAGATAAGGTAACTGAACAATGGAGAAGGGTCGACGTCCAGTAACGACAAGGAAAGGTTTAGGCAATTCTCAGCTAGGTAGCTGTGCTTTCTAACCAAAATACACAAGGGGTCCTAATTATCGGGTGGGGTCCGAATTTACTGATTTTATTCTAGATATACTTATCCTCAAAAATTCGTATTAATCTAAAGTATAAAATTGTATACAAACGAATAGTTTGAAGTACAAGTCACTTGAGTCGCTCTAAATTATACTTATAGATTAAGATCAAGTAGTGTAAAGTAGATTAAGGACTTTTATTGATTACTAATTTTTATTGTAGACTCCTGGCACCGATAAATGCTACTCAGTTAGTAAAGTCCGACTCAGTTGGTTCTGATATAGAAATATTTCTTTCCCTGGGAATACCCCTGGGAAGTTTACTGAATGCCAATGAAAAGTATTTCTGGTTCCATCATACTAATGGAGACACAATGGACGTTGAAGATCCTGGCGAACTAGATCGTAGCACAGCTTTATGGGCTATTACATCATATGTCTTAGCAGACCTTAGTGTAGATTTTCCAAGGGGTTTGTAACTTTAGTAAAAGTATTTTAATCTTCATGTAACACTATCGTCATTCGCTTAACATTTAATAAAGTTTTTAGATATACCTTATTTTCTAATTAAATATTCAATAAAAGTTTAGTGAACCACATTTTTGCAACATCACCAATTTCTGTGTTAATTGTGTTTTTATAGTGGTTTTGTGTTTACATGTGCTGTGAGTTATTGTTATGTATAGGCAGAAGGTTAATTTTAGGTCTAACATATGTGTCGTGGTGACTTGGGTTCTAAAAGTCTGCTAAAATTAGAGTTAGAATAATAAAAATACCTACAGGTATTCACAAAGTTACTTAGAACAGTGTCCAATCCTTTTGCAAGTATGAAAAATTGCTAAGTCTATCTAATATACCATCTCTGGGTGTATGACAGTTCTAGGCTTCCACAGCAGCTTCCGCGCTTACACAGTGCAACAAGAAGGATGCTGTGGGAACAAACTTGCAAGAACTACTTACCTGGCTAATACTACGACGAGCGTTGAATTAAATCACTCGCTAGTCACGACCACTACAATAATACCGGGACTTACAGTTTGATATGTTGCATTACGCAGCAGTAACCATTAGATGAGACATAGAGCGCTTTCGTCCTTGTTAGGACCCATTAGTATGTCATACCTAGGCTCCAACAAATCGGCCCTAAGGCATTGAGACATGTGGTGGAATGTGCACGCAGCCGTCATCTTCGGGTTTACATCACATCTTACATATATAAGGAGATTAGTGACGGAAATTCCTCATTATGCACTTTTGTGGACCTTGCGAAGGCATTTGACACAGTGGTTTATGCCGAAATGCTGGAGACGTTAGAGACCGTTAATATACATGAGGTGGAACAGAAATTATTGAAGAACTATCTTTCAGAGAGACTCCAGTGTGTGAGCGTAAACAAAGTGACCAGTGTTATGATGGCTGTATGATATGATGTTCCACAAGGAACTGCGCTTGGATCTGTATTGTTTATTATTCACATGAATAGCATTTCTTCTTCCCTCTCGAGGAAGAATTATAAGTTTTGCCGACGATACAGCCATCTTTAATGTTCTAAAACATGGACCACTTTAATTGACTTGGTTCAGAATGATATTGCCTTGATAAAGGACAGGTTCGATTTTCGTCACCTTACAATTAATTTGGAGAAAACAAATTATATACCGTTTGCCATAAACAAGGCCATGTTACCCAGATTGTCCCCATATTAATCATTAAACTCAGTAACAATTATCTTGCAATACTGTCTAAAAATAGGCTAAGATGTTTGGATATCACTTTCGCTCAATAGTTGTTTGAAGTGGGATGCTCACGTCAATATTGTCTCACAGAAAATCCGGGGACTACTGTCTAGGTTTAGCTTGTACAGAGTGGTCCAAGTCGGGCACTTTTGATAGGAAATACCAATTTCTATAGGAACTAGAAAAAAATAGCTAATTTGGACCACTCTGTACAGGAATATTTTGGACCTGACTCATCTAAAGATTTTATATTATGCTCTTGTGGAGTCATCAGATATGGGATTATTTTATGGGGAGGAGCATTCAAGTTGGACGTGATGCAGCGTTGGGCTCTAATAGTGATACTGAATCGGGAACTAACCTTTTCAGAAGATGCAGTGCTTAAGGATTTATTGCTTAATAATACACATGAATCAGAAAAAAATATAGTCCACGGTAATAAACAACCAACACGACACCTGATATGGATCACAGTTGCATAACGTACCCTGGCCAAATAAAACAAATTTTTAAAGGAGCTTCTTATATACTGGATATCGTGTTAAATATATTGTCATTAGGAATTAAAAGAGTCAATTCAATTAAGTTATTTGAGGCAAAACTGCAATGTTGGTCCTTGGATTCTGTTATAATGATGTAATATTGACTGATACTGGATTCTTGACCTGATGTGATGCCTTGTATTGTATATGTCAGATATATAGATATTATATATCTGACCCACGCACAAATTTTCAAAACTTTTATGGGTGTGATCTGCAACCTTATTTATTTGTTTGATAATTTGCATTCAATAATTGTTGTTCTGTTTTATTTTGTAATGAATTGTTATCTTAAGATAAATGATGATGATTATTATTATTATATTCCTTGTGACGGTCCTAGGTAGTAGAAGCAATCTAAACATTCTATTCTTTTTATAACATGCTCATTTCAAACTCCAACTCTGTATATACAAAATCATTATTTTGTTTCCATGAGCCTATTTATGGTATCTTCTATGAATAAATTGAACAAATCTGTCGATAATAGACATCCTTGCCGTATCACTTTCTTCATTTTAGCTTTGCAAAAGGTTAATGATTTTATATAACCATACCAGTGAAAAGTATTTAAATTAACAAGACTTTAACAAGTAGTTGACTTGATAAATATGTAGTGTATATATGTGCTTAACATTTGCTACTGATTGTAAATAATATGTTTTACCAGCATTATCATTACAGCTAAATACTCATAGCTTTAGAGACGGTAAGTTAGAACGCTTTAATTTAATTGGTTGTGTTTAATTAACAAAAATAGTTTGTCTTGCTGCCAACTTTTCTTCGTATATTTGAAGAATATCGCTTCTAAAACTAGACGATTTAAACATAGACTTTAACAAACATTTGTAATTAACAGATTTAGTTTTCGCACTTAAAGTTTTAGTCTGCACATACGAGGGGGTAACTAAAAGAAATCGAAGTTATATTATGCTGGGCGGAGTTTTTATAGTACTGCGTTCTGCCGCTGGGAGCGTATAGAGGTGCCATTCCCGAGTCAGTAAACCAAGCGTCATCAATAAAGAATGTTCCGTTCGGCTTGAAACGAACACAGAAACTCTTAAAATGTTTAAACGGCCTAAACCGATGATGCTAGCGGTAAAACTCAAGTGTTTGAGTGGTGTTCCCGTTTTGAAAAGTTTAAATGTCAATTGGTGACAAACCTCGCTATGGTGATCCTTATACGGCGAAAAACGATAAAAGTGTTGCAAAAATTTGCATAATCATCCTGGAAGATCGACGACCGATCATTGACGAAGTTGTGGAGCTCTCTGGAGTGCCTTGCAGTTCAGTTTAGAGAATTTTAACGGAGGATTTGGGAATGAAAAGGGTGGCTACCAACTTTGTGCCCAAATATTCCGTTCAAATTTGCTGAACTGAATTCCAAGACACTCTACACAGCTCCACAACTATGTCAATGGTCCCTCGTCCATCTTTCAGGATGATTTCGCGATTATTTTAAGCTGCAATGCTAAACAAGTTAGTGAAAGTCCCTTGTAAATAGGTTCAGCTGTTATCGAGTTAATAAATATTACAATTAATTGGAAGGTCACAGGCCATGGGATACAACTTGGCGGCTTAGTGTAAATATGCGCTTCTTTCACTATATACTGACTCTGGGGAATGGTAGCCAGTGGCAGAATGCCCTACGACAAAACTTCAGTCCACCACAACATCAGTTTGGTTTCTTTTGGGTACTCCCTCGTATATATTTTTTGTTTCATCAGGGCTCGTCCGCGGCCTTGAATTCCCTCGTATATTACTGTTATAATAAAAAGCCATTAATAAGAGGGTGTGTATTGGTGTCTACTTAGTCTTGGCCATTTCTGTGGACAAACAAGATATTGCAGTACCGTAGCAACAATATTTTATTAGAAATGCCTGGGTAAAAACACCACCAAGGTAAAGCATGGTTGCACAATAAAGTATTATAATATGTATATACAAATATGGACCGAAATAGTGAAAATCTAAAACTGTAGGATGTGCAAGGAAAGAGGTAGAGAGATTTACAACGATGTGCATAATACCCCCGGCGATCAGTGTTCTACATATACAATCATAAAAACTCGATTGCGTGCTTCAAAACATGTAAAATTTTCCATTCAAGGTGAAAAACAGCAAATTTCTTGGCTCGTTCCCAAAAATATCAATGCAATTTAAGGCGTCATACTATCATATTGCGGAATTGGACTAAAACAATATTTAATGCACTGAATGAGAGCCTCAGTGGTTCAGTGGTAAAAACGTGTGCCTCTGAACCGAATGGTACCGGGCTCGATCTCAGCGTTCTCCTTTCACTTTCTCAGTACATACTGTAACATTAACATCCACCTAAGTTCTGACATTGTATTTGATCAAGTTAAATGCCTGTACGTTCCGCCCTTAGGAGGGGGCGTAAAGCGGTCGGTTTCGTGTCCATGCGAGTTGGGCACGTTAAATATCCCTACCCTCCTTACAGAAAGGCAGGGGTTCGGAAAAATTTCCAGGATGGTGAGGTGACACTGTTCCCTTGAGTCGGTGATTGGCCATAGTCGCGGAAATAGACCGACGTTAAAAGGTTATATGAACGCGTTTAGGATTTTGTTCCAACTCGATATAGATTGAGGATGACGTTTCCAGTTTTGCTCGCTTCTGATCAGCAATACGTTTTTTTGGGAATCTATTTGCCAGAATTTTTACATGCCCAAATCGACGTAAGTTTCGTGTTCAAATATTTGAATGCTGATTAGAACCGAGAAAAACTGGAAACATTACCCCAATCTGCTGTCGAGTTTCAACAAGATGCTTACTTCTTCAACTGTGTGGTTACGATGAATGGAATTTGTAGGTACATTTCTATGACCCAGAAACAAAAGAACCATAATCGATGAAATGGAGAAAATCTGGTTTCCTATGGTCTAAAAAGTTCTGGGTTTTAAAAATGCGCTGGTAAAGTTCTTGCTACAGTGTTTTGCAGTTGTTATGGGGTAATTATAAATGACTTTCTAGGTAAGAACAGAACAATAAGTGTGAATTTTATTTTTAATGTAACTGACCATTCTATCAAAAAAGAAGAATAATTAAAACATGAGGCGAGGTGAGACCCAAGTGTCTTTAGTTCTGACAGGATAACGCCCGTGTACATAAATCAGAGGCTACCATGAAAACAATGAGTGATTCAGGGTGGCGGTTACTCAGCGCTTTCGTTTTGCACCTCGTCCTACTATCATTTCTTTTTTCAACTGAAACCCACTGTAGGAAGGCTCAAATTCTTTAAAATTAAAAAATTAGAGACCCGGCTTTCAGAGAAAAGACATTGTTAGATGCGTTGCCGGTTACTGTAATAGATATATTCTATTACAAGGATATTATGTTAAAATAATCAAATATTTATATCTTAAAATCTTGTTTGCTTGTGTAATAGACTAAGAACTTTTCAATGCGCACTCCTATTTGGCAAGTCGAAATTAAAAACAGTTAATTTATTTTTGTTGTATTTCAAAAGAACATGAAAATACATCCTAAAAATTGTTTAAAAGTTTGCAGCAGGACACTTAGATTTTGTACATTTATTAATCAGTGTTTTTAACTGTCTTTCAGTATCTCAAGATGTCATAGCAGTTTCCGGACGAGAACGATATACGTCAAAAGCCACACATCTTGATAGTAGTAAATTAATTATCTTTTCATCAATTTCTCTCCTGATAACTACGCGAATGTTTAAACTATAAAGGCAACAATAAATTATATATTATACTAAGTTTTTGTGATTGCATTTCGGGTATTTTCCTTGATTTAAAATATGGATGTTTTGCAGGTCGCTGCAAATTTATATGCCTAAATAAGTGGATTAAGTGTAACAGGTAATATAAAATAAACTGTAAACCACAATTTCTGGTAACATGCAAACCATTTGAGTGATCCTAGGAAAGGACATGAATTCGACTAAGCATGGTAAATTACAAATGTCAACCACAAAGTTATAATAGTTACCATAAAATGAGTTAAACTTGTAAAATTCCTGAATGCTTGCAGCTAAGAAACGACCGCAAACTTACAAATAAAACTATAACATAACTTTCAAATGTAATACCTCTGTTGACAGCTTGCGTTTTTAGTGAATTTTTATTTTTTCATGTTGTGTTTGTAATGCTCGTGAAAGTTAAGAGGTGTAAAGTTATGTAATTTACGTATGTAATAAACGTGCTGTCGTGTTCATGTTTCCATTGCTGCACCTCAGGCCGTTAAGGAGATAAAAATTATTGTTTAGGATATTTGGCAACCTATATCCATTAATGAACAAATATATTCTTTCCGCATCTAGCATAGATGTAGGTCTGAACTTTTTGTTGCTGGTTGTCAATAGGTTGCTATATCATGGTACGTTATCCAAATCGAATTATTGTATATAGAGTGTCTACAAAAAAGCTTTTGGAAGAACATAGAATGGCAAGTATTCCGAGATTTTTCAAATGGAACAACCTATATTTTGTAATAAGAATAGCAAGATCAATTGACTTTCATCCTAAAGTAGGATATGATGTTATACATATTCTCAGCGGTTTTTGACTTATAAGCAAAAAAACAAAACATTGCAGGTAAAATTTTTAAACCCTGCGGAATACCTATTTTTAATTCCTTAATAACCTTATTTAATACTCAAAAGTTACATAATTAACTGTGATACTACGGGCCAACTGGTCTTAGATAGCGACCGCTGATAGATGAAGTTTGCTACCTTATATGTATTTTGATATTATTTTCATGTTGTGAAAATTCGTTTTTACATTGTGTGAATTTGTTGTTATTGATATTATATATATATATATATATATATATATATATATATATATATATATATATATATATATATATATATATAATGTCAATAACAACATTATTAGTTTGTTGCTGGTCCCATATGGTAAGTTTAAAATTATTTAAATTATTTTTTGTAAAATGCATGTTTTTGTGCTGTCTCCAACGTATTCTGGTCAGGTCATCTCAGGCTGGGTTAGGTCAGGTTAGATCAAGTCAAGTCAGTCAAGCCTGTTTGGTAGTGTTTTGTACATAAACGACAAGAAAAATGTCGTCCCTTCAACCCCTAAATAAGCTGGGGGAGCAAGCTGCTGGAGGGGGAAGAACATTACTAACAGAGAATGTTGATGCAAAGTCCAAAAAGGCTGCTTATAAGAGTCCAACTAAGCTGTTTTTGTCGATGTTCTTTTTTACTTGCTTACACTCAAGCACCCTGTTCACTATGGGTCCCGCAACTTTTGGGGGGATATTTTCATGAATTTAAATTCTCTGCGTAAAAGCAGAATCTTATTTGGTCGTTTGCCATTAAGCAGCACACATTGAAGTGAAAGTTTTGTTGAAACCCGGTTTCTCTAACGATGTGAGGATTTTCTGCGGCCCAGTAATGTAAATTCCTACGAATAAAAATGCCTTCCCTGGTAAACTTGCTTTCGCTAGTCCAAATAATTTTCTACAGTTGTTATTTTGCTTTCTCTAGAAATCGACACGTGTTGGAAGATCATTTGGCTCGATGGATTGGAGTGTAGCAAATCTATAATTATGTATTCCGTGGTCACTCATAATTCTTTCTATAGATTTGTAAGCAATTGCTAAGTCTTTTTCAGCAGAATGAAGTGACACATGAGGATTTGTAGAAAAATATGCCAGGGCAATTATTTAATTACCTCGTTAAATGTTACAGGTTATTTTGGAGTATTGGCCTCTTGCTTGTTTACGCAACCGTTGTCCCTGAAATTATCTTTTAACCTCTTGAATTTCTTCTCCTTTATTAGAACTGCGTTTGGGTACTGTTCGTTGAGGTTTCTGCATGTTCTAGAAATAATCTTGTTACACTGGCCATATGCATAATATTAATAAAAATTTGCTCATTTGTATAAGAATTTGCCATTTCCAGATAACAGATCACGTACAATCAGTATGATAACAGGCAGTTACATTTTGACAATCGGTCTTGACTGTTTGGAAGCATGACATACTGATAATAAGAAATTTGTTTTCATTACATGCAATATTTTGGTTTTTTGCTTATAAGTCAGAAGCCGCTAAGAATAGGTATAACATCATATTATGGTATTGTTAGATAGATAATCAATTGATCTTGCTATTCTAATTCTCTCACAGTTTGGGCAATATTCATTGATCTATTTATATTTTGACAGATGTAGGCCATTTAAAAAAGATGAAAACGTGTCAGAAAGATGGTGGTAAAACCTAGATGATAAATTAATAATCCAACTAATAATATTAATAGAATACTCACTTTATTGTCATTGTAGTCGATAGTAGAATATGAAATATTCGTGTGGTTTCATGTAGCATATCATATTCCTCCAATTTATGGTTTTTCACACATTCGTAATTTTAGAAATATAACGACGGATGTATTTAGTTTTACTCTTGCCCTCTCTGGTATTCACTCATAGCTCGCCAACAATATATAATTTAAAAATCTTTCAGCATTTTGCTGATTATTTAGAAAGTAATCGTCAGCCAGAGAAGTAAAGAGTTGCCAATTTGCCCCCATTTAACTTCCACCTAATTCTACCATATAAAAAAAGTTTCATTATTACTATCTGTTGGGTCATTCATACATATAAAGGTTGTAGCATAGTGATCTGATCCAAGAGCATCATCGTGAGTTTGCCATGTAAAAAGTGAAACGAAATCTGCTGTGCAGATTGTCAAATCAACCGCTGACCCATTAATGAAGCCTGGTTTGCGAATCAAAGTTTCGCATCCCGTGTTAAGTATAACTAAACGACATTCTTCTAAAGAAAGTAAAAAATTTTGTATTGCAGTATAGTTCCATCCACAGCCTCAAGCCATAGAGTGACAATTGTAGTCGCCGTCAATAACAAACGGTCCTTTAAGGTTGCTAAAAAATTGTACCGAGGCCTTAAACGATATTCCTGTGACTGTTAAATCTAATTTGGAATTAGCTTCAAAGAACCCTTAGCACAATTAGGATACGATCTCATTTGGAATTAGATTCAATGAACACGTAGCACAATTACGATACGATCTAATTTGGAATTAGATTCAAAGAACACTTAGCACAATTACGATACGGAACTATAGATAGATCTTCCGTCGCCCGACATATCAAATTCCAAATTAGATATATAAAGAACACTCAGCACAATTACGGTACGGTACTATAGATATATCTTCTATCGCGCGACATATTTGGGATAATAATCAGTACGTTAATGTTACCATAATAATGTAAATATTTTGCTATTTACTAAATTCGAGACATAATGTTCTATATGTTGCCTCGTGCTCACTACCACAAGAAATACAACAAGGCGGTTCCCGTGATGTGCATTCCACGACAGGGTGTGTGTGTGTGTTTTGTTTCTTTAACGTCGGCCTATTTCCGCGACTATGGCCAATCACCGACGCCAGGGAGCAGTTTCACCTCACTATCCTGGAAATTTTGCCGAACCCCTGTCTTTCTGTAAGGAGGGTAGGGATCTTTAACGTGCCCAACATCGCATGGACACGGGACCGACGGCTTTACGCCCCCTCCGAAGGGCGGAACGTGCAGACATTCAACTTGCTCAAATACAATGCCAGAACCTCGGTTGATGTTAATTTTACAGTTTGTACTGAAAAAGTGAAAGGAGTACGCCGGGATCGAACCCAGTACCCTTCGGTTCAAAGGCACACGTTCTTACCTCTGAACCACCGAGGTTCATCCACGACAGGGTGATCACCACCGCATTTTTTACATCAATCTCGCCCCTTACATTAAGCCATTATATGACCGTTCTTAAAACATTTATTACGTTGGATTACCCTTTGTATGTAAGGTTAGACTTCCAACCGTATCTTTTCAATAAAAGCATGCGATGGCAAGTACTTAGTTTTAAAAGGCACTTATACAGTAGATGTGGGTACATATTCCAGAATTCCACCATTCATTACTCTGCCGTTCATACGACGAACGTCTAGTATCGGTATGGAATTTATAGTTTGTATACGACCTTCTATTTCTTTTTCAGCTATATCTATATCTATATTTCTTATCATACCTTGTATTCTTACGAAAAATTGAGGAATATATGCTTCATAATTTTTATTAGCTAATATTTCCCATAGAATTAATTTATTTGCGCTTTTGACTGTGTGTAATTTAATTTTTAACCTACTAACTCCAACGCTAGTTATATAATTTATCGAGTCACCTAAGTCCTGCACGCAACTGTTGATTAGCCTAGATATGCCGATTTTATTGATCCTTCCAATATTACCTGCCTTACCTTGTATATACTATATATGGTCTACTATCTTTGGCAGAATAACGATATATATTTTTATTTATTGCCCGATTCTCGATTGTTTTTTCTGTATATGATTTCTCAATCGTCTGTGCAAGAGATAATGGGCCCTGTATATTTTCAGGTCGGTTAAAATATTTTTGACCATTATTTGTTGATAAATTTAAATTAGAATTAGTAATTTTTCCACTTAATAATTCTTTCCATCTGGTTACTGCTAAGTGTTTGCAACTATTTTGTATAATTGAAGTTAAATTTTCGCCTGTATTAAAGTTAGTGTTTAGCTGATGTGCATTTTTCGTTTTTCAGTAAAATCTTCATTATCTAAATAATCCATAATCCAATCATGGGTGCCCCCTTGTCAGATGGGTCTGTTTTATATTCTTTATTCATATTTTTTTCATTTTTTTAAACTATAAATATCACTCGCAATGACAGTTGACCACGAAAGTCCACACGAGAATGGCCCACTTTGAAGAATGTAGATAACTTCTTATGTCTTCATTTCATTGCACACTAAAATTGTTTTTTGCGTGCTCTCTCGTTATTAAGAAATCGATCAGTTATACATTTTTTAGTATGTTGTACCGAAGTTCATCAATCAGATGAATTTCTTTCTTACTGTTAATTTTTGCAACAATTTTAAAAGCATAGCATTTTAAAATATATAATGAAGAGAGTATTTTAAATGAGGTATCACAAGGTACTACTTTCTATTTAAAATTTTAGAGGTTGCAATTGTCACTCGAAGGGGACTAAATGTAGGGGTGAAGTTTCACGTTGCAGGATCTCATAATTTTATCTAAAATTGATGCGTTTCGGGATTTTTTAATAAATACGTACAATAATTGAGATACTGAACTTATTCCGTTGGTTGTTCTACAATGTATAGAGTATTAAAACTAAAAGCGTTGAGAGCGAAAAGATGCTGTAAAAGTTGTTTCAATAGTTCTTGGGTAATATAAACATTGATATTATATGTTATATGTGTAAATTTATTATATGTTGTTTGTTTCTTCAAATGAAACAACTTGTATATTGTGACATTTTCAGATTCCTTGGAACATTTTAAAAGTTTTTTATGTGATATATCTTTTACTTATCTTCACCGTTAAGGAGATACAAATTATTATTTAGGAAATTTGGCAACCTGGTTCCATCAATAAAAACATTATTCTTTCCGTAGCCAGAATAGGTGGAGGTCTGACTTCTTAGCTTGTCAATAGGTCGATATATAATGAGATGGCATGCAAATTCAATTATTGCATATAGACACTCTACAAAAAAATGAGCCTTTAGTAGAACATAGAAAGGCAATTAGCGCGGGATTTTCAAATGGAACATCTTGTATTTTATAATGAGAATAACAAGATCAATTTATTTTATATCTAAAAGTACTACATGTTGGTATACCTATTCTTGGCTACGCAAAGAACAAAAATATTGCAACAAATATTTTTAAACTGCGCGGAATAGAACTAATTTTTTATTCCTCAACCACCTGTGATCTGCCGAATAATGCTGAAAAAGATCTGGTTGATTATTTACTAACTACAAAATTACAGAATTAACAGTTCTCTACTGCTTCAACTGAAACAGCAGAAGGAAAATAAACATAAATGTGAAGATCTATAATTCATTTGCTTAAAGTGTCCTCCTTCAACTATCTAACATTCTAGGACTTGTGTCAGAACATGATGTGTTGTTGCTGCTTCTATCTCACAGACGTCTGGAGACCAAATGCGCCCCTCACTCTATTCTGAAGCTATTCATTGGCATTAATGGGAGTAAGATAAACAATTTATTTCATCCCACCCAAAGATAAAAATGAAGTGGGGTGATATCTGGAGATCTCGGTGGCCAAACCCCTAGGGTATTTGAACATGTGCGAAAGTTCATTTTAAATTTGATTGATGCAGTGAGCTGATGAACCATCTAGCTGATACTAACAATTTCGAGTTTCAAGATTCAAATCGTCGAGGAAGTCAGATACTGTCGTCCGTAGTATTTCAAGATATTTTCTTGAATTTAAATTGACATTCAAGTCAAATTTGTGTTGAAACCCCGCTTCTCTAACAAGGTGCGGATTTTCTGCGGCTCAGTAATGTGGATTCCTCCGATTAAAAATGCATTCCCTAGTAAATTTCCCTTCGTCGATCCAAATAATTTTCTTCGGAAAATTTGGATCTTCTCGCGTACGAATTAAGATCTTATAGAAATTGACACGTTTTGAAACATCATTTGGCTCGATAGCTTGGAGGTACACAAAATTATAATTTGATGCATTCCATGGTTATACATAACTCTTTCTATAGATTTGTAAGCCATTTCTAGGTATCCTGACATCCAGCCGTTCGACTTTATCTTATGAGGCACCTTGAAACAAAAAGTATACCGTACGCCTGTTGGCACCCAGGAGGAATTATGGGAAAGAATTGTCGCAGCTTCTGACAAATTTCTGGTGTTTTTAGTATTGTAAGATATTTACTTCTACGCCGAGCAAATTCTTGTATAAGGCAAAATGGCGAATACTTTGAACAGCTATTAAGATAGTTTTTGAATTTTGTTTAATATTACTATTTCTTGTTTTATAATTAAATATACTCCTCTGATATTAGCTTTATTTTTGTTTAGGTTTTTATTATTACAAATTCATTTATTTAATAAATTTGAAATTGTCTTATTCTTAACATTTAAAGTAAATGTGTCTTTTTTGGGTTGTATGTAATTCGGCTAACGGTATTAGAATAGTTTTCAAGCAATACTAATTTGTATCAATAAGTTACGAGAAACCATGAAAACGGTTAACTTTAGACAAATTTGTTGGGAGACAAAAATTTTAGATAATGAATGCAGCTTTAAAATGAAGTAAGTTAAGTTGCAAGTACACCTCGGAAGCAAAAAACCTACTTTCGGTTTGCAAAATTTGTTAGGTCTTTCACGAATAGTGTGCCTAAATGAGCTTAAGTCTTTTGCGAAAATTCGTTGATATAGATCAATTCTTTACCGAGTTATAAGCAAAAAACTTTTTTTCTCTTAAACTTTGCAGGACTATAACTTAAAAACTATAAACTTAAATACAAGTTACAAGGGTGTTTCCATATGAAAAGGGTCTCTGAAATGGTTAAAAATTCTTATTTTTTTGGTGAAATTTGGCATATATAGAGGGACGCCGAACACAGCGAGGTAATTGTATCCTAAAAATTGACCTAAACTATTGTCCCATTTTTTGTCATAGAAAAACTGCATTAGTAGACATTGGTCAGGTGACATAGAGAACAATTTTTACAGCATTACTAGAGTTTTTAATCTTATATCTTTTTATGTTTTGTTTATAAAAATGGAATAATAAATACAAATGTTACAGGGATTGTTCGGGCCACACTCTATATTGAGAACAATAGTAACTTAGATGTTTAGATTGGTTGCAATCTCAGCATTCTTGTTAATAACTAAATTAGGAAATGTTAGATTTTATATTAAATTAAAACAAGATAAAGATGATTTACTATTTAATTTTTTTAAAATAATGTACAAAATCTGGAATTAAAATCTTAATTTCAATATCTAAAAAAATAACTGTATGCTTATTTAAAATTATAAATTATAAATTATAAATTATAAATTATAAATTATAAATTATAAATTATAAATTATAAATTATAAATTATAAATTATAAATTATAAATTATAAATTATAAATTATAAATTATAAATTATAAATTATAAATTATAAATTATAAATTATAAATTATAAATTATAAATTATAAATTATAAATTATAAATTATAAATTATAAATTATAAATTATAAATTATAAATTATAAATTATAAATTATAAATTATAAATTATAAATTATAAATTATAAATTATAAATTATAAATTATAAATTATAAATTATAAATTATAAATTATAAATTATAAATTATAAATTATAAATTATAAATTATAAATTATAAATTATAAATTATAAATTATAAATTATAAATTATAAATTATAAATTATAAATTATAAATTATAAATTATAAATTATAAATTATAAATTATAAATTATAAATTATAAATTATAAATTATAAATTATAAATTATAAATTATAAATTATAAATTATAAATTATAAATTATAAATTATAAATTATAAATTATAAATTATAAATTATAAATTATAAATTATAAATTATAAATTATAAATTATAAATTATAAATTATAAATTATAAATTATAAATTATAAATTATAAATTATAAATTATAAATTATAAATTATAAATTATAAATTATAAATTATAAATTATAAATTATAAATTATAAATTATAAATTATAAATTATAAATTATAAATTATAAATTATAAATTATAAATTATAAATTATAAATTATAAATTATAAATTATAAATTATAAATTATAAATTATAAATTATAAATTATAAATTATAAATTATAAATTATAAATTATAAATTATAAATTATAAATTATAAATTATAAATTATAAATTATAAATTATAAATTATAAATTATAAATTATAAATTATAAATTATAAATTATAAATTATAAATTATAAATTATAAATTATAAATTATAAATTATAAATTATAAATTATAAATTATAAATTATAAATTATAAATTATAAATTATAAATTATAAATTATAAATTATAAATTATAAATTATAAATTATAAATTATAAATTATAAATTATAAATATTTATTATAAAGTTTTGCAAAGCATGATATAATACATAAATATATAACAACCCATTAAAATATTAATAAACAACAGATTACTATTACATTGAGTTAACAATAATTAACATCAGGGCAAAATTAATCACATAGTATTAGTTGCAATAAATAATGCAGATCAATCTTCCTCGTCACTTAAAATCTGTTGGGTCAGTTTAAAAACTTTCAAAACAGGGATAATCTACAAAAAATATTCAGCAGCGGTGAGTAGCTGTCTAAGCTGAGTAATAGGTTACATTAGATATTATAGTGAGTGGGCTATTTCAGTCCCTCCACCGAGGCCGCAGGCTTATTGTGACTCACACCTGATTGTTTAAAATTTCACCCATCGAATCTTGGTAAGAAAAGAAGTCGATAATTTTATTCTTCTTTACTTCCTAACACCAGATGAAAATCATAGAGCTCTGTATTCAGTATAAAACAATTCCACCCAATTAGGGCAATATCAACAGATATATTTAACATTGAATAAATACACAAATTGGATTGACAGTTTAAAAAATTGTTTGGAACCTATATGTACATAAATAATTTAATCACTTTCTGCGCCTTTTAAATTTCGAAGATGAATTCGTGAATACCTCGTCAGAGTTTTTAGTAAAACTACTAATAATGCCCAAATTAATATCTTGGATTATACACTGAAAGTGTGCCAAAAAGGAATATTGCAACAAATTAAAAGATTGCCTCATCTGGTAGTCACAGTTGACAAATCAACTGACATTATATTAAAAGCCTAAGTAGTCGCAATATTTAAACGTCAAAATGATGAAAATGCGGTAGGGCTTTGTATATAAATGAGCCACTAGCGCTGTCGAACGTATATATATATATATATATATATATATATATATATATATATATATATATATATATATATATATATATATATATATATATATATATATATATATATATATATATATATATATATATATATATATATATATATATATATATATATATATATATATATAGGAATAATTAAAGGTATATGAATTCTGCACCTCCGCCTACATACAGTTTATTGATAGACCACTTTGCGTGAGATGCCGACAAAGAGTGTGTAAATAAAGATAATAGAATCCGAATAGAGGGAATTTCCGGTAAATAAGCAGTGAAAGTTTATCTGCTTGAATCTCCCTCAAGCGTCTGGGTCGAGTACTTGCGCAATATACAGTTGTAGTCGTCAAACATTTAATCTGTGGTGTGGAAATTATACTGAGTTTTTCTGTTTCTCTACTCATAAGTATTTGTTTTATACGGATATAGACGTATAGTGTAGTTGACATTAGTATACTATATCATATTTTTCTCCTAAAAACGCGTAGGGTATGGCCGTAATTATGTTCAGAGTATGCACTACCTTATAAGTTTAGCTTGGCACCATTGTTAATTTTTTTTATGTTGCAGCTCAATAAAATTGGCTAAACGCGCAGAGTTGTGTTTTCCTAACCCTGATTACAATAGTGTAAATAAAAATATTGTAAATGTGTATTTTAGCTTCTGCGAGAAATTTCAAACATATTCAGAACCATCCATAGTGTCTTTACATCTTTAAATTTCTTATTTTCTGTGTAAATGTAAGAAAAACAATTACAAATTACTTGCAGAATGTTATAGAATCCCTGGTTTATTTTCACACAATTCGATCTTTTTTCTCCCCAAGTTGACAGTTATTCACGATAACCAGTAAGTACGTTAGAATAACATCGTCAAGACGCGAATATAAACGCTACTCTGTGAGGTCATCTACACGTTACTTATTGTCTGTCACATGGCTGTGACATATCGCTGTCATTTTTGTGTCATAATAAATATTGACCTCTTTAACTGACGTCGTGGTCTGTATAATTCCGAAAAAATTACGTCATAATGAGGTCGGGTGGTTTGCTGGGTTTTCATGCGTAATTACTAAGATCAACGGATCTGCTTTGTGGGCATATATTTCGTGGTTACAATAAATACACTGTAGGTACTTAGGGTACATTTTGGAATTCTAGAAATTTCTTACGAGAATATAATTTGTAAAAATGATACATTTCTATAAAACATAAATATCTAAGGCCAAACGTGTACTTTTGTTTTTATTTTAGCGCACTTCACACACATACTCGTACTATATATAATAAGAAATCAGACTTTCATAAGATTACTTTCTAATCGGCTGCAAACACAAAACGTATGTTGTATGTAACAATTTAAACGCCCTGAGGTAAATACTTTGTGCTGTAAATGTCTTTTTTGGAAATAAATATTAACCCCTGAACTGAATTAATTATGTTAGCAGATAATAAGTGAATCTTCATGACCAGTTTTTTCTCTTTCCGATCAATCTAGCCCTGAAGCACATTTATTCAACATTGACACAAAGCACAGCTAATGCTTACTAAAAATCTATTATATAAGTGTAGTTTCATCTTGTTGCTCGAATACCATAAGAAGTGAATGTTGTGAAGGTGATCTCTCTTGGTGACTGAGTAGAGCCGTTCTCTCTCCATTGTCATTTAAAGAACAATCTGGTGAACTATTGTCACACTGCATGTAATTGTTTATGGTTGCTGCGCTACTGGTAGATGGAAGATCATGTATATCAGGCGACGCCAGTGGAGGGAAAGCTTTGGGACTGGTTTCAAGTGTTTCCTTGAGATGCATGACTGGATAAGATTCCTTATAGCCAGAAGTACTTGATGTTTGCGACACAGCACTATCTTCATCCCAAGAACCTTCCGTTGCCTTAGATCTGTTCGCTATGCGAAGACGGTGAGGGTCGGATGCTTGTGGGGTTAGTTGTTGATGTTGTTCTTGTGTGAGAGGTGGGGTGCCGCATGATTGATCTAATTGGGTGGACTGTTGTTGTAAGACTGCTGGAGGAGAAATGGGCTGATGCGGACTCTGGGATTGTGGCGGTTGTGGTTGCTGTTGTTGTATTTGGGGTTGCTGCTGTGGTACCTGATGTTGCTGCTGTTGTTTCTCGTTGTCCTGTTTCAACGGAGATATCTGGGATAGAGTTAGATGTACTGTAATTATTATTTTGTTTCATTCAGCTATTGCTCACAACAAAGAAACGAAAATAAATATAAATTGTGATGACAGTTTTAGTGACCCTATGAGTAATAAGTGTTATAGGTAAGGTTTAGGTAAGATGTTGTACCGAGGTAGGCGCTGAAAGCAAACATACCTTGCGCCCGTTTTTGAATACGCGATATCTAGACTTTTGTTACACATTGAAGTATACTTTATTTGGTATTCCTTTTAAGTTGAAAGGTAACGCAAAAAGCATCATTTAACACTTGGAATAAGTAAACAAAGAACCTATTCAGTTTATGTTTTAAAATCAAACACATCCTTGCATACATAATATGAAAGGTATTCGATTATTATGTTGAAAAAATTCAATTAAACCCGTTTTAGCAGAATACTCGAGAGTTTTATTTGAATTGAAATTTAGTCGAACTTAAAATGATATAGGTTGCCTTGTTTTTAGCTAAAAATAACATAAATATTTATTGAACTTTACGAGTATAGTACAAGGGAAGATTAAAATAAAATCTACCTAACCAAAAAAAAAAAAGATTTTGAGAACACGTTTACGTAACCGGTTTTCCAGTACCTAAATACATTCTAACAAAATTCTTTAGGTAAGTGCTTTAAAAAGATGAAACTTTTCCGAAGAATGGGCTGAAGTGTACTTACTTAGCCATAGAATAAACACTGCCCTGACAATTATTTACGGTTAAGTGGCTGCAGTTTTTTGAGTGTCTGGAATATTGTGTATCAAATTTTGAACTTTTCATCCCCTGATGACGCCAACTTTGTTGTTGAAGCGATCGTCAGGTCTTAAAAAAATGTGTTGTGGTGATTTGGGTTCTCCAAGTGCAGTTATTGGTATCATCATTACAAATTCCGTCCGGTACAAAATTGCATCTACAAAATGACGAAAGAAGAAGATTCTTCTAAGATGTTAGATTCAGTTTAGTATAACGTGGTAAGTTGATTGGAGACAATGCAGTGCTATAGCAACCTGCTCTGTGTCTACGAATTTTATATCGCGGCTCAAAAGCAATTAACCAACTCAGATGAGCTATGTGTAATACATAGTTTGATTCGTATCTTTTTACTCCATGTAATAGTATAAAATACCAATATGGCGCCCAAAAGTAAAACAAAAGTTGGCTATAAAAGATGGCCCAGATATATTCTAAGCTACCGTTTGATATCTAGTAGCCAGTTATGGAAAATTATCCGTTTTAGCAACAGCTTTGATAATAAAAAAAAGATATAAAAAATTAAAATATGTAACTTTTCAGTTTTTTTTTCTGTATATCTCAGCAATGATATATATATATATATATATATATATATATATATATATATATATATATATATATATATATATATATATATATATATATATATGCTTATTATATAATATATCTAAAATTTGTCTTTAGATTATGAATAAGCATAAAAACACGCACGTTTTTTGTAAACCGACTGTGTATCTCTCATGGTTTGGTAGATCTCAACAGTGAGCTAGTTAAAAGTGATCACCGTGTATAGGATATTAATTACCAAAAAACTCAGACATAATTATCTGCAGGGAAGCTGATGCCGACAATTTTTTGAAATAACGAGGGCATTCTAGATTGGGTATATGCAGAAAGGGTCTACAATTATAGCAGATGTATAAAAAATAGTGCTAAAAATTGAATCATAACTTCCACATAGCTGTGATAATCTACTCTCCTCAGACAGACATTCCCATGAAATTAATTTAGGGTCCATGACTTGACCACAAAGAAAATATTCGTATTCCTGTCCCATAAACTTCTGGAACGTTATATTACACGGGTCTTAACGAAAAAATGTCAATATTAACCAGATCACCTCTCATTTATCTCATACTCCCTGAAGCGATCTCACCCAAAAACAATTCGAAGCGTTCCTTTGTCGGGTGCTAGCTGGATACCAAATTTAAAGATTATATCTCTATTCGTTCGAAAGTTATTGCACCTACTAACAGACAGACGTACAGGCCGACAGACCGACGGACAAAAAATTTTCTTTCCAGAATCAAGTTTTCTATATGTTTTGAGACTTTTTACGGCGCCTTAGCAAAAAAATCGAAATTTCTGCCACCGATATTCAACCCCCATACATTCAACCCCTGGCTTAATTTGAGCACAGACCACCAGATGTTTGATGAATTTGAAAGTTTTTTAACAAAAAAAACCTAAAACGTTATATTACTCAAGTTTCAACCAAAAAATATCAACCAAATCATCCCCATTCATTCCTTACTCCTTAGAGCGATTTTACCCAAAAACAATCCGAACCGTTCGTTTATCGGGTGCTAACTGCATACCAAATTTGAAGACGATATCTTAATTCGTTCTAAAGTTATCGTGGCTACAAACAGACAGCCATACAGACCGACAGACAAAAAAAATTCTTTCCCAAATCATGTTTTTTTGACATTTTTTACGTCGTTTAAGCGAAAAAAAAATAATTTTTGTCACCGATGCCGTACTTTCACCCGTTGTTATGATGTGGAAGTAAAACAGTCAAAAATTAAAAAAAAATGCTGTACTTCAAATAAGACCCTCTAATATTGCCCACAAGATTTATTGCTGCACAACTGCCGAGTTGATAAGACTCACAAAGGTTATGAATAAATAAACAACTGCGGATTTTTGAGCTACGACAACACTTATAGCCTGACCTAGCTTCATCGTACTATTATCTATTTCCTTAAATTAAGAAACACTTGCAACGATGTTGATCTTCTTCATATGAATAACTAGAGGCTATTTTCGTATTTTTGGGGAGCTACCAAAAGAACATTTTGTTTGTTCTCTAGATATTTTCTTTCTGTGTTAATAATAATCATATAATTTACATTACATACCATTTAAATATTCCTTCGTACATTAGGTTCAGACCTGTGTTTGACCTCATAACCATTATTGATCATAATACCTGCCTATTATTACTTTGTTTTTTTTTTCTCTTTATCTATTCTTCCGTCTTTCGAAACATCATTTTTATATATGTCATTTATTTCACTTCATCTACCAAACAACAATATGTCAATCGTCGCATTTACTGGTTTTGTCTTGTTCATCAAATGCCTTAATTTTTGTCTTCATTGCATTTACACGTAGATTTATTTTATTTGTTACTTTCATGTTTTTCTAAGAGCCGTTACACCTAAAACAGATAACTAAGGTCCTTGTGTTTAACTGAATTTCTTCACATGGAGTGTATATAATCAGGATGTATAATTTGATGCGTCGGGTATACCTTAAGAGCCATTACACATGAAACATGAAATCAGTGCGGATCATCAGGGCAGATAACCGAGGTCCATGTGTTTAAATAAATTTCTTCACATGAAGCGCATATAATCGGGGTGTATGATTTGATACGTCGGGTATATCTTAAGAGCCGTTACACGTGAAACATGTGATTAGTGCAGATCAACAGTGCAGATAACTAGGGTCCATGTGCTTAAATAAATTTATTCACATGGAGAGCATATAATCAGGCTGTATGATTTGGTACGTCTAGTATACCTTAGCCCATGCACCGTCGTATGGTGGTGGGTTAGCGCATAAGTTTTTCAGCCACATTTGATGATACTTCACGGAGAGTAGATGCCCTATTTCATTTTAAATATTTGCCTGTTGCATTGTTGTTGGTTTTACATAATTTCACTTTATTTGTATTGACAACATACTGACTATTGTTTTATTTTTATTTTTAGACGTGATACAATAATAAAAAATTTGCCTTTGTTTTCTCTTAAATTATATTAAAATGCGATAAAGACGCCTTTCAGATACCATTAATTCAAAATGGGATAATCCCAAATCGTATTCAACAAGTTGCGTTGTTTATTTTTCATTTTACATAATTACACCCAAGCTACGGCAATTGGGGTTCTCCTGGTATTGTCAAGGTACATAATACACTGTTTTGGCCTTTAGCTTTTTAAACAAGCTGTCATTAAGAATAGACTAATTTTGCGACAATGTTTAATAGATATCTTTTCACATAGCAAGGCGTAATGGCTGTAAGTAAAAATGTCAAACTATATAGGCATATACTGAATGACAGCATTGATTGTCTCTACGGACAGTACATACTGACGAGGCACTAAGACGCGCTAATCCTTCGGATATACTAAGTCACTGTATCATCAGTATATAGTAAAACTTCAACTTTGAGAACATTCATTTTACACCTTTTGTCCTCAAGCTCATTTCTCTCATATATCCATATATCCATATTCATGGATATATGTTAAATAACCACTGATAATAGCTCTCCTTATAACACGTTCTTATCAACCCGACCAACATCTGCTTCTAGATATTTTTCAATGAGAGTCAAAGTAACCATCTTCCTAACTGATCACCTGTCTAAGATTTTTAGCTGAAGATCTGCAAATCTGGTTATGTTTAATTCATGAAAAACACAGAATTGTATATTTTCTAGGAAGTAACCCACAGGACCTGGAAAAATACTGCCCAAAAATACACACTCTACATTGGGTATAACTGTTGCAGAATACCTTTGCTGGCATTTATATGTTCCCAATATTACAAAAGCAGCAGTTAAGAAGCTTGGGTCTGTGTTTAAGGTTAAAATGTTTTCAGCACGACAGCTTCTGACGATATGCAAAGCACTTATACGTCCACAGCTGGAATATTTCCCTATGCATGGGGTGCTTCTGGAAAGAGAACCTTGTAACTCATAGATTCTCTTCCAAAATGAGCTGTTCGCCTTATAGGAGATTTATCTTTTCAATCTTACTTGTCTAGATCATAGGAGAAAGATTGAAGATCTTTGCATCTTTTATCAATACCATCATCGACATTGATCCCAAAAAAATGCGTCGTTAGTAGCTACCCTTGCAATCTTTAATCATTGAATCCGTTTAAGTCAAAGATAACATGATTTTAGTGTCAAAATACCCACCTGTCGAATAGTTCGTTACGAATTATCGTTCTTTTAAAAGCGTCTGCCAGCGAACGTATTTTTGTAAACATATAATCTTCAGCTATGCAAAAAGCGAGTAAGTACCTATCTTGTGGCATAAGAATGAGGTTCATGATGTCTCAGAGACACCTTACACGAACTATTTCATAAAAAAATATGTCTACAGCATCATATACTTTTCCTCAATCTGCAAACGCATGCTTCATTTTTAACATTCCAACATTTTTCAACTATGTACTTACTAGAGGAAAAAATGGTGTTGGTGCAGCCCCTGTGACATGAACCCACATTTAATATCCAAAATATTCTTCTCAATCAGGTGCTTCACTTATTCTATCAATACTCTATAAAATAATTTATCAACAAATAGCACGATGATTCTTACATTCCCCTCCTGTTCCTTTTAGCTTTATGCAAGGCATTACTCAATTGCTTTGTTGTCTGACCTAGTTTTATGCACAATTAAGCAGCTCGCACAACCACACAACCTTACTTTAACATTTCTTGAAAAACGCTATTAGCTTTTGCTGCTTTCCCATAATTAATCCGTATTTCCAAATTTTTCCCCATTCTCATATTTAAAAAATGCAATTTCAACTCCAGTCAACAAAACCTTACTTAATCTGACTTGTATTCGGCGGTGGATCCTGATAACTTCCATCGTTTCCATATAACTTATTAAAATATGATGTGTAAGCACCTTCATCGAGTAGGTACAAGTTATAAATTTATTTGCATCGTATGATGTAAATATTATTACTGCCAAGATAATTTTCTATTCTCTTCAAAATCATTCTGCATTTTCCCAACTTCTTCCCATCCTTATTTACTGCTTTGAACTATACCTTTGCACTCACCTCAGTTTTTTTAATATTTCAACAACACACCACGAGGGCTTACAGCCTAAATACTATCGTACCGTGGGTGTCGACAAGGAGGAAAGAAGCAACTTGTTAATTCTCGACTTGAAGGTTTGGAGGTTCGGAGGAAAAGCAAAAACATGCGCCGGCAAGGAATTCCACAACTTGGAAGTCCTCGTGACAAAAGAGCGGGCATAACAAGATGTTCTATGTCTGGTGACCTGGACAGTAAAAGGGTGCATTCGCTCTGTTCCCCTGGTATATCTGTTGGGGGCAGCAGGTGGAGGAACTATGGAAGAAAGCTCCTCTGAGCAGTGCCCGTGCAGATATCTATAAAAGAGAGAGAGAGGTCATCAACGGCACGTCGGTGGGCCAGGGATGCCAGCCTTTGGGTGAGGGTAGTGTCACCAATGAGACGTATAGCTCTCTTCAGAATGGAGTCCAGGATAGCGAGTGTAGAAGCGGCAGCAGCACCCCAGATGTGGGAGCAGTATTCGAGGTTTGGCCTTATTTGCGAAGTATATAAGGTATAGAGATTAGATGGTGAAAAGTATTTGCGAGCCCGGATGAGGAAACCTAATTTCTTAGCAGCCGCTTCTGCAATTGATGTGACATGTTGGTGCCAATTGGGATTTTGATCCACAGAAATGCCAACAAGTGAAAATGACTCATTACTTTGAATAACTTGGTTGTTCATTGTGATGGGTCTAGGGCTGGTGTATCTTTTATGAGAAAGAAAGCAAGACTGAGATTTGGTGGGGTTGAATTGTACAAGATTTCTACTTCTCCAGTCTAATATTTTTTGGAGATCCACGGAGAGAGAACCCTCCATGAGTCTGCGATCTTCATCTAATTGGGCCAAAGAGACAGGCTTAGAATATTGTATATTTGAGAGGAGGGTGCTGTTGTCCGCGTAACTGTGAACTGAGTTAGATGTGCTAGAGAGGAGGTCATTGATGTGGAGAAGAAACAAAGTAGGGGCTAAAGCTGAACCTTGAGGAACTCCTGCATTAATTGGATACAGTTTAGAGGAATGGCCATCCACGACAACAGAAATGTTCCGATTGGAGAGGCAAATTGCTGTCCAGGTACAGAGTTTTGATGGCAGGCCATAGGCCGAGAGTTTATTAAGCAGCGCTGCGTGCCAGACTTAGTCGAATGCTTTGGATATGTCTAGAGCGACAATCTGGGATTCACCGTATAGTTCCATAGACTTGTTCCAAGAATGGATGACAAAGAAAGGAGGTCGGCAGTTGATCTGCGCTGACGGAATCCATACTGCCTTTCGTGGATTAGACTGTGTTTTTCAAGAAATTTTAGTAATTCGGTGTTTGTATACTTTTCCATCATTTTAGAGACGACTGAAAGGAGAGAAATAGGCCTGTAGTTGCTAGGCAGCGCTTTGGAACCTTTCTTGGGGACGGATTGTACTCGAGCAGTTTTTCAGTTACTAGGGAATATGCCTCTATTGTAAGATGTCTGAAACAGACGAGTCAGGACAGGAGCAAGTTCTGGTATGCATTTTTTGAGAACAAGTGCTGGGATCTCGTCAAGACCAGAGGCTTTCCTGGTATTAAGTGAAGAGAGCAACTTTCGTACCTTTTTAGTTTTGAAAATGATATCCGTCATTTTATGCGCGACATTGGGGACTGTAGAAACAATTTCATCGCCAGAGACAAGAGGTGGGAACGTGCTCTTGCAGAAATTATTCCCAATAGATTTAGCAAGGGACCAGAAGGGTTTGCTGCCTTTGGAGCTAAAGAGGACTTTGTTTTTGATGTGGTTATTAAACGAGTTTTTTGCCTCAGAAAGAATGCGGACATAGCGGTTACGTGCGTCGTTAAATGCTTGACGGTTTTCTTGACTGGGATTGTGTAGAAGCGTTTTGTGAGCTTTGACCTTTTCAAATCTGGCCTTGTCACAGGATTTAGAGAACCAGGGCTTTTGAGTGGCTGAAGAGATTTTCTGTGTACGTGAAATAAATAATTCCATGCCAGCTTGGACAATTTCGGTGACGTTTTGTGAGATATCAGAGGGGTCTGGATGAGAGAAGCAGACAAACGCCCATGGAAATGAGGAACAGTAATCCCGCATTTTGTCCCAGTTCGCGAAGTTGTAGTGCCAAACGATACGTGGGTGTGATGACTGTGTGACCTCGGGTTGCATTGCGCAGGAAGCAGTGACCATGACGTGGTTTGAGCGACCAAGGGGGGCGGTGACTGATGTCTTGTAGCATTCAGATTTTGTAGTAAGAAAGAGATCCAAGGTATTTGAGCTGTGTGTTGGGATTCTAGGAAAGTAAGTAGGTTGCTGAACCATATTGGCTAAAGAATTGCTGACTACAAAGGCTTCCGCTGATCTCCCTTGTGGATCGGTTTTTGAAGATGCTAGCCATCCCTTATTATGGACATTGATGTCACCAAGAATAGTGACCTCGGAGGAAGGATATTCAGAAATCAGATGGTCGTTTTTTCGGAAAGGTAGTTAAAGAGCTGGACAAAGTTGTTGTCAGGTGACCGGTAAATTCCAACAGATAAATTTAGTTGTAGCCCTGAGAGAGAATTTTATTCATAGTATGTATTTTCTTCCTGCTTCTAAATTGAGTCTGGTGCAAGGTAGATTGATACGGACGTATGCGCACACGCCTCCCTGCAATCTAAAGGAAGTAAGGAGCTCATACACCGGGAAATTAAGGTGATTAGTGGCTGTTTTGGCACTGATTTGGGTTTCGGTGAGGAAGAGGAGTTGGGGCCTATTATCCTGGAGGAAATGCTTGACGGAGTTCAGGTTAGAATTTAGGTCACATATATTCGAGAAGGATATGTTAAATCTTGATGCTGGCGCCCCCTGTACACCCCTCTCCCGGAGATCCGAATGGACGGGTATGTTACCTCCGGAATCTTTTGTACAAGGAGGAGCCATCATCATTTTTGCTTATAAGGGAAACCGACTCATACACCAGAACCGGAAACGTCCGTTGGGACTTCACCGGGGTGGTACCCCCTCGGGCGTGAAAAAATCCTTTACTATCACGTAAAGGAAAATTGCACTACCATCTGCTGAACAGGTGGTAGTGACAGTAAGCAAATATTGGAACGTATTCTTGAAATTAATAATAGAATCTGTTAATAAAATCTTACATTGAAGTAAAAATAATTTTGCAACACGTGTAAGTTGCTATTACGAAACAACCTAGACAATTTGAAGTAAAAAAAATGGAGTAATTTTATCTGAGTTTTTACATTTTTAAGGTCAAACACAATTTTTTTCAAATCGTGGGTATTGATAGTGTAACATTTTATATTAAAGTTAAAATAGTTAAAAGATTTAACGAAGCAAGCGTGCAGGTGGCATCAAAGATAATATTGAGCATAATCAATGGATGAAGACGGGTTTAAAGAGAAGCAGGTGAAAAAAACCGAAAAACTACTTTCATCACCATGACAAATAGATCATGACAAGAGAGTTTAATGTTCTCCTCTGTTTTGTAATCATAAAACGTGATAGAAATTATAATTACTGATGTAATGTTGTTTTCAAAACAATTTATAATTTTTTTTACCAAGGTTTCTATGTTCCTAGTAATTTAATCTCATTTAAATTTAGAATATAAATTAGTTTAATGTAATTGATAAAAGCTAGGTCACAATTTATTAGATGTTATTTAAGTAGATAGTGCGGCACCTGGGACCATCCCCTCCACTTTTTACTGCGCATGCGCGTGACGTCATGCGCATGCGCTGACCTGCGCAGACCTGTGACAGTTGACAGCTGACCTGTCAGATTTGACAGGTGTCAAATGTCACTGACCTGACAGCTGTCAGCTGTCAGCTGTCAGCTAACCTGACAGCTGTCAACGTCAGCTGTCACCTGACCTGACATGTGTCAACGTCAAATGTCACCTGACCTGTCAGATGACGTCACAAGCATTCCAAGATGGCTGACCTGTCATAGACAGTTGCAACCCGGGTTCTCTCTATGGAACTAACCTGAGATGACGTCACAAGCATTCCAAGATGGCTGACCTGTCATAGACAGTCGCAAGCCGGGTTCTCTCTATGGAACTAACCTGAGATGACGTCACAAGCATTCCAAGATGGCTGACCTGTCATAGACAGTCGCAAGCCGGGTTCTCTCTATGGAACTAACCTGAGATGACGTCACAAGCATTCCAAGATGGCTGACCTGTAAGAGACATCTGCAACTCCGGGGTTCTCTCTCTATGGAACTAACCTGAGATGACGTCACAAGCGTTCCAAGATGTCTGACCTGTGTGTCCATAGATATCTACAAGTCAGGTTAGCTCTCCATGTGTGTTTGTCTGATTGTTTATTAAGGTTATGTATTTGTTTATTAAGGTTATGTTCGCTCACGTGTCATCTGTTTGTTTATTAAGGTTATGTTTGTATTTGTTTATTAAGGTTATGTCATGTGTGTTGATTACCATGCATTTGTTGTTTATTAAGGTTATGTATTTTGTTTATTAAGGTTATGTTCGTAAACACAGCTGTTTGGTTTGTTTATTGTGTTGTTGTTGTTAAGGTGTATTGAAGTTTGTTAGGGTATTTCGTTTTTGGCGGGAAATTTGAATTTGTTTGAAAATTTCTGTCTGTTGTGTCCAGAGATATGACTCATCGAGCTAGAGAATATTCTATTTGTAAAGTTGTAGAGTGTAGAGAATATTCTCTAGCTCGATGGGAGACATCTGTTGGACACAGTCATTCGGTTTAGTCACACACACATACATATATGAGGAAGATATATTGAGCGGGTAATTTGAAATTTTGATTTTAATTTGAAATATGATTTTTGAAAGAAAAGCATTCGCCAGAAATTAGATTTGAACCCCCAACCACACAACTTACTCAGAGAGATACCTGTCGCTAAACCAACTATTCCACAGACACACACGTTAAAAGTTTGTTCGCAGTTGTATATATAAAACAAAAACCTGTTGCATATGCTAATTTAAAACGAGTTTATGAGGCTGATGTGTGTGGGCAGGGGGTGGTATCTCTATTACATTCCAATTGAATAATAGGAACTGTAATGTTAAAAACAATTGTTTATTTATAGTAAAAAGAAATTTAAAACACGTACCAATTTACCTATCTAATATCATTTAATAACAAAAACGTTTGAAGTAAACTATATCAATAAGAAAAACGTATTTACATCTAGATATGTTAATGAGTTTATTTTAATAGCCTAATAAAACTCGGGGACTTGGTTTTATTGCCGGCGTGTTTGTTTATGTTAGTGTGTTTGTATTTTGAATGAATGAATCTAAATTTATATAGGGAGTGATCAAAAACACACAACTAACAAAACTCAATTTAAAACAACTAAACTAAACTTTGATATACGAGGATTGTTTGATAAGTATTGTTTGTATGTAAACATAAATAATATAATAGTATACTTACATACAGCAAGAGACGTCATACTTGTTTCACGGCTTAGTACACACTAACGTATGTTGAGGTCTTGAATGGGGGCCCGTTATAGAAATAACACAGTTGTTTAATGACATCCACTTGAACCAAACAAAACATATAGACGCTGTTGTTGATTGTTAACACACACACACACGTCATGACAGCTCGAAGTCTTTACTTAGACTGACAGAGCTGTGTAATAAAAGACAGACAATTGATTGCCCAACAAGTATCTTAGATAATCTTGTTTGAGCTTGTACAGCTGTTGAACAAACACGTCATGACAGCTCGAAGTCTTTGCTTAGACTGACAGACAGAAAGGGGTTAATAAAAATGCAACAAAATAAAAATAAAACAACTGATTTACATACAATAAAAATTTATTAGGATTAATTAAGTTGTACATATTGATACATAAATGACATACTATTATTACATAATGGCTCTAACGATGCCCGTTAGAGGTTTATATTCCATTACACTGTCATGAATAACCAGACAATAAACACGAGTATTCTTTGGGAAGTTGGCGTGACTCATAAACTCCACCTTAATGTCCACCGTTGAAGACTTGATTGACTCGTTCTGGTGCTGACAGTCAATCACAAATAGAGCTCTGTCTTTAAACTCGTCATAACTCAAGATAGGCTCCGACATGTTTTTATAACAGAAGCTTTTTTGAAAATCTGTATACATGTTATAGGCTTCTGCATATTTCGATTTCTCAAAATCCATATTCATAGATTCATAAGGGTAGCATTCTGAATTTAGAAACACTCGAAGGTCCATCATACCAATGTTATCGAAATAGTCTGACCTCTTCTTCACGTTATCCTTACGATCTGTTTGAAATGCTATAATCACATATCGAGGTCTTTCCAAGTTGGTTGCAGTTTTAACAGCCCACACATCTCTGTTGATATCTCTGAGTGCTGGTAACTCGTATATGTCCCATTTGCGGTATGCGAGAAATATAGAGGTGTCTTTGGCTATTTTATCCATCAGTTCCAATTTCATTTTATCATTGGGAAATACATGTTTTACCTTTAAAAACATATTGGTTACGGTAATTTTTGCTCGTGCCGTACCAGTGCTGTAATAGCCGTTGGAATCGTTTCGACTTCTTGTAAAGCGGAAAGTATGTTTGCCACAGAGAACTCCTTTGAAATGATGAAAGAAACTGAAGAGGAACCAGACAGGTATGAGCATGTGAAACTTGTTATCATTTAAGGTGATGTGCTCCGACGACACATTCAGACCAGCGTTGCTAAGAGATTGGGCTTCATTCTTACTGAACGATAGCAGACTTTTGATGATGGTTGTGGTGTATGGGTCTCGCACTCGTTCCACTTCCTTGTTATTTAACTCATAGGTCATTGATTCAAACAGAGCTGCTCCTCCATTATTTGACAGATAACAAGCACCAGTGGCATTTTGGATTGCTACAGGTTCCAGAGCACCTTCGATTATTAGAGCTGACTCGGCCAGACATACGAACGCATCTTGTTGGTTGATGGCTATTTCAATTTCATCGCTGTTACCAAACGATTTAGTTGGTGAATAGTAAGAGCGCAGCTCTTCTCGATCGATGCCATCATCAAACACGGGTTCTTTGAATATTTCTAGTTTTGACGACATGATAACCCAGGCTTTGCAGGAACTCAATATTATCGGGACGAAGCGTACCCTTTGACGTGTCTGACTCAACTGAATTTGATGTGGTAGATGCACTTGCTTTTATATCCTTGAAGACCAACATACTAAGCAACTTTTATAAGTTTCAAGCGAACAGACACCTCTTCACCTTGAAAGTTGACAGGAACTGAATCTTGGTCGACGATGTCGATGCTTATATTGGAAATCTCTTGCTTGTTCACCGGCAAGTAAATTAAATTTTTAGGTTCTATGTCGATTGCGTAGCCAGGATCAACCATCGGAGCAAACTCATACAGCGTATGTGAGGGTTGTCCGTTATAATAGGAACCAGACACGATATTGGTTTCGATGCGAATCTGTCTAACATCCACTATATCAACAGGTAAATCAGATTCATAAAAGGTGTCCGGATGAAGAACTTGTTTTGAAAAGCCCAACATTCGCCCAATCGAACCATCAAATTCAAAACTGACATTTGTATAACACTTTAGTCTGCATTTGATGGTGTTCGGATTAGGTCTCAGAATCAGAGCCTGTTGCTTTTGTTCGTGTGTTGCTGTAGCACCAACAAGTTCATTTTGAAGTAACTCTTCCAAGTGTGTTATTTCATAAGCACCGGTGGGTATCGTGATGGTTCGCCAACCGGTTCCTTCTTTTACATGAAATTTGTTTTTACCTTCATAGATGTTGGGTATGTTGTTGTAGGTGTGAAAGCCTATCAAGGCAACAGCATAATTACCATCCAAAACAATTGGTGGATGGTAGTCTGACGACAGATGGGAGCTGCGGTCTTTCAACACAAAGGTGTGCGCCATGACTGATACACACAGGCTACTGTTTCAGTCTTTTATTGCATTGGTTTTTGCAGATACAACCCATAACCGTAGCGCTGTTTCTTGAGATACATGCCTTTGCCCAGTCTCTTGCATTTTGGCTTAAATTTCAAGCCACTCCCTCTCCTACCCAACGCGATGGCTTCCATTGTTTTGTTGTGTCGTTCTTCCTCCTCTAGTTTCTGTTTCGCAGACTTGGCATCGTTCACGGCTTTGGCAATACCTGCATCACCGCCACCCAGAGCTCCTAGTGCTGACAGCCCACCAAATATCAAAGGCAACAGCGGAAGGAAGCCTCCACTTTTAGGTATTGGAATAACTCGAGGTTTCTGCACATTCTTACGTCCACCAATGTTTCTAACGATTGTATGAGCTATATCAAACACGGCGTTCGCTGTTGGAATAAGGTTTCTATCTTTTATAACTTCCTCAATCAGACTTAGTATGTTTTTAAAGGGGACCTTCTTCTTTGGCTTCGAGTTGATTACATAAAACCCCTCATCAAGTTTTCTGTTAACTTTCATGGTGTTTGTAACGCCCCCGCAACGTTTTAGCAAAACCTGTATCTGTCTTTGTTAATAACAACCCTCACTCTGTGACACCAACATGCATACTGACTGGGTGTCTCACTTGCATTCATTTATATATACACACCCAATAAAATATAGTTTAGTTTAAGTTAAGATGCGTACCAGCAAACACGCTTCTGCCTTACCCATTACAAATATAGACGATGTTGTTACGGACACAGCTCAACAACAACTGAGGCATGGTCCTCTCTTTCCAAACACCGTTCGCTGTATCATATGTGGTCCGAGTGGTTGTGGTAAAACTAATGTCATGCTGAGTTTATTGTTTGAAGCAAACGGTTTAAAATTTGATAACGTGTATGTGTATTCAAAGTCTCTGTATCAACCGAAATACAAGATGTTAAAGGAGGTGATGAATGCAACAAAAGGTGTTGGTTACTATCCTTATAGAGAAAACGATGAAATATTAGATCCGGCAGATGCCAAGGACAACTCTGTGTTTATATTTGATGATGTAGCTTGTGACAAACAAGATAAAATAAGAGCATACTTCAGTATGGGCAGACATAAGAATATTGATTCATTCTATCTCTGTCAAACATATACACGAATACCCAAGCATCTGGTACGTGACAACACCAATGTTATTGTGTTATTCAAGCAAGATGAAACCAATTTAAAACATGTGTACGACGATCATGTAACCACCGATATGGACTTTAAACAATTTAAAACTATCTGCCACCAATGCTGGAAAGATAATAAGTATGGTGTGTTGGTGATTGTGAAGGAAAACGATGTACACAAAGGTCGATATAGAAAAGGATTCGATAGATATATATTATTCTAACAATGGTAGACAGGACAGACAGCTGTCTAACACAGCTGTCATACAGGTGTCTAACACAGGTGTCTAACACAGCTGTCTAACACAGCTGTCTAACACAGCTGTCTAACACAGCTGTCTAACACAGCTGTCTAACACAGCTGTCTAACACAGCTGTCTAAGACAGCTGTCTAACACAGCTGTCTAACACAGCTGTCATACAGGTGTCTAACACAGGTGTCTAACACAGGTGTCTAACACAGCTGTCTAACACAGCTGTCTAACACAGCTGTCTAACACAGCTGTCTAAAACAGCTGTCTAAGACAGCTGTCTAACACAGCTGTCTAACACAGCTGTCTAAGACAGCTGTCTAAGACAGCTGTCTAACACAGCTGTCTAAGACAGCTGTCTAAGACAGCTGTCTAACACAGCTGTCTAACACAGCTGTCTAACACAGCTGTCTAACACAGCTGTCTAAGACAGCTGTCTAACACAGCTGTCTAAGACAGCTGTCTAACACAGCTGTCTAACACAGCTGTCTAACACAGCTGTCTAACACAGCTGTCTAAGACAGCTGTCTAAGACAGCTGTCTAACACAGCTGTCTAAGACAGCTGTCTAACACAGCTGTCTAACACAGCTGTCTAACACAGCTGTCTAAGACAGCTGTCTAAGACAGCTGTCTAACACAGCTGTCTAACACAGCTGTCTAACAAGACAGCCGGACATCGTGATAAATAAGAAGGCATGTACCGTGACAGAGTCAGTATATGTTAAACCACCACACAACCTGTATCGCTCAAACAAATGATTAGACCGACTGGTAACACCAAAAACAGTTTTAGCACAATGGAAGTGTTGGGTAAGGAAGAGCGAAAAGTTAAGAAAAGGATTTTACAACTTGCTGACAATATTCGAAAAAAACATTTAATGCTTAAACTTAACAGAGCTGAGAATGATGATGCTCTGCAACGTTTATATAAACCACTTGTTGAGCCCCTAAGTGAAATATCTAAAAACACAGCAGCACTGCAGCAGCAACAGCCATCGCAACCACCAAAGGTTGAACAAATCAAAGACGAAGTCGATATACCAGAAACGAAACCCCAAGTACAGTTCCTTAAAGACCATGAAGTTTTTGAAGCTGAACCAAGGGAAGAGGCTGAGGCGACAAGTTCCAATGAGGACATCCCAACATTTGAAGAGCTTGAGGCAGACCTACAAACTGTCACAACCAACCCTGCATATCAAGAATTTTTGGAGCAATATCCTGACCGAGTTCGATATTATGTAGACAAGTATTTTACTGAACCACCGAGGCTTGCTACTATTGATCAAACGTATGGTGCTCGCTACGCTAAAGATACTGGTAGCTGGAGTCTTGGCAACAAACACTTGGACTTTACTGATGCTGAGATTCAACTGGGCCAAAGGAGATACCCGCAAACACAAGGTTTGCTAGAATTGATATTTATGAAAACAGCTAGAGGGTATACCTATGATGATCTTCAACACTATAGAGATATTCTAGAAGCAACTAGTGTTCATAAAATGAACTATGATCCTAACGCACGAACCAAGGGTTGTTCCTCTGAAAAGTATCTGACTCTAATAAAACCAGTGATAAATCCACGAGGTCGTAGATCCTCAACACCTCAAGGTTTTGGTTACACCTACGAGGAAGACGATGACGACAGCACCGACAGACATCTTAACAAAAAACAAAAGACTGAACTTAAAACTCAGAGTGATAAGAGCAGCGATAGCAACGGCATGAGCCCAAACAACATCAGCACCAACAACTATATGATACAAAATAACAAACAAATAGCCTATGTGTATTGGAATGACATAAACGAGTTGGTTGACAGACTTAGACTTTTAGTGGCTTCCCAAGTTGTAGGTAATACTGCTCATAACAACGAAATTCAGTCAATCTTGGAAGAACTAAAAGAAGCTAGTGTTATCACCTAGTAAGCCCACAGCCATGAAGAGACACCGACGACAACAACAACAACAGCACCAACGCAACACTGAACCATCTAATGTTAATAATTCTATAAATGTATTCCAACAAAGAGTTTACATACTTGTACTTAGAATCAAATAAAAGTCTTTGTTAAAATTAATGTGTTTTTATTTTGTAATACAATTAAAAAGTGTGTCTTAAAGCAATAATATCCTGAACAAACTTATCTTGTGGTACATCTGCTAAAATACATGGATGATGTCATACTTCTAACGACTGTATTCTAGACAAGCTCAAACACGAATAATGTGGGGTTATTGAACAGATATAACACAAGGTCATCAACTGACACGTTGTTTACCTTTAAGAGGACCTCTATCTTGTGTATATTAAACAGATACACAGACAAGCTCAAACAGGATCAAGGTTAACAACTGTAAAACGTTGTTTATCCTTCAAGAGACAGAGACACTTGTTCAGTATGTGTTAAGTCGTGAAACAAGGATGACGTCTCTTGCTGTATGTAAGTACACTCTTCTTATTATGTCTGTTTGCATTCAAATAACAAATACAAACATAACCTTACTAAACAATCAGATGATTGGTAATCAACATGTATACAAACACCTAACCTCATATGTCAACAACAACTGGCTTTTATTTTATATATACAACAGCGAACAAACTTTTAACGTGTGTGTCTGTGGAGCTATTGGTTTAGGGACAGTGTATATCTGAGAAAGCTGTCTATGGCCGATTCGAGGTTCGTGGGTTCAAATCTAAGTTCAGGCGAATGCTTTTCTTTTAAATACACATGCATCTGTCAGTTTAAGCAAAGACTTTGAACTGTCATGACGTGTTTGTTAAACAGCATGTATAAGCTTCAACAATGGCAATCAGTTGTCTGTCTGTCTGTATCCTCAACACAGAAGACACCTGTTCAGTAGTGTGTGTATTAAGCTGTGAAAGAAGGCTGACGTCTCTTGTTGTATGTAAGTACAATCTTGTATTATCTCTGTTTGCATTCAAATAACAAATACATAACCTTAACAAACAATCATATGACTGGTAATCAACACGTGTGTGAACATAACCTTAATAAACAAATACAGACAGTAGTGTGTGTGTGTGTGTGTGTGTGTGTGTGTGTGTGTGTGTGTGCGAACATAACCTTAATAAACAAATACATGACCTTAATAAACAATCAGACAAACACACATGGAGAGCTAACCTGACTTGTAGATATCTATGGACACACAGGTCAGACATCTTGGAACGCTTGTGACGTCATCTCAGGTTAGTTCCATAGAGAGAGAACCCCGGAGTTGCAGATGTCTCTTACAGGTCAGCCATCTTGGAATGCTTGTGACGTCATCTCAGGTTAGTTCCATAGAGAGAACCCGGGTTGCAACTGTCTATGACAGGTCAGCCATCTTGGAATGCTTGTGACGTCATCTCAGGTTAGTTCCATAGAGAGAACCCGGGTTGCAACTGTCTATGACAGGTCAGCCATCTTGGAATGCTTGTGACGTCATCTGACAGGTCAGGTGACATTTGACGTTGACACATGTCAGGTCAGGTGACAGCTGACGTTGACAGCTGTCAGGTTAGCTGACAGCTGACAGCTGACAGCTGACAGCTGTCAGGTCAGTGACATTTGACACCTGTCAAATCTGACAGGTCAGCTGTCAACTGTCACAGGTCTGCGCAGGTCAGCGCATGCGCATGACGTCACGCGCATGCGCAGTAAAAAGTGGAGGGGATGGTCCCAGGTGTCGCACTATCTACTTATTTAAAAAAGATTAACACTATAGTTTTGTGACATAGGGTCTGGTCCTAGTTGTTATCGAATGTGTGTAAGTTATTGTGTAACGTGTGATGTCTAGTGTAAACTCTTACTTCAACCTTGCTGCTTTTTCTACTTCTTCTTAGACGAAATGTTTTACGACTTTGAGGTTTTATTCTTTGTAACCTTGACTTATTGGGATGAGACTCCCCAGAACTGTCGTCAGCCGGACTACCTGGACTTAATGGTGTTGTTGATGTTTCTCCTGAAATGTGTATGACATTCTTTTTTGTGTAATATATACAAAAGTCCGAATAATGTAGTGTATTTTACATTCTTGTGGTCTTAGTGCATGGTTTTGTATTCATTTTTGGCGTTTCAACTTTAAGCGCTTTCAATGTGGTGTACATGAGAAATAATTCGTGTTGAAACGTCAAGTTCATATATCTTCGTTTATCTGTGTTCTGTGTCATTGTTTTTTTCAATAAGGCAAAAAGCAAGGGAACTACAAAGATACCTAACTAACTGTGGAACTGATAAAAAGGAAAAGTTTAATGTCTGGGCTACCAGCGTTTGAATCATACTTTTTAATAAAGCAGCTTTTGTTGCAATCAAGTGTTATGATTGTTTCCGACTTCTTAAACTGACAGTTAACCAGCACCCCTAAATCTTAAAACTCGATTTATGTATTCCATCAGAAATCAAATCATTGTAGCTTAAGCCATTATCATTACAGAGTTGTCTTGTAGAACTGAGTCGAGATACATGTAGATATATATATATATATATATATATATATATATATATATATATATATATAAGGCGAGTTCGCCAGGTGCCAACAGTTGAGTTGTTGTGTCAACATTTATTGACAACTGTTGGCGCCTGGTGAGCTCGCCCATTGTATAGTTGTTGGTGTAAAGTATATATAGTATGTGTTACGGCTAATTTAAACCATCTGCATTTTACGAAATATTAGAAATACATTAATACAATTTGTACACATCTTATTCGACTAAGATATTTTTGTGTATTTTCGCTTTCGTTTATACCGGAAGTGGCCGCTAACTTGTAGTGAATTTTCTTTAAAAAAATTCACTAATGAAAAAATCTCGATTTTCGAATTTTGAAAAAATTTCTTCTCATGAGCGCTAATTAGGCTCTCTAGAACACATTTTCGGGTCAGTTTCAAATATATATATATATATATATATATATATATATATATATATATATATATATATATATATATATATATATATATATATATATATATATCATACTGGTAACTCAAAAAACAATGGGCCGATTTGGATCAAATTTAGTGAGTACCTTCCTTTTGCAATTGGTTTTGGTAACTTTGTTGCCCAAGAAAATCAGCCCAGTTTTTTCTGGAAAATTTTGAGTTTTCTTTCAAAAATTTTTTACATCTCCGGAAATAACAAAGTAAGGGCAACCAAATTTAGTACGCGGATTTATATTATGAAAGTAAACTACGTACCAAAATTTTGACCTGTAAGTTAAAAGGAAAAAGGTATAGGCTTTTAAAGCAAACATTTTTGTTGCAATTTCAAACGTCAAAATTGGCAACTTTTAAGCAAAGAACCTGGAAGAAATACGGGTTATGTAGAGAAAATATTGCAAAAAGAGTGTTTCGCAAACCCTTAAGGTTCTGCTTCAACCGTCATTGTCCTTCATTTTACTAAAATGTTTCCAGAAAATTCATTTCTCTGGTCGTTTGTAGTAGTTTTAGTTATAGAGTTTATGGTTTAATAGTCTATAAGTTTTTGCGAATTTTCGGAAAAATTTGATAATGAGAATAATGCGATTTTTGTATTTTGAAAAGATTTCTTCAAATGAGCGCGAACTAAGCCCCCTAGAAGCTACGTCGGTTAGTTTCACTTTTTATCTGTTTACATATATACATGATGATGCATTTCTACGGTAAAGCTCAATATACCCGTTATTATACAGGATACGAGAAAAAATTGTATACGTTAATTATAGGGTATCTTGAGCTGCATCTAATAAAATTATTTTAATTATCACAGGCTGGTCCATAAATCGTTGGTGATACAAATCTTCTTTTTTTTTAACACCTCTTGTATCATTGCATTTTTACAATTTTCATCGAATTATAATGCATGTTTGTAAATTTTCATGCAAAATCTTTTTGGAGAGTTTTGTAGAAAAGCTTTTTGGGATTGAATGAAGAGGTTAGCTAGCCATGAAAATCAGACCAGTTTTTTCAGGAACATTTAAAGTTTATTTTCGAAAAATTTTGGTACTTTTCAAACAATCGAGTTATTTAGATGAAATGTGGTACATTATTTCTGCTATATAAGTTATACTGGTAACCAAATTTGATGCCTGCTTCCATTAAAAAAGACATGTTTTCTATTAAAAAGCATTTTTATGAAAATTCGCTACCATAACGCATTTGTAGAGTCCAGCCTTTTTATTTTAAATAGAGCATCTATATATTTTTACATTTCTACGTTCTACAAAAAATATATATCATACCATACACAAAATGTTTATGGTAAGCGACGATATAAATTTCTTAATTTTTTTTGGACAAATGCTGACTATTAAAGAAAGACAAATACATATGGGACAGATGGTGGTTAAATAAAATTGCAAAACATAAATAATACAACACAATGACGGGGATTAGAGTAGATATAATCGAAAGAAAAAATAATTATACACCTGGCCAAAATATTACAAAACTCAGGTTTCAAAAATATCTCAAAACTGTTTATTTCTATATAATTGTAACCCCCAAATTTAATTGCAGTAGTTTGCCAATCTCCGTTGAAATATATTGCAAAAATATATCTACCCACTAAGCATGGCAACTAACCAATACTTACTATACAAAGTAAAAAGAAATTTATCGTAAAACATGTTAAGTCTGTAAAATTTCTAAGTGGTTGCAGCTAAGAAATGACCGCAAAGTTACAGATGATGCTTAAAAATAACTTTCAATGTTTTTGCCATTGGCGTTTCTCTCCATGGTAATCTTGCGTAAAGGTACAGTTGTAATGTTACTAAAAGTTTGCAGGGGTAAATTTAATTTGCGAACGTTTAGTTATTTAAATTTCGATCATCATTGTGTGTTTGCAAAATTTTGCCTTAATGGCAATGGTTGATTGTTCTTGTTCATAATAAATTCTATGTGATCTGTGTTTGTATTTTAAGTTTTAAAGATTGTACAAATATATCTTGTGTTAACTCCATGTGTGGATTACGAATCATACCGACAAAGATATCTGTACACGCTAAGTGCAATGGCTGACGAAGACAAAGTAGTCAGCTGCCATACTATAAGCATCATTTATAATTCAGCGATGACTAAACAATATAAATATTACGCGTAAAACATATTACCCAAACTAGGGATCGAGTAATCTCGTCCACTAAAATACCGAACACCAATTAATCGTTTGTTAAAAACTACGACGTTAGAATTATAGATGATATGAAATTAAAAAAAAAGTTCGGGACGCAGCAAGTGCGTTATGGTAGTGAATTTTCATAGAAATGATCTGGCACAAAATATTTTATTATAACTTTTTTTTCTTGTAACATAGAAATCTAAATTTTGGTGTATAGTTTACTTTTAATATCGTTAACCTACCTACCAAATTTGGTTATCATAGATTTTTTATTTTATAAGATAAAAATTTTTTTCAAATGAAAACTCAAAATTTTTCCGGAAAACCTCGTCCTATTTTTTTGATAAACGAACTTATCAAAGCCACTTACAAAAGGAAGGTACATGCGAAATTTTATCAAAATCGGCTTATTATTCTTTGAGATAAAAATTTTTTCGAATGAAAACTTAAAATTTTCCCGGAAAACCTCGTCCGATTTTCTTGACTAACAAACCTGTTAAGTCCATTTACAAAGGAAAGGTACATGCCAAATTTTATTAAAATCGGATTATTACTTTTTGAAAGAAGAATTTTTTTCGAATGAAAACTCAAAATTTTCCTGGAAAACCTCGTTTGATTTTCCTGACTAACAAATCTGTCAAGTACATTTACAAAAGAAAGGTACATGACAAATTTTATTAAAATCGGCTTATTACTTTTTGAGATAAGAATTTTTTTCGAATGAAAACTCAAAAATTTCCCGGAAAACCTCGTCCGATTTTCCTGAATAACGAACTTATCCAAGCTACTTACAAAAGAAACGTACATGCCAAATTTTATCAAAATCGGCCCATTATTTTTTGAGTTATCGGTGTGATATATATATATATATATATATATATATATATATATATATATATATATATATATATATATATATATATATATATATATATATATATATATATATATATAAAACATATAAAAATTGAAACTGACCCCGGATATGGGTTCTAGGGGTCCTAGTTCGCGCTCATTTGCGAAAATTTTTTCAAAATTCAAAAGTCGGGATCTCCCCATTAGTGAATTTGTTCTACGAAAATTCACTAAAAATGCGAAGTAATTGTTTTTTAAGTGGGGGATTCAATAAAATGTTTACTATATTTATTGCATGGTGAATGGCTCCGATTCAATTTTCAGGCAGGTATTATATGCTGTATAGTAGAAATATCAAAGTTTAAGGAAGGTAATATGTATTTTTTAAAACTATCGCTTTTAAAAGAAAATATGACGTGTTTGCCAAACCATGCCTTGACAATTTATGTCACAGAATTTACTAAAAAACACTGGTCGCCTAAAATAGATATCCAAGAAAAAGTTTCCTAAAATTCAGGCCTTTTAAATTTCAAATAAAAACATAGTTCAACTTGAAACAGAATAAATGACATTTATTAATTATTTCGTCAAAATGACTGCTTAAAGTAGCGACTATCGCAGTCATTTGTAAATCAGCCATTTTCTACGAAATGATGCAATAAAAATTTAATTTTTGAAAATGCAACGACATTATGTATTTCATGTATAAGTAAGAGTCATAATAATAATAGGAGAAGATCCGAAAGAACGAAATAAATTTGCCCACTTCGCAATGAAAATGATTTTCACGCAGTTTGTTTTTTATCTTTGAAATTAAAAATAAGACGTCATCTAAGATCGAAGAAGTCGAAAATGTTTTAGCGACCGAGGAATTATCAAGTGATAATTCAAATAATTATGTAATTAACTGTTTACTACGCAGGCGGTCTGGGTTCGATTCCCGCCGGATGCAGATAACATTTTGTTTTGTTTCACTAACTTTAATATTTGGTATATTCAATGTGTGTATGTGTGTGTTTGATTTAAAATGGCTATGGTAAATACCCTTCGCCACAGAATGATAATAAATTAAAGAAAACAGTTGACAGGCAATTAATAAGGACAAATACTTGCCACACCTATAATTTTGCAGATACAGTCCTTTTCTAAATATGAATTAGGTCTTCCTCTAGAATGCTTTCGAAATTTTAATGAAATTTGTAATAATAATAATAAATTTGTCACTCACTTATAAACATTTATGTAGTAGTCTGGTTATTTTGCGTTTTGTTGTTGCACTTATTTGTTGGGCGGGTAATAAACATATTTTTATATAACGTCATCATACGAAAAATCTAGTGGGGTCATGTTCGGTTAAGGTTCGGTCACAGTAGAGTATCTTTATTAATAGCACAGTAAATTTTATGTTACTTAACATAATATAATACATATTTTCGGATCCCACTTTACTGTTTAAATAGTCGTCATAAGCCAGAATTATTACAACTGTATCATTTCTTATTGTGCCTGGTAAACTTTAACTTGCTGCAACTGTTGAAAATTCCTGTCGCGCATAACCTGAGGATTATGTTCATCCTAAAAAGTCTGGAGGCAGCAAGTGCGTTATGGCAGCGAATTTTCATAAAAATGTTTTTAATAGCAAATATGTCTTTTCTTAATGAAAGCCGGCATCAAATTTGGTTACCAGTATAACCTAAATAGTAGAAACAATGAAACATATTTTTTTAATTACTTTATTTTTTGAAAATGTACTAAAATTTTCCGAAAATAATCTTAAATGGTTCCCGAAAAAACAGGTTTTCTAGCTAGCGCACCTTAGGGTAATAGCAAATTGAGTTATTGAAATTTAAGGCATTTAAGGCATAACGCACTTGCTGCGTTCCGAATTTTTTTCTTACAAACATGCATTATATTTCCATGAAAAATGCAATAATAGAAAGCGTGTTCAATAAAAAAAAAAAAAAGAAAAGAAAATTTGTATCACCAACGACTTATGGGTCTGCCTTTGATTGTAAAAACAATTTTATAAGATGCAGCTCAAGACACCCTATAATTAACATATACAAGTTTTTCTCGTATCTTGTATAATACCAAATATATTGAGCTCTACCGTAGAAATGCGTCATCCTGTATATATGTAAACAGATAGGAATTGAAAAAGCCCCGGATATTGGTTCTAGGGAGCATAGTACGCGCTCATTAGAAGAACTCTTTTCAAAATTCAAAAATATCCGTGTCCACATGGCGAATGTTCTACGAAAATTCGCTAAATTTATAGACTATTAAACCATAAACTATAACTAAAACTACTTCCAAAGCATCGGGGATGGGTCTATTTGAAATGGATTTTCTGTAAATATTTTAGTAAAATGAAGGATAAAGACGGTTGAAGCTGAAACATAACGTTTTGTAAAACACACTTTTGGGAACATTTTAAAAGTGCCAATTTTAACGTTTCAAATAGCGATGTTTTCAGAAGAAAAACTATCAAATTTTCAAAGTTTTTTTTCTGCTACTTGACCTTTTTGCACAAAAAAACATAAATCCTGGTCTGTAATATACAATATATTTTGTTATCGATATAAACTATTTTGGTTTTGTGCGTTTCTCTGGTCATCAGTGGCACTGATTTTTTTTTTTAATGCATATTACTTTTTTTTATTTTAACCTAGAGATCTACATTTTGCTGTATGGTATACCTTTTATAATATAACACTGCGTACCAAATTTTGTTGCAATAACTTTGTTATTTCCGAAGATACAAAAATTTTCCTGGAAAACCCAAAATTTTCTAGGAAAAACTGGTTAGATTTTTCTGGCTACCGAACTTGTCCAAGCAACTTTAAAGATAAACCTTCTCACCAAGATCCATTTATTTTTTGATTTATCGGTGTGATACATACATACATACACACACACAGATATATATATATATATATATATATATATATATATATATATATATATATATATATATATATATATATATATATATATATATATATATATATATATATATATTTGTGTGTGTATATATTCTACGAAAATTCACTAAAAATGAAGACTGCTTATATTTAGAATAAATAACTTTTTACCAGTGCACATTCGGTAAATTGCACCATCTTTACATCTTCCCATGGAGTAATTTGAATATACATTTTTTAAAATTAAGTTCATAAAATTTTTCATTTGTATTTGTTATAGCAGGAAAAAACTTGAAAACGGTTCACTTCTGATACAGGGAAGTAAACATAGTTTCGCAATATTGTAACTGAAATAAATCTGGAGGCCGCCGTAAAAAAAAACAACTTTTGACATATTTTTGAAACTTGGCTTTGAACCCGGGCTAATTATTTTACTGTCCATGACGTTTATTTTAATCCTTGTCACGCTATCGCGTAGCTCTACTTGGCGTTTTCACTTAACCACCATCTCTCTGGTATAGCTTGTTTTTTCTGAATGATCTGCATGTGTCAAAAAAAAAATTAAATCGATATCACCTAAACCGCAATATTTTCGCACAGAGTATGTAACATAATATGACGTGAATTTTTTTCAGAATCTAAAAATTTAAAAATAAATACCTAATATAACAAAGTTGGTAGCCACTTCCGGTCTAATCGAAAACACCAGGAAAACACAAATAGTTTACTATGGAAAACTCATCTCTTCAAGATTTTGTGGATGTATTTTTAATATTTTCAAAAATACAGTTTAAGATCGTCTTGAGAAACTCCGTACAGTGTATCTTGTCTGCTTATTCAACTAATCACATAACATTAACAGGGGGTGCAAATTATTTACTTGCTTTTACAAACAACTATTCATCCAATAAATTAATCACATAACTCAAAAGCATAACTGATACGGCTCTTCGAAAAACAACTCAACAATGCACTAAAAAAATATATACAATAGCATGCGAATAACATGCGAAAACATAGTTTATAGACGGAGTAAAATAACTTAATGTCACAATAGAATGGTGTGTGCCGGAGAAATTGAAACTAAAACTGACTTCGCTTAACAGAAAATAGCACACGGAATAATCTTATTTATAAATTTATTTTTGTTTTTTACTAACCAATAAAAAGAATAACAAAGACCATAAAAAAATTGTATAAATAAAAATAACGAATTATTTAAATATAGATAATATATTAAATGAATGAAATAAAAATTAAAGAAGTTCTGGACGCAGCAAGTGCGTTATGGTAGTGAATTTTCATTAAATGCTTCAAATTTGAATAACTCAATTTTCTACAAACTCATAAAGTTAAATTTTGGTATGTAATAAAAAATCTCCCAAGGCAACACATCCACCAAAGTTCATTAAAATATCTTTGTAATTTTCGGAGATAAATTTTTTTTTTCGAAAGAAACAAAAAAAAATCCCAGGAAACCTTGTGCGATTTTCCTGGATAACGATCTCGTCCAAGCTATTAATTAAATAAAGGTAGTTGCCAAGTTTCATCCAAATTGGTTAATTACTTTTCTGTTATCGGTTATATATATATATATATATATATATATATATATATATATATATATATATATATATATATATATATATATATATATATATATATATATATATATATATATATATATATAAACTGACCTGATCTGACCTAACCCCGGATATGGGTTCTAGGGGTCTTAGTTCGCGCTTATTTGGAAAAAAATTCCAAAGTCTTACCATCGACCCCCTCTGTTAGTGATTTAAAATAAATAAAAATTCACTAAAATGCCCATACTGTTACTATCACTACATAATGTATTAGTTATTTTCCCCGGTTATACAATAATTATAATGTATGGGGTCCTGTTTTCGTGGCTCAATTAAGAAATATTAAAAACCTAGTGTTAACACTGCTCTTAGAACATGATTTACTGACATACTGATTTTCTATGTTACACAAAATTGTATTGTTTTAAGTCATTAACTCACAATTTTCATTTATAACCATCGCCCAATATTTATTTTCAATATCTATATCCATGTTTTAAATATGTTAGATTAGTTAAAAGTCAATTGTAAAATTTCAACAAGGATACATAACAAGCGCAAGCGACGAAGCATAGAAATAATGCGCTTGTTAAGCATGCAAGCAACTTGCTGCTGTTAAAGATCAGCAGTGTCATCTAACGTCAATCAGTTATCAAGCAGTCGCATGCTAAAATTTAGCGCTTTTGAAAGCAAACATTGTCCCGGTATTAGGAAAGAAATGGACCAGTGCTGACAATTTACAAAATTGTTAGTTGATGGTACACAGTCTCCATCTATAATATTTTGTGTTAACTAGAGCTGTCGCGACATACTACCTGGTTCCGCACCGAGATGGCGTCCCTGTCGTTCATTTCACAATGTTCTACATTCTGATAGGCTGTAACGATACTTGTAACTTCCATTGTTTAAATTTTTATCCACCATTTATTTAAATAGCATAGCAGTACAGGTAACGTCATTTGTCTTTATCCAACATTGTTGATATTCCATTACAGAATCTGAAGTTATGTTAAATAGAAGCTTTGCTTTATGCGCTCAACTGTTCTTTCAAACTGATCAGTGCTCATGCCACGCATGCTGTTTGTGTTTCAGCTATGTAACTTGAGTAGGTTGCATCACTTTGTTGTCTTAATATTCAATGATATGGAACATTAGATACCCCTTTTCGTTGTAATGATGATAGTTGCAGTTTTTGATACAGTTAGCTTTATTGTCCTCTACCACACTCAAAAGAGTAAGCCCAGAAATAAAAAGTATTTTAAGCCGAAAAAGGTAATTCTCAGATGGTGAATTTCTAGCATTAGACATTATTTTAAAACCTTTTTCTGTCTTTTCTGACCCCCCCCCCCTGTCTTAGATCCACCATTATCGCGTCTTCGCGAGAGCTTCCGATTAATTTCAGGCATCCTAGAACATCTGCGATGCATGTATAAATGCTGCATTCAGTTCAGTTCCAGCCAGCTTCAGTCGAATCGATCCTGATACCGTAAATGTGTATGTTGTAATTTGCCTGTTAACTGAAATTCACGATATTCAGGTAGCAGTAGATTTATGCAGTGTATACAGAAGCATGGATAAATTTTTAAGTGGGCGTACGCGAGTATTTGACGATAGTAAAGCATCAACACGAGCACAGGCGCGAGTGGTTCTAAAACAAAAATCAAGAAAATATTCTCAAGAATATTTAAAGTTTGGATTTACCACCACTGAAGTAAATGAAGAAGAAAGGCCCCTATGCGTCACTTGCTCAAAAATTTTGGCAGCAGAGAGCATGAAACCTAATAAACTTAAGCGAAATTTGCGAACGCTTCATAGTGAGTACGTTAGCAAACCCGAGAATTCTTTAAATTACAATTAAAGTCTTATGAAAACAAAAATCATTAAAAAAATTGTCCGGTATCACAAAGCTCAATTAAACATTTAACGGCCGGTTAACTAATCAAGGCTTAATACAACCATTCACAGCTTCAAAATATTTGGCTGTCATGGCAAAAACAGGAATCACAATCTGTGATTGGTTGTCTGAAGCCATGATTTACTAATTGTTTGTTAAATATTTACTCATGCTTTGTGAGACCGGGAATTATTCTGTCAATGAAAAAGTTTCACTTGTTTCTTACAGAGTTCCATATCAAATATCCAGATGTAAAATGCCTCACACCATTGGTGAAGAGCTTATTCTGCCAGCTGCAATTGAGATCGTAGAAACTATGTTTCGAGATACTTTTGCCAAACAAGTGCAGTCCACACATCTATCAAATGATACTGTTGCCCGTTCAATTGGTGATAAAGCTGATATAGCATCAGCTTTTCGGAGAGTTGCGTGACATTTTTTTTTTCAATTCAGCTTGATGAGGCAACAGATAGCAATAAAGATGCTCATTTAATTGCCTATGCTTGATTTTGTGACAGTATCTCAGCAGTAGAAAAACTACTATTCTGCAAACCAATAGAACTCGAAGCAACATCACTTGCATTATTTACTATCTTGAATAGTTTTCTAAACGAGGCAAACGTAGAATAAAAAAAATTGCGTCGGAATATGCACCGATGGTGCTCGTTCAATGTCTGAAATATTCCAGCCTATCCAACAACTTGTGAAACAAAAATCTCCACATTGTATCTGGACACATTGCATGATCTACAGATAAGTTCTGGCTTCCAAAGAAATGGATCCTGGTTTGAATATTTTGCTAACGACGCTTGTAACCGTAGTAAATTAAATAAAAATGAGACCCCTAAAATCAAGAATATTTCATGGGTGCAGTACATTCAGCATTTTATTACGAGAAAAGATGGTTGTCACGTGGGACATTTTTACAAGGTGTTTATGAAGTAAGAGATGAGATCGTCATCTCTCTAGAAGAGGAAAGCCGAGAGGTTTCGAAACTTTTTATTGGTGATGAAATTGAGCTACTTGGTGGACATATTTGAGAAATTAAATACCTTGAATCATCAACTCCAAGAAGCAAACACACATGTGTTGGATACAAGTGGTAAAGTTAATGCGTTTTGTATAAAACTGGAATTAAGGAGCAGAATTGTAAGACAAAAAAATTAGAAATGTTTGAAAATGTGGATGAATATGTTAAACCTTACAAGGCTGAAGAAAAACATGCGGAAGCTGTTTTGTAACCATTGAAAATAATTTGAAAAGGTGTTTTCTTACTGACTTTAACCTGATAGCAAGTTACAAGTGGGTTAGGGACCCATTTCAAAATACTACCGAAGGTCTCTCAACTGCCGAAGAAGAAATCTTTATAAGCTTCACGGCAAGTGGCGAAATCAAAAGACAATATAGTAACAAGTCACTCGCTGAATTTTGGGCAGCGTTGGATAATGAGTTTTCTGCACTGAAAACAAGAGCATTTCGTATACTATTACCATTTTTTTTTGCGAAACCGGATTTTCTGCAGTCGCTGCTTTGAGGACAAAATATAGATCTAAGCCAAATATGAAAAAAGTGTTTAGAGTGTCAATTTCTAATACTAAACCTTCTTTCGAAAAACTTTGCTCTGCAAGACAGGCCCAGGGGTCACTAATAATTACTAATCTTGTTTTTAATTTAATCTTGATAAGTTTATTATTAAATAGATTGTGCAGTACTGATACAATCATATATTTGTGTAATCTATTGCTTTTCTTTTAGTAACACAAGTAAATTTTTTATTAATATAGTTTTTCTTAATATGCTTGCACCCTCCATTTGAGCGCCCCACCGTTTTAGAATCGCTGTGTTAGGCACTGGTGACATTTCCATTTTCCTGGAAAATGGATAAGTCGAGGGAATGATGCACCCGTCAAATGGCCTGCGCTATCACCGGACCTCACACGCATGGACTACTTTTCATGAGGTCGCCTAAAAAAGTATTGTTTATTCCAACACTATTAATAGTGTGCAAATCTTTCGCTAAATAATTTTTTCAGCTGCTGAGGAAGTAAAGAGCGACAGAACATTTTTGAAAGGGTACTTCGTAATTTTAACTGTAGAATTAGACTACGTTTACAAGAAAATGGAAACTACGTCGAAAACATCTCTTAAGATATCTTTTATTTTTTAATTGATAGTTAGTTATTCTCTTAGATTATTATGTATTTATTGTTTTATCTGACTCTTGGACTTTCTAGTTTTGTTTTTGTCTTCAAATAGTTGCTGTTAGACTAACAGTAAATATGTATTTTGCAACAAATATTTTTTTCTGTTATTATCGCAGATAATAGATTTAGTGTGGATTAAAATATCTTCATACGTAAGAAAATGCATTTTTTATGGAAAGTAAAGACCCAAAGAAGTAGTTAGGAAAATTATTCAATTTAAATAAGAGTATGCTAGATCGCTTTGCCATTAAGTCGCCATAGCATCGTGATTTTAATAAGTTTTTTGAAGAAGTTAGACAGTCACATAACTAGTCACATTTAGACACATAATTTTAAAATACGGATACGCTGTGAAGTAATGAGCTCTGAATTTGTTAACAGAAAAGTCTGTTATATTCCTGGAGGTATATAGGTCTGAAATACTAATTTGTAAAATCAAAAACATCTCCCCAACGGTTGACTAAACCATTTTCAATAAGTATACCTTTCTGGTTCAACAAAGTCCGATATTTCATAGTTTGTTACGAAAACACGTATACGAGGGCTAAGAAAAAATTCAATGGATTTTTAATGCATAACATTGCCTGTAGAGGACGCTTCGTACACCACAGCCATAACTGATTATTAAGTTATTGTCCAAACCTGAAAAAATGTGTGGCTATGAAATTTGAAACATATCTGACTAAAACTTTATAAATGATTAGGGAAAAGCTATGAACATGATTTCAGAAAGATCTAATACATATTGTAGTGTCCTTTTTTACCATGTTGGATGTTCCGGAAAATAGAGAACAAGATGCGTGGTGGTATGTGATCATAGATGGCGCAAGTAACAGACAAATTTACTTTGTATTTAGTTGTGTTAGCTACTGTGCTCGCGCTATTTAGCACTAATGCCAAATAGCGCAAGCAACAAAAATGTAATTGCGTTTCAGTATTGTTATTAGATGATTATCAGATGTCATTTAACATGACTGTTGTTTTATTTTCTACAAATAAAATCTGGTATGATAAAAAAAGGGGTCCGCGAATTCTTATTAACAGGCTGCCTTTAAAAAAGGTTAAGGAGAAGCGGTGCAAATGATACAAATAAATAAATAAGGAATCTGTGTATTATAATAAGGGTTTAATAAATAATAACATGCAAAATTTTCAAGCCTTCGCGACTTTGATTTTGTATGTGTTTGAGTTCTAAGATTTAGATAATGATAAAGAAGATTATTTTAAATACTAGTTTGTCCTGGACCAGCACATTCAGAACCAAGCGTCATGCAATATACCTAAATGCAAATCTTAGTTTTTGAATTTTAAAGTTAGTTAGATATCTTTTTAGTTTTGTGCCTAGTTTAATAATTCTTTTTTTAGCTAAACTGTCACGTTCGTGGTTAGAATATGAACATTAAACGGCATTTTACAACATTTAAGAAAAATTATCTAAGGCTGTAGTGCATAGTATAAGGGTAGAATACAATGGTATCAGTTTATAGAGTTAACATTTACCTGAGGAATGTCTTAGTTCTACAGAAGATACAAAACGGAGTTTATGAGCTTTATGGGAAATGAAAGATTCAGATTTATGTAATTGGGGTGCGCCATGGTCATCACTTACAGACGAGCGTTGGGAAGAGCGATCTGAAACATGCAAAGAGACAAACACCTAACATTTAAGAGGAAAGGGTACATATATACATACATAGGATGTTTCAAATGCATGGTACAAATTCTAGTGGGGATTTTTTTTACTAAAGTACGATAAAAACCTATGCCCAATTCTCTTTATTAATGCGCTACATCATTTTAAAGGTTATTTTCTTAACTGCTGAGAATATGAAAACTAATTTTGAATCACATATTTTACCGAGTACAAGCCCTAACAACTATATGTTGGGACAAGCTAATATTTCGGAAATAATACAACGGCTTTTCCAAACGACTGAATTATTTAGTTTTTACTTTTAAATACAAACATAACAATATATCCTAGACCATTTAAAAATGTTTCTATGATTTGGTAAAGCAATCGACATTAGCAGTGGGATTTTTTTTTACTAAAGTAGGATAAAAACCTATGCCCAATTCTCTTCATTAATGCGCTACATCATTTTAAAGGTTCTTTTCTTAACTGCTGAGAATATGAAAACTAAATTTGAATCACATATTTTACCGAGTACAAGCCCTAACAACTATATGTTGGGACAAGCTAATATTTCGGAAATAATACAACGGCTTTTCCAAACGACTGAATTATTTAGTTTTTACTTTTAAATACAAACATAACAATATATCCTAGACCATTTAAAAATGTTTCTATGATTTGGTAAAGCAATCGACATTAGCAGTGGAGTAATTTGTCACTTAAGGTTCAAATTAACTGACAACTAAATGTTGGGACAACTTGAGTATAAAGCTAAATTTAATATGGGGCCACATCACCCTTAGCTTTAACAACTGCTTGGACTCTTGCAGACATTGTATTGACCAAAGATTGACACATTTCAACAGAAAAATTGTCCCAGATTTCTTGTAGTTTTGTCCGTAAATCAGATATTGTACGTTGAGGGTGGTTTCTTAAATACTGCTTCATTTTATACCATACGGTTTCTATCACATTTAAATCCGGACTGCTAGCTGGATGGAATAAAACCTTTACATTATTGTCACCAAACCACTTTTTGGTTGATTTTGCCGAATGGCATGATGCTCCATCTTGTTGAAATATGAAATCATTGTCGGGAAACAATTTTTGAATACTAGGCAAAAGTGTGGTTTGAAGTATCTCTTGATATTTTTGGGCATTTACAGTGCCCTCTATAAATTTTAAAAAACCTAAACCCCTTGCCGACATGCAGCCCCACACCATAATTCCCTTTGGGAACTTAACAACTCTTTTCAGGCAATCTTTATGGAAGGCTTTTTAACACGGCTTTTCTTTTGCCTAAATAAGACATTTTATGAGACTTTTGATACTGTATGAACCATTCAAAAGTAAACTTACCTTGTAAAATCCCAGACCGTATTTACGCATGTATTTTCGACAACATTCTCTAGATATATTTAATCCAGTTACCGTGTTCCATTTAGCAGTTATTTCTCGAAGGGTGCTTCTTGTTGACGACTTGCATATTTTGACCAAATTTCGCAAATCTCTTTCAGAAACGAGTTGCGGTCTTCCCGAACTTCTGCCCCGAACATCCACATTAGCAGTCTCACTGAATTTTTTTATTATATTGTACACTGTAGACTTTGAAATAGTTAAATCACTAGCAATTTTACGCATTGTTTTACCCTTATGGTATTGATGAATAATAATTTCACGTAATTTCTGGTTCGTAGCCTTTCCACGACCCATTATTTTAGTTAAATTAACAATAAAGTATGTTAACAATTACTAACCTCACTACTTGACGTTTTACATTAATGGCCAACTGCCAATGGACAAATAAAATAATTTTGGCGTTTATACCAACCCAGCCTATAACTAATTTAAACATTTTAAGTACAAGATTTTTGCTTGTTCCAACTTTTAGTTGTCAGCAAGTTTGACCTTCCAATGATAAATTACGCTTTTATTAATAGAGATTACTTTACCAGGGTATGAAAAGGTTTTTTAATAATATAGATTTTACTGTTATGTTTGTATTTAAAAGTAAAAACTAAATAATTCAGTCGTTTGGAGAAGCCGTTGTATTATTTCCGAAATGTTAGCTTGTCCCAACATATAGTTGTTAGGGCTCGTATAGTATAGTATAGTAAAGTCTTATGCCCAGTTTCACAAAGCTCGATCAAACATTTAAGGTCCGGTTAATTAGTCAATCACAGCTTACAACTATTTGGTTGTCATGGCAAAAACCCGATTTATAGTCTATGATTGGTTGTCTAAATCCCAAACACTCGGGATGGCACGAACATGTGGTTCATTCACCACAGATTTTTGTATTGCAGTTGAAGGTTATTTATATTTACCTATTAGTAATAGTTAACCCCAAACTTCATTACATCATTGATTTGTATAAATACACCCAATTTCAAATTATAAGATTATAATTTAAACCTATACATACATATATACCTATGAATATACTTTTTTTGTAGGATAGACTGGGACAGATTATGACCTAGGGACCCACCAAGGCTCATTGGCACACTGACTAAGGTCTCGGATTGAAAAGGTAGTACAGTAAGGCAGACAGGCAAGCTAATTTTATATATAGATTTTTTTATTTTATTTCAACATCACACCACGAGGGCTTACAGCCTAAATACTATCGTACCGTCGGTGTTGACAAGGAGGAAAGAGGCAACTTGTTAATTCTGGACTTGAAGGTTTGGAGGTTCGGGGGAGAAGGAAAAACATGTGCCGACAAGGAATTCCACAACTTGGAAGTCCTCGGGACAAATGAGCGGGCATAACAAGATGTTCTATGTCTGATGACCTGGACAGTAAAAGGGTGCATTCGCTCTATTCCCTTGGTAGATCTGTTGAGGGCAGCAGGTGGAGAAACTATGGAAGAAAGCTCCTCTGAGCAGTGCCCGTGTAGATATCTATAAAACAGAGAGAGAGAGAGGTCACCAACGGCACGTTGGTGGACAAGGGATGGCAGCCTTTGGGTGAGGGTACGCTCACCGATGAGACATATAGCTCTCTTCTGAATGGAGTCCAGGATAGCGACTATGGTCGATTGTGGATGCCAGTAGAGCAGCATGCGTTTTTGCAGATGGCCAAACAGTAAATGGCTTGCAGAAGATTTGGAACTAGCGTTAGTAGCCTACATAGAAGGAGGCAAGGGTCTACGTAAATGCAGTTGTGATTATGAAATGCCTAAATTGACGTTACTTCGACACATTCGAGTCTCAGACTAAGTAGCCGAAGAATTTACTAAACAATTAGGTAGGAATCCCACCTTGGTACTGTTGTAGAAATATGTTGACAGAACATATAGTTAAACTCCCGGGAACCGTGTTTGGTCTTACTGTACTATCTTTTAGAAGCCTTGTTTTCCGTGGCAAAAAATATGAAATTCCTTACCAAGTCAACCTGAATTCCCGTTACTAAACACAATTAAACAGCAAATGTACATTTATTAGAGGTACGTACAATTGGGTAAGTAGTTGTTCAAATTTGGCAAACCGGATTTCCATATTAAATCATTTGGGACCATTCAAAATTAACTCTGAAGACATTAGGTTACAGAAATTCTTAAGACAGTAGGACATTTTCAAAAGTGTAATTTAAATTTTGATAATGTTTGACATATTAAGAATCATGCTTTTACAAAACTACAGATATTTTTCTGAAAAAAAGGTCCAATTTGAGAAATTTTACTCTACACAATTTATAAAACTGACCCCTGGAAATATGTTTAAGGGTTCCTATTCGCACCCATAAAAATCAGTTTTTTAAAGGCTTATAGATGCGATTCTGTTTTATTTCTTTAGTCTAAAATGTTTTCACGAAAATCGCCAACAAGGTGCTTTACTAAATTTCGATTTCCAGTCATTTGAAATTACAAGTGATCGAATTACATTTCATGTACAAAAATGGGGACTTACGACAATATACACTTCTATAATTTAAGTATAACTTACTACCGAAAATTAAGATTTTAACTCTGAGAATATGGGCTTGTGTTAAAGAAAATTAGTTTTCAATTCATTAGCAGTTTAAGAGTTAAAGCTAAAAATTACAAATTGGTTTCAAATACTCTCAGATATCCTATATAACACTCTAAAATGCAGACTCAGGGCATGATTTATACATACGTTTTCTAATTTTCAGACATCACGTTAATGCTCTAAAATTTTGAAATATCCTGTGTAGTCAGCAATAGAGAAAATGGTTTTGAACAAACAAAAACTAGAGGAAGGTTAAGTTTTATCATATGGTTGTTAGTAGTTAGATACTTTAAGTTCGCGTAAACATACCGCAGTTTTTTTCATTTTATTGCCATAAATTTACATTACCGACATGACTAAAATGATTATTTTTAATGCAGGCAACAGCGATCACATCAATAAAATCGTCTTCAATAGAACTAACTTACTCAAACATTTGGATACTTAATATTGGATTCATATGCATTCTCATCTAGTTCATCAAATTATACCTCTTACCTGCTGTCGCAGTGCATGGTGTAAAAGCATCATTGACTTTTTCATCTTGACCTTCACTAGCAGGGGTCTGGTTTGGAGTCGACACATGACTAGTACTCGTGGACGATTCTAACAGTAAATACGAAAAAAATTATAATTGATATCAGTATCTTGATTTTCAAATAACTGTTAGCAACAATAAGTAAAAAAATAATCAATATTACAGTATAACGCTTTAGTCTTTGTTATAAAAATAGGTAAGTTGAAAATTAAAGATAATTGAAAGGTCGTTTTTCGGGAGTCGAGATATCAAATAACATTGTTAGTTGGTCTGTAGAAAAGAGCGGTACATACAGCTCAAATACAAAGTAAAATCTAGTATATATGTACTAAAAAGGGGGGTCCCTTAGCCTGGTCGTGCGCTGGTCGTGTTCTTGATTGATCGACGCGTGACTTAGTTACTGGACTCCTAGAGGCTGGCTCCACGTGCCACCCCTGGCGTGACTGTCGACAATGGGAATTACGCCCAGGGCCGATGGTTTACTAAAGTCTCGCTCCTTCTCACACACGCCACACACACGTATACAAACACAGACACCACACATATAGATTGGGTTGAGGGCTTCTCGGGCTTCGGCGTGGACTCCGAGGAGGGACTCCGAGCGGAGCCTGCTCTGGACTATCGGGGTTGTGCAAACCAGGTCTGGTACACCTGTCGCCGTTTGGACAGTACAGGGGCCCACCCTTGCCTTGGCCGGCGTAGGCGGCTGCCCTATTATCCACTCCAAAAATGCTCGATCATTTCAGCAGCACCGGGTAGCTCCGGAACAGGGGGTTAGGTGCACGCTTCGGGCCGCCACAGCGTGGCCCCAGAGCCGCTCTTAACAGAATCAAGTCTCATCATGGATGAAGCGCTGGGGCGCGGTGGGGTATCTATAGGCTCACCAAACCATAAGCACATCCTCACACATAAAACCCAGTTAAGCAACCATGAGAAGACAACGAATAGTAGTTGGTAACGTGCCAAAGAAACACAGGGACGAAAGCTGGACAGGCGGCCACTGACTCAGGGAGGACCATTAGGCTCTCCGGTGTCGGGGGCGCCAGGCTGGCCCAGGTCTGCTGGGGGCGCGTACGCAAGGAGTCCAAGTGCGGAAAAGGAAACACCGCCGGAGAGACGGACCAAGAGCGTTAGCCGCGGGTGTGCGCCGGTGGCTTGGGGGGGGGGGGGGGGGGGATGGGGGGGGGAGCGGCTAATGTGTCCCCACTCCTGTGTGGGGGGTGTTCTGTGACCCCGGCCGCTGGGGCGGGTCCTGGCCCCTCGGGAACGTCAGGTTCGGCGGGTAGGAGGGATATGCAGGTGGTCATCACCTCCAACCGAGGGGGTGGCGAAGTCCTGGCGGAAGAGGTCGAGCCAATAAGGAGGAGTCTGGTGGCGGGGATGTTCGACGCCATGTCGGTATCCGACGGGGCGTTGCAGCTCCGCTTCCGTATCTCGGGGATAGTTGATCTAGGGTGGGACTCGCCTAGGATGGCGAGTCCCTGACTTGGCTTCTCAACGGCTGGTCCTGGACGGCGGTGGAGGAGATCGCCTTCAGCGCCGTAAGGGCAGTGGGCGCCCCATGGCCGGGCCGGATCGGCTTTTGGCTCAGAAGTCAAGATGTGGACCTAGATGGTGTTGTCAGGATGCTAGCGCTCCAGAACCGCTCGCTCAATGTTGGGCAGTGGCGGCACCTGGAGACGGCAGGAGGACCTGGGGCATGGCGTCTGGTCTTTTCGGTGAGGCCCGGGGTGGCTCGCGAGCTGGATGGTCAAGGCTGGCGGCTGTACTTCGAGTTGGTGACTCTGAGTGTAACCAGAGTTCCGACATGGAGTGCGGTCGCCTCCGCCCGACCTGCAGCGGGCGAACGGACGGGCTCCGACCAGAGGAGGTCTTCGCCCGGGCGGTGTTGCGATTAAATTCGTGGGGCTACTGCGGGTGAGCCAGATCAACCTACAGCATAGCTGGGATGCCACTGGGGAGCTGGCAAAGCTCCTCGCAGGCGGTCCAGGGGGCGTTGTGTTGATCCAAGGGCCTTACGTGTATAGGAGGCAAGTGAGAGGGCTTGGAGGAATCGGCTTCAACATCCTAGTTGGTGGCGAAGCAGAGAAAGAACAACCTAGGACATGCATACTGTCGTCGAGGAATCTGGACGTGATGTTGCTGCCGCAGCTCGGGTCCAGGGACGCCACAGCAGCTGTCCTGGAGTATAAGGCGAGTAATATTAGGCTTAAAGTTATGATGTGCAGCCTCTATGTTCCCTACGATCGACGGGGCTGCCTCCGTCAGAGGAATTGGTGCGTATCGTCGATTTCGCGAGAGAGCATGGGCTACAACTGATTATAGGCTGCGATGCCAATTCTCACCACAGATTGTGGGGCAGCACAAATACCAACCCACGCGGTAAGGCTCTACTAGAGTATTTGGCTACAACGAACCTAGAGGTATTAAACAGAGGTACGGCTCCGACGTTTGTCAATTGTATCCGGCAGGAGGTGATCGACATCACGTTAGTGATTAGAGGATTAACGGAGTATGTGTCTAGCTGGAGGGTGACGGAACACATATCAATGTCTGATCATCGTATGATCAGCTTTGAATTAGATGTGGACCGTGAGAGTCTTCCCTCCAGGAGAAATCCAAGGAATACCGACTGGTATACCTACCTAACAGGCCTCGGTGGGTCGCCAAGGAGCCCATAGGAAAGAAGATTCTCTATAGAGGAATTAGATAGCGAGGTCGAGGCCCTAGAAGGGAAAATAATAGCAGCCTACGACGCCGCGTCAACACTTAGGGGGAAACCGTCCATAAAAGTAAGATGGTGGAACAGGCATCTCGCTGTACTCCGCGGGCGGACTCGGAGGACCTTAAACCGAACCGTCCGAGAATCGGGTGAGGCGGCCTGCGACGAGTTTAGGAGTGCCAGAAGGGAGTTTAAGAAGAAATTACGCCGGAGTAAACGAGCTGCTTGGCGCGAGTACCGCGGGGAAGCCAATTCCCTGCCGGATGCAGCCACGCTGGTAAGGGTACTCAAACAGGAGTTAGGTAGTAATGTAGGATCTTTAAGGAAACCGGATGGGAGCTGAACAAGCTCCGGCGAGGAGACCCTGCATCATCTCGCCGAAGTTCACCTTGCGGGCGGTGGAGCCGTCACGGAGGCTGCCGACCTGGGCCGGTGCACGGCCCCGAATGCGGACTGGCAGCTGGCAGAGGGGGTGGTCACAGATGGCTCTATAACCTGGGCGGTGAGCCAGTTCGCTCCATTCAAGTCCGTAGGCTGTGATGGGATTTTTCGGGCCCTGCTCTAGAGGGGCCTGGATATACTGCTTCCCAACATAAGGGAGGTTATCCGGGCCAGCCTGGCGCCAGGTTAGCGGGGTCTTCATTCCCAAACCGGGAAGGGAGGACTACACGCTAGCCAAGGCGTACAGGCTAATAAGCCTAACATCCTTTCTGCTTAAGGCATTGGAAAAGTTAGTAGATAGGTTTATGTTGGGTGGGATCCCCAAGGATCACCCATTTCATAAAGGTTAGCACGCGTACTTGCGGGGGAAATCGACGGAGACGGCGCTCCACGCTGTGACGCGGAAGGTGGAAAGGGCCCTACACTACGGGGAGAGCACATTAGCTGTGTTCTTCGATGTGGAGGGGGCCTTAGATAAGGCAGGCATGAATAGGGTCTGTGCCTCCCTACAGGATAGGGGAAGGCCGGGTTCCCTAATAAGCTGGGTGCCAAGCATGCTGGAGGACAGGAGAGTTTCGCTGACCTTGAGGGGCCGTGGGCTGGACGTTGGGGTGACGGGCGACTGTCCTCAGGGCAGCTGCCTTTCGCCTCTTGGAGCGGCTCTCCAAAAATGGCTTCTACGCCCAGGCGTACGCTGATGATGGGCTGGTCTTAGTCACCGGCAGATTCCTCGGCGTCGTCTGTGAGTGCATGCAAGCTGCCTGTAGCATAATGGAACGGTGGTGTGGTGATCTAGGACTCTCCGTAAACCCGGCGAAGACGGAGATGATCCTATTCACCAAGAAGAGGAATGTAGATGAGTTCAGGGTGCCTGTGATGTTTGGGAAACCTTTAGCTTTAGTGCGGGAGGTGAAATATCTGGGGGTGATCCTGGACTCCAAACTAACATGTGGGTCGCATATAGAACGAGTAGTGAGGAAGGGAGTAGCGACCCTCTGGCAGCTGCCTCGAGTGATAGGGAGGACCTGGGGACTTAATCTTCGGATCCTTCACTGGATTTACACTGCGATCGTTAGGCAGAGAATCATGTATGGGGAGTCGGTTTGATGGTGTGGTGTGAACCAAACTACCAGCAGGAATCTGGCCAAACTCCAAAGGCTAGCAATCCTGGGTATCATAGGCGCTATGAGGATGACACCCTCAGTCGCGCTAGAGGTCTTGTTGATGCTGCCACCGCTTCCCATCTGTATCAGAAGGGAGGCAATGGCGTCGCATCTTAGCATGCGAGACTCTGGAAACTAGTGCGACGAGGGAGCAGTAATAGGGCATGCAAGAGTTGCCAAGGAGGTGGAAAAGTAAACTTCGATTTCCGCCATCAAGGTACGGGATGCTGAGGACGATATTAGGTTTACTAGGCAATATACCCTCAGGATTCCCGGTAGGGATCAGTGGAGGAAAAATGAGGTTGCACTCCAGGCCGCTAGCCTTGTCTGTTTCACCGACGAATCGCGGCTGGAGGATCAACAATCCTCCGGGGCGGGAATATACATCGAAGGCCTGGGGGTGCGCGAGAGTTATGCTCTTGGCGCATATACCACGGCATTCGAAACAGAGGTTACGCTATCATGTATGGGGAATCATGTATGTGGCCAATAGACAGGATGTGAGGAGGAGCCGCGAGAAATGTGTGTACATTTTCTCGGATAGCCAGGCGGTCCTCCGGGCAGTCTGTGCGGCCAGAATCAGGTTAACACTGGTTCAGGAGTGAGCTGACCCCCAGGACAAAGGAGGTGCGACTAGTGTGGGTTCCGGGACACTGTGGCGCTAGGCTTGGTTCCCGGCGGCCGTTCTGTAGCCCGGAGCCTGCGATAGGCATAAGAAGAAGACGGTCTCTGTCGCCTTAGACAGGTGGATAGAGGAAGCAATGGAGAGGCACTGGGGGTCGGTTGGTGGCTGTAGGCAGGCGAGGGACTTCGTGGAGGGGCCGGACAGAAATAAAGCTGTCTGGCTACTCGGTAGGAGACGACCTACGCTCCGCCGCATCCTTGCGGTGATGACAGGCCACTGCGCCATTAGAAGACACCTTACATTGATAGGGGTAGAGGGGGATCCCATTTGCCAGGAATGCGGCGAGGGTGAAGAAACGTCCAACACTACTTGTGTGAATGCGAGGCTTTTGGGAGTCTTCGAGCAGAATTGTTCGGATCGAGGACCTTGCAGAGGAATCAGGTAAGTACGGTCCAATTGAAGATAGTCACGGCCTTCATTTCGAGGTCGAGGCGGTTTGGCGACGGAACCGAGGAAGAGTAGAACATGGTTGCTGCGTTGCTTGGGTTGGCAAAAAGGGCCTATTGTGGCCTACTTGCTTGGCGTTGGCCTCCCCATCACTTCTACTACTACTAATACTAGGTACTAAAAAAGTCTGGACGCAGCAAGTGCGTTATGCTAATGAATTTTCATAAAAATGGTTTAATAGCAAATATGTCTTTTCTTTTAAAGGAAGCAGGCATGAAATTTGGTTACCAGTATAACCTATATAGTAGTAACAATGTACCATATTTAATTAAATAACTTTATTGTTTGAAAATGTAAAAAAATCGAAAATAAACTCAAAATGTTCCCGAAAAAACTGGTTCTTAGTCGACAAACGTAAAGTTTATAGCAAATTGAGCTATTGGAATTTGAAACATATAATGAAAGTCGTTACTATAACACACTTGCTGCGTCCTGAGTTACTTTTCTTACAAATATGTATTATATTTCGATGTAAGGTGCAAAAATGTAATAATATAAGGTGTTGTAAGCAGGATACCTGCTTAAGTATTTTAGCTAGTGTCCAGAAGGACAGCTATAATTACGGGACAGCCCATATAGTAGATAGATATTGCTTAATAATGCTGTCATTTAATTGGGATTTATAATTGCGGGACAGCCTATAGAGTATACAGCAGGCGCCGATAATTTTATTAGACTTTATTAAGTTTGGTTTAGTAAAACGATCGACCTGATATTTTATACAATATAAATTAAATATATTGTTGCAACAATTATAACCCGCGACATAGTTACAGTAAGAACGCACTTGCAGAACCAGGGAATTCTTCAACAGCAACGATAATGCATTTTACGGACTTTGTGGAAGTCTTGTGAAACTGGAACGTGCATGGATAAGAAAACATATGCCATGTAGGCGCCGGACGGTTGGTAACCCGACGCGCGCGTTTTGCGAAACAACTGGAGTAAGTTATTTACCACCTGCATGCTGACAATAGGGTTTTCTTAAACTCTGACTTCGGAAGTCAGGAGAAAATGATTAACACCTACTCTCGGGATGGCAGCGGGTAAAAGCGTTGTGGTTCGATGGATTAAATTATACGTTATGTATCCTAGAAGAGGAGGATATGGTTGCTGCAAAATTATACCCAGAAGTTTTGACAAAGTGGAATAACATACTAATGCCCAGTTTCACAAAGCTCGATTAAATATTTGATGGCTGGTTAGTGAATTAAGGCTTAATACAACCAATCACAGCTTCAAAATATTTGGTTGTCATGGAAAAAATTCGATTCATAGCCTGAGCCTTGATTAACTAACCGTCCGTTAATTATTTAATCGAACTTTGTAAAATTGGGCATAAGACTTTTACAAATTCTTTTAACCCAAATAAAGAACGCAAATACCTTCCAAATAGTAATTTGGGGACCAAACAGTTATCTTTGCCAAGAGAGGTAAAAGCTCACTACGTTGTAGACATAATTCCAAAACAAAAGTACAGTTGGAGAACCCAAACCACCACAACACATTAAAAAAACCTGACGATCGTTTCACTAACCAAGTAAGCATCATCAGAGGATGAAGAAGTCTAAAAACCTACATTTTTTAGAAGTATTCATCCTCTGATGACGTTAACTTGATTTTTAATGTGTTGTGGTGATATCGGTTCTTATCAGTGCTCATCACAAGTTCCAATCTTGACTTAGTCCAAAAGAGGACTTTAAACATTGATAACAACTAGCTTGTGCTCCCAAAATATGCAGTAATTAGGTCATTTTTGAAAACTTGTGATAAAAAAATTAAAAATTGCAAATGATGCATGCGTTAGACATTTACCTTTCACTTGAGACTGCTGAGCAGAAGTATTATCTGATGCATGAGAAGAAACGTTCATGGATGGCCTATGTGAATCACTTGTAAACAAACCTATCAGTGAGTGTCTTGGGTGTCGATGTTGTGCACCTGTTTCACTTGTCATGTGAACAGTTGGTTGCTGAGTCTCTTGTTTCTTCCCCTGATCCATAAAGGACTCGTACGCTGAAAATAAAGGTATATCAAAAATAGTTGATTTAAAGAACAAAACATACAGTCTTCTAGTTCCTCCTTCAACTGTTTCATTTGATGAGCTAGTTCCATTAACAGTGCTCCTCTACTTTTAGGAAACGGGAGTCCGATACCGCGCATTTTGTCTCTTATTTTTTGATGCATGTTCCTTTCAAAATCAGATATTGGTGGTTGGGTCAGCTAAAACGAACAAATAATTAGAATTAAATAGTTATCACATCGGTTTTGATTAAAAATACTATTTACATAATTTTTATTATCGTGACATGCATTGCCGCTTAATATTGGTTTATGATTTAAAAGTCTGAACCCAGAAGGGGCACCATGGTAAAAAATTTCCATAAAATTTTCTTTAAATGTCAATAACTCAGTTTTTCTTCAAATAGGAAACATTATGCAGTATATTCCTTATAGAAAAAACCTTTTGTGTCATGTGAAGATTGGAACCTGTGATAAGCACTGGTAAGTACACTTAGAGAACCCAAATCACTACAACACATCTTTTTAAAGACGCAGCAATCGTTTCGCCAGCAAAATTAGCTTCTTGAAACGATGAAATATTCTTACTAATTTCTACTACAACACGTATTTATATTGACTCTCAGGTAAAAGAACGAAATCGAGAGGGAGGTTTAAGTCGCAGCCGCATCTTTTGTGTATTGTATCTTTATTGCCGGACGAGGTTATTGAACTTCTTTTATCACTCTACCGGACAGCTTTAGGAGTGTGATAGATTTAATACAGAATTAAAATACATTAAAAATGTTGCGAGATATAACGGTTACTCGGATTGTTTAATAGACAAATTAGTTAACAAACACAGAACAAAGAAAATGATATCTGAATGTACGACATTTAAGAAAGATAAAATAGAGAAAAAAATTGTGTATTTACCTTATGAACGACGAATCACAAAGGGTTTGGAAAGTATTTTTAAGAAAGCCGATTTACATTTGACGTTTTAGACGAAAAGTATTTTAAAAAATTTGTTGGGTAATACGAAAGACAAAGACAAAGTCACTGAAATGTCCGGCATTAATGATATTAGCAAAGATTGTGATCTTAAATACGTGGGCCAAACTAGGAGAAACATAGCCACCAGATTCCGTGAACATCTTGCACAGTTACGATATGGTACGGTCGACAAATCATGTGTGGCACAACATATATGGGATAATAATCACCACATTGACAAAGAAAATTTGAAACTTGTGAAAAATGTTAGACATAAAACTTTGCTTGATTCATTAGAAAGTATTTTTATATTAAGGTCTATTAAGAACAAAACTTCATTGAATCGTACGGCACCTTTAATTTCAAGTCCTTTATTTTCTCTTTGCATTTGACCGCTTAAACCCTCCTAATTTGTCTGGTAGAATAATAAATTACTGTCAATAACTCGGCCAGTTTATACATATACTAATCTCCATGTTTTTCTCGACTTAAAGACCCGTTCGGTTTGTTTTATCTATGTAGGCAATATAAATACTTTCACGAAGAATTAAAATCAATATAAATATAGTTTTTATGTAGTAGTTTAGTTGAATTATTTATCCTTTATTAGAGTTAACATGGTGAGACAGATACCCGGGTTTTATTTTTCTATTTAAAAAAGATGAGTTGAGTTGATAGTGTTTATCTCACCAGATGTCTTTGTCGGCCTAATCCAATATCCACATAGTAAATTTCTAGATCGAAAGGAAACGTGCTGATTCCTTAAATAACTTAGGTCCTTTAAACCTATATTAGATAAGGGTCATAAATTTGTCGACCAGAAGATTAAAGCAGGTCTTCGACCCCGTACTTTCACTACACAATAAACAAACGATCGTTCTTGGACGACAACTTTACTTTGGACTAGTTCGTTTACCTTGACGCGATATAAATACACGGGTGCTAGTTTTTTATTTTAGAATTTTTCTTCCTCTGAAGATGTTGACATTGTCAACGAAACGATCGTTAGGTCTCTGAAATATGTGTTGTGGTGATTTGGGTGTTCTCCAAGTGTACTTATTAGTGCTCGTCACAGGTTCCAGTTTTCACATAGTGGCAAAGCGAAAATAAAGGGCTTGAGAGGATGGTGCCGCTCGATTTAAAGAAGTTTGGTTTTTTATTGCTCTAGATATTTCTAGAGCAATAAAAAACATGATTTCGTACGCGTCAAGCATTGATTGGTGTCTAATATCTTTGAAAAGTTTTAAATTTTCTTTACCAATGTGGTGGTTATTATCCCATATATGTTGTGCCACGCATGACTTATCTACACTACCGTATCGCGAATGTGCGAGATGTTCACGCAATCTGGTATATGTGTTTCTTTTAGTCTGCCCAACAGTATTTATAACCTATCTCATAGATACCCGACGTTTTGGTGGCTTTATCTTCATCTTCCGTATTACCTAACAATTTTTTTAAATTACTTTTTGCCGAAAAAGTTTGTTGCAAATCGGCTTTCTTAAAAATTCTCAAGACACCTTGTGATACGCAGTTCAAAAGGTACGCAAGAAAATTTTCTCTATTTTATCTTTGTGTCGTGCATTCCACTACCATTTTATGTTTTTTTGTGTCTGTTAACTAATTTTTCCTTTGAACCGTGTAATTTAAGGGTTTGAAGAACAGCCTTCTTGCAACATTTTCTTTAGATAATCCGAATTTGTTTCAGGTTCTTTGCCTAAATGTTGCGAATTTTGACGCTTCAAATCGCGACTTTGACGTTTTTAGGAGAACCCCTTTTTTTAAATGCCTATAACTTTTTTGTCTTTTAACATACAGACCTAAGTTTTGGCACTTGTATCACTACTTATAATACAAACATGCGTACAAAGATTGTAACCTTAGATACGTGGGGCAGACTAAGAGAAACACTGAGACTAGATTCCGTGAACATCTGGCCCAACTGATATACGATAGTGTGGACAAGTCATGCGTGGCAAAACATATTTGTGATAATAACCACCACACTGATGAAGAAAATTTGAAACTGCTAGACGGCCAGCGAAGCTAGATGCGTACGAGAGTATTTATATTTCTAGGGCAATAATGATGCAGATAAACATTCCGAAACCTGTCAGGTAAAATTATACAGGAAGTTCATAAACCTCGTCCGGCAATTAAAATACAATACGCTGAAGAATTTGCCTGCGATTTTGTCTCCCGCTCGGTATCGTTCTTTACCCAAGATTCAGTATAAATGATGTTAGTAGTAAAGTAGTTAGAATTTTTCCTCCTTTGACGACTCTAACTTTGTTAGTGAAACCATCGCCAGGTCTTTAAAAAGATGTGTTGTGGTGATTTGGGTTCTCTAAGTGCACTTATCAGTGCTCATCACAGGTTCCAATCTTCACTTAGTGAACAGTTTCTTGGCCGTTAAATACACGAATATCAAGGATATATTAAGTTGGCGCCAAAATAATAAGAAATCTGTTAACAATGTGTACTAGTAAATTAGTAATGAAACAGTTTACTTCCTCTAAGCATCATGTTCAGTAACTGACTTAATTGTATATTACACATTTCAAATCTTTTTTTGTGTACTCGTATATATTTCAGTAGAAGTGTTGGTATTATATCGCTGTCGGCTGTAAACAATTTTGATACTCATAAGTTTAAAATTTTTATTGGATGCTTTTTACAGTTTTTAGTAAATTTTCTTTAAAAAATCACTAATGAGGAGATCCCGACTTTCGAATTTTGAAAAAATTTCTTCAAATGACCGCGAACTAGGCGTAACCCATATCCAGGGTCAGATACCTTCCTTTTGTAAGTGGCTTGGATAAGTTCGTTAGTCAGGAAAATCGGCTCAGGTTTTCCCGGAAAATGTTGTGTTTTCTTTCGAAAAAAAATTATATCTCCAGAAATAACAAAGTAAAGGCAACGAAATATGATACGCTGGTTTCTGTCATAAATAGTTTCCTATGTACCAAAATTCAGATCTCTATCTTAAAAGACAAAAAAGTTAGAGGTAAATTAATTTTTAATTAATTAAATCTGATCCAAGAAAGTTAAAACTTCAAAATTTATTGATCAGAATGTGAGTGAAAAATATTAAAAGGAATGACTAACAAGCGTCTAGATATGTGTCTAAGTCGTTATTTTCCTTTATTTCGTTCAAATATGAACAAAAATCCATTGTAAATCAAAATGGTTTTGTGTAAATTGTTAAACCGTTGAACAATGGGATATACCTGCTAGTAAATGCATGTAGTGCGTAGCTCAGTGGGCTAGGTCCCTGTACATCCTGTAATCGACTCCCACATGACGAGTTATAATCCTAGTTAGTAAATTTACTCTTTTTTTCTTTTTTTCTTCTTTGATTCAATTTTAACGCCAGCTGATCAGATTGTGTATTCCAAATTTTTTTAGCGACTTTTTGTTGAAAATGATAGATAAGCACTTTTAAGACTTTTAATTCAAGTTCAATAGCAGCTGTTGTTGCCCTTAGTTGGTAAAACCGTTCCACAGTTAACAGATGTAGAGATTTGTGACATCAGAAGAGGTTGTTTTCTTTTCTACAACCGGATTCAGTTTTACAGCATCCAGACGCAAAAGAATTTTCTCTGTGAAGCCATAGCGAACTTTCTTGTACAAAATGTTCTTTTAAAAGCGATTCTTTTATAAATGAATTTAATGAATTTTCTTTGAAGAAACATTTGTTGCGAATTTTTGTATGAAAAATTATTCAATTGGTGGAACATTTTTTAAACGAAGTTCTTCGGAAATGAGGTTTTAATGGATTTTCGTGCAAACAAATTATTTTATTTTTAATTTTAATTACAGATTGGGTATATAATTTGATTTTATGTATTCTTTTAGCAAAATCTTGTGTAAAAGATATTTAGCCAGTTTTCGCCGAAATTTTTTGTGCTTCGTAGAAATCATTTTAAGATGCTTTTGTGAAATTTTGGTAACTAATGATAAATAAATAGGTTAGTATAAAAAAAAAATGTTTGCGCATTTTATTGAAAAATTGTTTGCAAATTTCCACGAAATTATTGTTGCAACGTCGAAAAATTTTTTGTGGAAAATTATATTTTGGTAGGTGGCTAAATAACTTGAAACGGTTCTTTGACCAGGAAAATCGGAGCAGTTTTTTTTAAATTTATGTAATTTATTTTTATTAGCGAATTTTCTCGTACAAAATATTCATTTAATAGCAAATTTTCTTATAAATGAATTTAATGATATTTCTTTGAAGAAACATTTGTTGAAAATATTTGTATGAAAAATTATTCACTTGATGGAACATTTTAAAACCGAAATTCGTCGAAAAGAAGGTTTTCATGGATTCTAGATTTTATTTTATGTTTTAATTAGATATTAGGTTCATCAAAATTTTGTGCAAAAAATATGTAGCCAAATTTGATGCCTGCTTTCATTAAAAATTACATATTTGCCATTAAAAACATTTTAATGAAAATTCACTACCATAACGCACTTGCTGCGTCCAGACTTTTTTAGACGCTCTAACTTTTTAAATTATTAGTTAGCTCTTATTTTGCGTAATAGGTCAAGTTTTAATTCCATTATCACAATGTCAAATTACAGTAGGTACTACCACACACCCTCTAATCACATTTATCGCTTTATCAATACCCACATATAATAAAATCGTAAATTTCTACAGCGAATAAAGTTCTTTTGATAAAAATTTGAAGATAACTAAATGTGCGATTCCGAAGACATCGTTTCTATACATTTTTTTAATTCGTTTTTCAAGGCGGAGTGCGCAAAAAATACTTTACATTTTTTTCAATTTTACGGGAATGCATTGCAAACTGTATGTAACAGTAAACAAATAGTCAAGGAACAAAGCCTTAAGCGAAAGCAAGTCACTAATATAGAGTAGTAAAGTAAACATTGAAAAGATAGTAGATATATGTTTATTGATTTTAACGAAACCCATCGTACCAACAGACCTCCGTTTCCTGTTTCCAAGCTAAATTTTTCACACTCGCAGCCACAATAAACTCTGTGGACTGTTGCAATATCTTTGAGGCGTATTGGTATGTAAAAGACTCGGAGGGAAAGCCTACTGGGCCATTGTACGAAGTGTATACGTGTATTAAACGGCGACGCTACCCGTTAGAGGTGCCGTGAACTGGTTTGTGTAACTGTATATGTGTACCCTGCCAAACGGCCTCCGACCAAAAATTTAGAATTCACCGTTTAATGATGAATAGATCATGGTTTAGTCGTTATACACATGGATACGTATTGGCCTCCTATTTTTCGTAGTCGCCTCCGGTTTTGGAAGCTAGTTCTTTAAACGCGTATATATTTTGCAGGCGTATAAGACATAATGCATATATATATATATATATATATATATATATATATATATATATATATATATATATATATATATATATATATATATATATATATATATATGTGTGTGTGTGTGTGTTTCACGCCGATAATTCAAAAGGTACTTTTATTTTGTAAGTGACTTGAAAAAGTTTTTAGCCAGGAAAATCCGAGTAGTTGTGCCATGAAAATTTTGGGTTTTGTTTTAGTAACATTTTGTATCTCAGAAAATAATAAAGTTATGGCAACCAAATTTTGTACACACACATTTACGTTATAAAAGTATACTACGTGCCAAAATTTAGATCTGTACGCTGAAAGAAAAAAAAGTTATAGGCATTTGGAAAAAAAATTGGGCGCCACTGATGATCAGAGAACCCCACAAAATCTAAATATTTCCTGTTAATAACAAAACCTATCGTATTGTAACGAATGCGGGTCATGTAGAGAAAATGTCGCAAGAAGTATATTTTATAAGGCCTTAACTATCCGCTTCAACCATAATTTTCCTTCATTTTACTAAAATATTTGCAGAAAATTCATTTCAAATAGACCCTTCATCTGATACTTTGGCTTTAGTTATAGCGTTTATGGTTTAATAGTTGAAACTAAATTTCAGCGAATTTTTGTAGAAAAAATCGTTAAGAGGACACCGCGACTTTAGAGCTTTGAAAAGAGTTCTTTAAATGAGCGCGAACTAGTCTCCCTAGAAGCCATATCCAAGGTTAATTCCAGTTTTTATCTGTTTACATATATACAGGGTGACGCATTTCTATGGTAAAGCTCAATATATCTGTTATTATACAAAATACGAGAAAAAAATGGGAACGTTCATTACAGGTTATCTTAAGTTGCATCTTATATAATTATTTTTAGAATCACAGCCTGGCCCATAAGTCGTTGGTAGTACAATGTTTTTTAATCAAACATCTCTTATATTATTGCATTTTTACATTCTTATTCGAATTATAATGCATGTTTGTGAAGGGAAAAATGATAGCGTTTATCGTTTTCAAGTTATTACAGTTGGTACCAAGTTTTCACATTTTTAGCACATATCAAAAATTGTGATACGGCGTCTTTCCCAATTGATAGCGAAATCCCAGGAAAACGACTAATTCAGAGAGGTTTTTGTTTATATTTTTCGTCAAAAAAATCAAAATGCCATATACAAGCGCTCTCAAATAGTGACCGAGTTTGAAAAAATTGAAACGGCTGTAACTTAATTTTTCACAATGGAACAGCTTTTTGCGAATAATTATATATTTGCAGGTGGGTAAATAGCTTAAAGACGTTCGTTGGCGAGAAAAATGGGACCAGTTTTTTTGGGAACATTTTAAGTTTATTTTTGGAAAGTTTTTATAATTTTTCGAACAATAAAGTTATTTTGATAAAATATGGTACATTTTTTTTACTATACAGGTTATACTGGTAACCAAAGTTGATGCCTGCTTTCATAAAAAAAAAAAGAAATTTGCTATTAAATATATATTTTTAAAAACTCACTACCAACGCGCACTTGCTGCGCTCATACTTTTTTACAACACGTAGGTATTATCAAGCGCAGCTGTTTTATTTCATTTGCACTACTAATAAAACTCGCTCAAGTGACGCATTACTGTAACCAGAAAAAGTATTTTATTATGTGATGCAAAATTTATTATGACGCGCACAAGAAAAAATATGTTGACTATCGTGACTCATCAACGTATGAGCTTACATGTCTCTTTTAGGGGATCATGAAAAGCAGAATGATCGATTATGACTGTACGGGTATGAAGTTTTAGACATCCTTGGTTTTTGAAATATTAAAGAAGGATAAAATGCCAGCTTTTAGTTTTTTGTCTATATCTAGTTACCTATGCAAAGCTTTTAAAACCTAGAAAGACCCTAAATATGGGCTCTAAGGGCACTGGTTCGCGCTCATTTAAAGACATCTTTCGAAAGTACGTAACATGTTACCTCTGAATTAGCGATTTTTTAAAATGTGAAAACAAAACTTTAATCAAGAAATAATTGACATAAAAGCAAGATACAAGCTCAAGCAAAGATTTCAACAATCGTACAGTATATTTGAGTTAACTAAAAATATATACTAACTTTTTGAAAGATAAATGGCTGCATCATAATATATAAAGGTGTACGATGTGTTACCACAAAATCTAAAAAATCCCATAGAAATGAGGATGCTTCATTCCTTTTGCCCAAGTCTCGCATTGTTCTTGAAATACGAGTCCAGTCATGCATCAATTCTCCCTCGAAGCATATTGTCATAATTTTTAAAGCTAAAAATAAAACTCAGTTATTATAACACTTATACAGGTGTACAGAGCCTTGAGGCAAATATATGTTATAATATTGAATTGAAAATATGCCATTAAGTATATCCTAATTAATCGCTGTATCATTATAATACCAATAAGTATCTTGTTAACTTCCTTAAATCAAATAAAAAGTGAAAGAAACTTGAATAAAAAAGGATCATTTTATAACACTATTGTAAAATACCTATTTAGTTGTGTTAGAGTTGACATGAAAAATTGCCAAAGAAAAAACGGAAAAATTGACGATTATTGTAAATGATGAAGTAAACTCTACCCATATAATTGCCAAAGAAAAAACGCAAAAATTGACGATTATTGTAAATGATAAAGTAAACTCTAATCCATATAAAGTGAAAAGGGCACTGAGCTTTCAAAACTGATCGATTCCAAACTAAAAACAGCTCGTTTTTCTCAATTCGTGCCAGATAATCGATAAAAAAAATGAGCATTCAATATATTATATAGTTTCGTATAGTAGTATTGCCAGAAGATATATGTTGGTCAAATTCGAATTTTTCTGACAAATCATTCCCAAGTTATTTTAAATTACTCTATTTAGGAACGGTGCGGCCCCATTGAGGGAAGTATATTAGAAGAAGGGCATTTTTTGTGAAAGCTGCGTTTCAAACTTCATACGTTTGTCTCAGAGATCTGTAGTAGAACGTTGTTCCAATCTATTAGACATGTACTGTATAAGAGACAACCAAAAATAAACATCCTAAACATATTTACAAGGGGGATTTGATATTTATCCAAATTCCCTTTTATGAAGAAAAAAACATTTTTGCCAAACCATGGTTTGATAACTTTTTTCACAGACTTTGTTTAGGATCATTGTTTGTCTGGAATATATAATCAAGACTACTAGTGACTATTATTGATTTACCAATAAAAGCGTGGGTCCAACTAAAATGTAATATTTGACATTCCTCAACTAAACTCTAACATATCAGAACCTTCTTCATAAAAACAAAGTGCAGTAATTCTAAATGTCTACACCAAAAATTAGATTCTGCGGAAGGTTCTGACTCACAATTTCAATGACATAAGCTATTTTGTTAGTTTCATACATATATATTTCCAGTTAGACTGAACAGTTTAATAAACAAAACTAAAACTAAACAGAAAGTATGATATTAGCTACATACAAAGATTCAGTGTTTGAAGAAAGCAATGAAGACATCTGAAGAAAAATTCTGACTTGCCACTTCAACGACATAAGGTATTTCATAAGCTCAAATTGTGTAGATGAGGTCATAAATGTAAGCCACTCCCGCCTCTGTTTGTAGTTTATGGTTCTGAGGTGTTGCAGATGAATCGACAAGATTTTTAAACTACAGTGCTCTATTACGTCATACAGGAAAATATTCATTAACAAATACACTAGGTACTTGGTCCTAATTCCTCACCAGAAGGTTTATACAACTACTACTTTTGAATCCCTCTCCTGATATTATGATAAAATCAAGACCATACTCACCCAGAAAAGATACTTGATAGAGGGATGAATTAATCTTCGAGGCAGTCTTAGTGTCTCTTGTACCAGTAAATGTGAGACTTCCAGTTCTTGGTTCAGTTGTCACTTTTAAATTTGGGCCAGACGATACAACCGTCTTGGTATTTGGAGGACACATTGCATGTAATACTAACGTAAGTGCAAAACTAATATCGCTCGATTTCATTGCAGATACATCTGAAAAAATAAGATAAATAATTATTGGTTTATCCTTAAAAATGTATATTATTTAATATTGATACACATGTATAGGGGACCCACAGTTTATGGTAAAAACCAAACCACAATATTGAAAGCCTTGACTAGGCAAGCACTTATGCTTGAGAGCACTGCTAGTTTAAAACAGAAGCTTCGAAGATCGTAAACTGCTAGTTTATTTCCCAAGTGAATTGGTGATGATTCAAAAAATGAAGTAAACTGTACATTAGAATTCAGAGTGTGGGAATAAAGGAATCACAGCCTTTGCACTAGGTCTAATTATATTTTAAATGAAAATACTGAAAACTCTTATATCTAAGCAAACTAATTGGGAGCTAAATTGAGTTGCACTTTGAAACCTAAAAAAATCAATCCCATGATTTTTTTTAAATATTTATTGTAAAATTATAAAAAATCTATTATATCATATTCACTTAAGGATTAGTATTTAGAAAATTGCATTATAACTACACAGACCACTCAAAAACTGTCCATCCAATTATATATATCTTGTATCTACATCTACTGGAGGCCATGGAAAAGTTTTCCTATCTTCATTTGTTTCAAATATAGTAAAAATACATCTGTATTGTAAAGAAACAAATTAGGAATTGTATCTATAGGGGGTCAGTTACAGCGTGGCTAGCCCGTTCTCCTGACCTAACATTAACAGGTTTTTTCATGTGGGTGCATTTAAAGTAGAAATTATATATTGAAAGATTAGATAATATCAAAGATTTTGAGCATAGCATTTGGCAAGATGTTGAACAAATTATTCCCCAGGTTTTACAAAGTGTTGAAATAGAAATCCTCTTGTGTATTGTCAAGAGGTAAATACTTTATATAAATTGGCTTCCCAAATCTATAAAGTGGTTTTGCTCTAAAAAATAAACAGTTCCATAGAGACTCTTTGTTGTAAAATTTTCATTAAGAAAATTCACTAATAGAGAGGTTGGAATTTTTTTTAGTGAGGGCAAATTAGAACCCAAATACAAGGTCAGTTGAAATGTTAATATATATATATATATATATATATATATATATATATATATATATATATATATATATATATATATATATATATATATATATATATATATATATATATATATATATATATATATATATATATATATGTGTGTGTGTGTGTGTGTGTGTGTGTGTGTGTGTGTGTGTGTGTGTATGTGTGTACAACCAAAGGCAACGGTTATGGATTCCTTCTACAGACCACCTGGACCGACGCTGTAATACTGTTGCCACACTGTGTCTTAGGCGGTCGAAAATTTGTCTCATTAAAAAATTACCTTCCCGCATACCAACAATGTGCCCCCTTTCGAATTCACGTATATGATTGTATTTGTTCCGTAAACGCGGCGCCTAGGCATAATGACTTAAGGAGTTAATAAATTGAGCACAAATCGCTACGAAATATTGCTACAAACTAAAGGAAGCGCAAATTTAAAGAATTAATTTTCTCAATAAAACCAAGTTAAAAAGTATAGGTACGCCTGTTAAAATTGTTTGTCCATATTGTTATAATTTCTTATCAGAGAGAAAACAGACAAGTATAGAAAGTTTTATTGCGTTTGGTCCAGTTTTACTGGGTGTTCGTTTTTTTTTTTTGGAAAGTCAGTTTTGTCAGGAGAAAAATGTCAAAATTAATGTGTCAAATATATTTCTAAGTGCATGGAAGGTTTGGCTATTTACAGAAGTAATTGTTTTTCCAAATTCAAAATTAGAGAATTTGTCTGAGTGGGGGTGATATAATATATTTCTTGAAGGAGCAAGAACAATATAAAATTTTTTAAAGTGACATTTCGACCGTATTATTTGGCAGATATGGCAATTTCTTTATAAAATTTATGCTGCACACATGCACAAACAACAGTTTTTATGTAGGGCATTATGTACCATTAAAGAGTGCAAGAACTAGGTAGATAAATAAATAGATAAATAAATGAATGAATAGATGAATGAATAAATAAATAAATAAATACATAAATTAATAAATAAATATTACAATTTGTTAAAACTCCATAGTTTACCTTTTCTACCGCTTCCTACTCGCAGACATAAAGGCATTATCAAATTCATTATCATACTTTCTGTTTTGTCCTGTGTAGGGAATACTGAACTTCCTCCACAAACTTGGTCCAAAGTGTAGGTGTCCTAAAACAAAGTATTATTTAACCAATAGAAGATGAAATATTGCAGTGTATTATAAAATTGGCAGGCGTCTGAAACTTACGGTGGCATTTTGAATTTGAAGTGCAATCAGTCTTACAACCATTGAACAAAAGTGAGGTGGAGGGGCTTGACTCATTAATGCAGCTATCGCCGAAGCTACACCTTCCATACAAGTGTCGCTTACAATTAAAGTCTAAAATATAAGGGCATAATAATAAAACAGCACCCTATAACTTACTGTACAGTGCGATGATAAAGTTGGGAACATAATTCATAAATGCGTTATTTAATTTTTTCAAGAAAAACGCTCGGACATGTCAGTTTTATCTTTTCAATTTCCAAATTATGACGTAAAATTACATTTATGACGACACCTATTTCTGAATGGTGACGTCATCTTATTTTTTATTTTTTTAAATGAGAACCATATTTTTTTGCTGTTATTTCTAGACCTGCTTACTAATTCAACGATTATGAAACAAAAAAGGTACCTAACATAAACTTTTTTTTGTAAAAATAGCATTATTTCCTTAAAAAAATGGAAACGTAAGTTTAATGCAAAAAAAAAATTGAACCATGGAAAACAACAACATTTAGCGCAAATGTTTAAATTTCTCTCCTCCTACCATTTGGCATTGACCGATACGAGTGTAAACGCTTTGTAAACTGCGCTCAAAAATGTCAGGACTAGTTTGCTCCACTTCAACGCCAATTATTTGCTGTAGCCCCTCTAAATTATTTGGCCTGTTGAATTAAACTTTCCACTCTAAAAAATCATACAGAACAAAATCCAAGGGAGTCCAGTCTCGGTATCGCGGTGACCATTCAATTGCTCCTCGAGGCTCTAACCATATTTCAGGAAATGTCGCATCTAGATATTGAGCGACGTCTACACTAAAGTGAGGAGGCGCCCGTCTTGCTGAAATCAAATATCTTGATGGGGCACAACTGCATCGTGACCATTTGGAAAAAATTACTGCCAGTGCTAGCACCAAACCCAATTGCAAGAACATTTTTGAGTAACGTGCTGCTGTAAGATTTCCTTGAAAAAAGTAAGGTCCTATGAAACGCCGTCCGAGTATTCCCATCCACACATTCACTTTGCCATGACGTTAACTGTGAAAGCCTTGACTCCAATGATGATTTTCCCGGGACTAATATCTTGAGTTGTGACGATTTCTTGTCCCATTCAGGCAAAAAGCGGTTTTATCAGGAAAGATAATGTTATTGAGAAAATTAGGATCTTCACCGTAGCGTAACATTAACTATTCACAAAACTGTAGACTGCGGTCTGAATCATCATCGTTCAATTTGCGTGTCAATTGCACTTTGCAAGGATGATACTTCTCTTCTTTAAATAATTTTATCACAAAATATTGGTCCAAGTTGTTATTTACAACTGGTTGCTTTGTAGAATGGTGAGCGTTTGCTTCAGATTCAAGCAATATATCCAAACTGACTTCTTCACTTACTCGAGGTCGACCTTGTCGAGGCAAATCTTTTACGGATCCCGTTTCTGTGAATTTGGCAACTAATTTACTTACTGTAGACCTTTCAATTGGCACTCTATCAGGATGTTGTTGGTTAAATAACTCGCATGCTTTCTGATGACTTATAAGCATGTCACCATATCCAATCACCATTAATACCACCATTATTTCCCTTTCGGTTAAATGTTTATTCACTGAATTCCAAATCCATACTGTGACAAAAGTTCGATAACTAAATACTGATAACAGCAAATAACCAATAAATTATCATCACGCGTGTTGTTAAAACATGATTTTTAGCTTACATTTTGTTTTACATGTCAAATAGTTACGTGACAACGTATGAAAAATCACAACATCAAGTGTTCAGTACCTTAGAAGAGTAAAGGAAAACCTCATTATTCTAAAGAAAACTCGTCCTAAATAAAAACTGTGAGAAATATCTCTTATTTCTTATTAAATTTATGTTTCAATTTTTTAAAGTAAATAATAACTACTTTTTCAAAAAAACTGTTATGTCAGGTAACATTTTTTTCATCATGATTTAAGTAGTAAGCAGGTCTAGCGAAAAACAGCAAAAAAAGGTTGTCATTTAAAAAAACCTAAGATGATATCTTCATTCGGAAATAGGTGATGTCATAAATGTAATTTTTACGTCATAAGTTGGCAATGGAAAAGATAAAATTAACCTGTCCGAGCATTTTTCTTAAAAAATATTAAATAACGCATTTATTAATTATTTTCCAAACTTTGTCATCACACTGTATACTCACTTGGCAAGTATTTATTAGTTGTTTGATGTGCTGCCAGTGCATTATGTAAGGATATTTGACCATAGTATCATAAATCCCTTTTAATAACCCAGCTGCAGCATCCCAGTCCGTGTTTCTCCTAATCGAAGGTTTCTTTGAAATTTTCTGAAACACCTTATCCAGTCTTCTAAGTATCGTTACCAACGCTGGCCTCATAGCATCATCAGCCCATTCAGTAGACGGTAATATGTAACTCATATAGTGCTGAAGACCTCTGCAACCCATTGACTCTGGGTCATATGGTGATACTTTTAATAAACTGTGTGCTATGTCTGCTAAACGAATGTGTGACCGTATATCTAACAACTCGACAGTCTTTCCATCTTGGTTATTTTTCTTATTTAACTCCTGTAATCTAGTACTTGCCCTGCACATAAATTCTCCAACCAGAGATAGGAGTACGTCTCTAGGTCTTCTGTATTCTGCTCGAAGTGCTTCGGAATCTCCGACATCATCGTGCTCATACATACTTTTCGCTCTAGAGTGTTCACTCATAAATTTTGAATGTGACTCGTCTTCGAAATCTAAACCTGGTGAGTATGGTCCCCTGCTGTAATTTCTCTGACTTGAGCCTTTGTGTTCAGGACTAGATCTGTAAGGGCCATTGTAGCTCCTAAAATTTGAAAGTCAAAAATAGTACAGCGGTAAATGTATGTAAACATTGGGCTTATAAAAATGTTTTATTAATTATTTATTACTTCCACATTGTCAGTACGTGTGGAAGTATGGCATCCGCAACAGAAACTTCAAAAATTGTTTTTCCTTAAACGTCCAAAAAGGGTCAAAACATATAGAAAACATGATTTGGGAACGTTTTTTTTCTGTCGGTCTGTCGGTCTGTATGTCTGTTTGTAGCCACGATAACTTTAGAACGAATTGAGGTATCGTCTTCAAATTTGGTACACAGTTAGCATCCGTAAAATAAACGGTTCGGATTGTTTTTGAGTAAAATCGCTCCAGGGGGTAGGGGATGAATGGGGGGCGATTTGGTAAAAATGGCCATTTTTTCGCTAAAAATCAAGTAATATAACGTGTTAAGGTTGGTGTATTAGAAAACTTTCTATTTCATGAAGTATATGGTATTCCGCTCTAAAATTAAATTAATGATGGAATGTGTGGGGGTTAAATAGCGGTGACAGAAATTTCAAACAACTTTTTTTTCTAAAACGGTGTAAAAAGTCTAAAGATATAGAAAACTTGATTCTGGAACTAAACTTTTATTGTCTGTCGGGCTGTGGGCCTGTACGTCTCTCTGTTAATAGGCGCAATAACTTTCGAATCAATTGAGATATCGTCTTCAAATTTGGTATCCAGATGGCACCTGACAAAGGAACGCTTCGAATTGTATTAGGTAAGATGGCTTCAGGGGGTAGGGGATAAATGAGGGGTGATTTGGCGACATTGATATTTTTTCTTTAAAACTCGAGTGATCAAACGTTTTAGAAGTTTTTGGGTACACAAATACGAATAATTTCTTTGTGGTCAAGTCATGGACCCAAAATTTCTTTCATGAGAATGTCTTTCTGAGGAAAATAGATTATCACAGCTATGTGAAGGTTATGATTAAATTTGCAGCACTATTTTATTAGATACAAAAAGGCATTTTGAACAACAAATGTAATTAACTTTTAATTCTAAATGTTTCTTTTCGGACCACAAAATATATTTCTAATTTATGATTTGGACATAAAATCTAAAAGGGCACAAATGTTTTTTAAACATTGGACGGTGAAGCTTATATTAAAAAGTTTGCCAATTTTCAAAAAATTTTCTTCAAAAAAAGTTGGGTTAAACAGTAAAAGTTGAAGGAAAGTGATCGGAAAATTGTATATGTAAACCTATTAGAAAAATTATGATGACGAAAAGCAAAGAATTCGGGGCGTAGCATGTACGATGTTCCATTAAATGGCTCTAATTTTATTAATTCAATTTGTCATTAACATAGAAACGTTAATTTTGCTGTATACTAAGGTATCTACCAGGGAAACTTTTTTTCCTTATTAACTGCCTATAAGTTTTCTTGCTTTTAACTTAACGATCTTTTGGAACATAATACAACTTTTTTAATATAAACCTGCGTACCAAATTTGGTTGTCTTAACTTTGATATTTCTAGAGATACAGAACTGGCCCTAGATATGGGTTCTACGGATCGCTTATTTAAAATAATTTTTTTTTCAACAAATTCAAAGGCGCGTTCTCCACATTAGTGATTTTTTCTACGAAAATTCGCTAAAAATAATATACTATTTCATCACAAACTTTATAATTAAACTACTGCCAAAGCATAAAAGAGAGGGTCTATTTGATATGAATAGGGTAGGTTGGGTTTGCTGTGCCCTTTTCCCAAAGATAAACGTTATCAAACCTGTAAAAGCAAAAATATCCTGCTTTACGCGACTAGGTGGTTAAAACTGGATACTTCCCACATTAATGTAAAAAAATATATTTTCTCATGCCTCTTTTTTCTAAAAAAGAGGCTGGCAATTAAAAGCTCATTTATCAGTAAATCTGGAGGCAAAAAATTATCTGTGGGATTATTTTATTTAAAAAGTGAAGGCCTAAAACACCACGTATCCTGTTTTACCCAAACTCTCCCTTATAGTGCAAATATTTTAGTAAAGTGAAGAATAATGACGGTTGAGCCAAAAACTTAAGGCTTTGAAAATACTATTCTTTCGACATTTCTTCTACATAATCCGCATTGATTTCATGATTTTGTTTAAATGTAGTCAATTTTGACGTTTAAAATCGCGACTGACGTTTTAAGGAGAAAACTATAAAATGTCTTATTATTTTTGGAGTTTTTGCGCCAAAAGACCTAATCTTTTTCTATAATATCCAATAAATGTTGTTAACCGCACAAAACATTTTGGCTTTGTGCCATTCTCTGATCATCAGTGGCACGATTTTTTTTAATGCTTATAATTTCCTTTCTCTTAACTTGAAGACCTACATTTTGGTATATCGTATTCATTTGTTATAATATACACCTGCGTACCTAATTTGGTTGGCACCGTTTTGTTATTTTCAGGGATACGAAATTTTTTACACAGAAAGTTCAAAATGTTCCTGGGAAATCTGGGTCGATTTTCGTGGCTAACAAACGTATCCAAACCACGTATAAAAGGAAACAACTTACCAAATTTCATCAAAGCCGGCCCCTTATTTTTTAAGGTGTCAGAGACAGAGATACAGGGTGTCAAAGTGACAAATAAAAATGGTTCTTCCTTAATAATTTCTAAAATTTTAGTCACACATGCCTTTCTGTAAGGAGGGTGGAGATCTTTAACGTGCCCAACATCGCATGGACACGGGAGCGCCGGATTCACGCCCTCTCCGAAGGGCGGAACTTGCAGACATTCAACTTGCTCAAATGCAATGCCACAACCTCAGTTGATGTTAATGTTACAGTATGTACTGAAAAAGTGAAACGAGAACCCTGGGATCACCGAGGCGCTGGGTGTCAAAGTAACAAATAAACAATGGTTTTTCCTAAAGTATTGCTAAAGTTTTAGTCAGGCTGTTACAAATTTTACAGCGAGATATTTTTTCAGAAAAACAGGCGTTCGGCAAAATTTCTAGGATAGTGTTGGTGTAACTGCTCCCTGGCGTCGGTGATTGGCCATAGTCACGGAAATGCATCGACCATAAAGAAACCAAAAATACACACACCCTGTTTCTTTTTTATTATGCGACGTGGGATATAGTTATATTAGGTTAAATCAACTTCTTTTCGCCTAAGGAACCTCTGGTATCATTTGTGTCCTTTCATTTAAATAGACCTGTATATTAACCAGGTGGAACACAAAAGTGATTCATCCCCTGTAGAACCTTTATCTTTTAAGATAATCTAACGAAATTTTGGAGTTAGCTATTAGACATGTAGCTCCATATTTTGACAATGCAAAATAATTTTTGTCACAACCGGTCAGACCGGAAGTGAACTAAACTCTCAAATGCGACACACTATATATTTGTGCAAATTTCGATTCAAGGGGGCATTCTAAGCTGGTTACTAAATTTTGGTCAATTTCTGAAATGTGAATGTCAAAAAAAAATCTTTTATTTTGAATTCAGATTACTAAGGCATTTTTTTTTTAACATTTGGTCACTCAATTTATGCCTGTAATTTGGAAAACTAAAGGTATTTACACACACTGGACTGTCTTATCGATAGAACATCGAGATATACCTACGATAGATTCGCAATTCGGGTGCGTAACTAGGTACTATGTTTTCTGGACAGCTTTAATAAATAGAAAAAGTTTTATATAGAGACATTGCATAAGCAACTAACGATTTTTAAATAGTTAGTCCTGTTACTGTGATCTTTGATACAAGGAGAAAGGTATGTGAGGTTGGATACATTACGACCATCATAAGAAACACATACGGTTTTGCTCGGGAGCGGTATGTGTCTCTAGTAATGGTCAAAATTCATGTAGCGTGGTATGTATTATCAATAGGTAGTTAAAGAAATATGTGGTTTACAAAAATAATGTTTAAATAATATCACAAATTGTTTGCAGTTAAATGTTTTACAAAAGAAGTAAACAATTGTGGAGTATGATTTATGTCTACTTTACTTACTTAGTTAAAGCTTCGCAATTATTGATCAAAGTTTTAATTGCAACAGCAAGTTGATGAATTATTTCTTTTTCAGTTTTTCCTTCTTTATTATAAGATGGTAACTGAATATGTTGTACGTAGCAAGGAAATATTGCTTCCAAAATAATCTGAAAAACACGAATTTAATCGACCAAACTCACAAGATCATTAAAACACCACTAACCAACATCTGATACCCTCTTGCACTTTCAGATGAATAAGCGACAACCATGACACATAAAGAGATACAGTCCAGAATAGTAACCATTTCATTTTCATCGTGGTAACAAAAATCAATAGCCTTAAGAGGTTTATCTTCTTTAACTAATTCTGCAATGTTTAAGGGATCTGGCGAAGGTGTTTCTAAGCTCAAAAGCAAATTAAAGAGGCAACTTGATTGAATTTTATGAGCATCACCATAAACACCTTCTTCGTCGGTATCTAGCATCGCTGATACAGATCCAAACATTTGTAAAATAAATGGCTTTCTATTCATCAGGTAAAACTGTTTTACCGCATACTCAACAGTTGTCGTGACAAGTTTATTTGTCTGGTGGTTTGAGTATATTTTCAGTAAAGTCGGCATTATTAACAGGTACCTAAGAATGAATATCAACAAAAAAATGTAAGTGCTAAAAACAAGTTATTCTCACCCATTGGTCGAAAAGATGTTTTTAAAATGAAATGCTGCATTAATGTAAGTTGCCATTACGTATCTCAAAATACATGCATCCTCGGAATGTAGAACTGCAGCTCCATTAAGGACATTGAGGAATAGATGGATATCACCAGAGTATGCAAAATTGCCAGCCATGGCCTCAAACATTCTGGCAATTAAGCGCACCCACATAAATTTATGAAGAACGTCGAGCCCAAGAAGTTCCTTTCCTAACTCTCCTCCTTTATATAATTCCAAATCTGATTCGAGAGCTTTTCTGGGAAACGAAGGCAGTTTCATAAGTTCTTCATGTAGAAATACCACTCTTTGAACAACCTTAAATTACATATTAATATTAATAAATGAATATATTGACGAAATAACACGATAATAATGATACAGGGGTATTTAAAAATAGCTTAGTCAAACGTGTGCATGTAATGGAAAACGTGTGAATGAGCTTTTAGGTATCACCCTAAAATAATTATATCAACTTTTTTCCGAAATTGTTCACGGAACCTGTCCAAACATAAATGCTGACTGTACAGAATGTTCCGATTTTGTTGCTTTTATGGGGTATCACGGCAATGAGTACAGTTCGAAGGTTGGTGGTTTCACAATATTGTTCTCCAACATTTTTTTAACCTAGAATACAATGACGCAAATAGTTTCTTCTATTAAGCACAAATTTTGTGATACCAGCCAAACATATGAATTTTTTAATGGAATACCCTGTTTTATGTCATTGGATCTGGCTCATTGAGAGATTTATATATATATATATATATATATATATATATATATATATATATATATATATATATATATATATATATATATATATATATATATATATATATATATATATATATACATATTAATATATTATGTTGAAATTTTATATAATTATATGATTTTTGGTCGAGCTTTACAGGGTTGGCTTTACACGGCTCCACGTTTAGGCGACAATTATATAGATATGGGGCTTTTTGTGGCTTTTTTGAATTATTATGATTATTATTTATTTATTTTATATTGTATTATATTATTTTATATTGGTTTTGTCTAGGTTAAATATCTGATAGGGAGTATATAGTGAGTTGTGTGTTTTGTTCCTTTAACGTCGGCCTATGAATCACCGACGCCAGGGAGCAGTTTCACCTCACTATCCTGGAAATTTTTGCCGAACCCCTGCTTTTCTGTAAGGAGAGTAGGGATCTTCAACGTGCCCAACATCGCATGGACACGGGTCCGACGGCCTTACGCCCCCTGTGAAGGGCAGAACGTGCAGACATTCAACTTGCTCAAATACAATGCCAGAACCACGGTTGATGGAGTACCCTGCGATCGAACCCAGTATCCTTCGATTCAGAGGCACACGTTCTTACCCCTGAACCACCGAGGTTCTTGAATATATAGTGAGATGTTTCTTTCTTAAAATTTAAATTTAGTGAATTATTTAATTTCTCTCTTTTACTTGGCCAGTTTTAAACAAGATATATTTATTATTTTCTCAGATAATAATAATAATGCTTTTTTTTGGTTATTTATAATAATTTTTATACTCATAAACGAAAGAGCACCACTACTAACAATAAACAAATTCTTATATTATTATTTGAGCTCTTTTTTATTAATGTTATATCTAGAACAAAAATTTAGTTTGCGAATTTCCAAAAATTGTAATTTTAAAACATAAAACGAAATTCTTATTTAATATTACAAAATCATAGATATTTTTATAACAATGACATAAATTTTCACTCATACAATTATTTTTGAATTTAAACAGTTCCATTCACATCTAATAACAGTTATTATAGTAAATAAGTTTTATACCTTCCACTTCCTTACTCGTTCCGCTGTTGGTATTGGGCCCACTGGAATCTTGAACAAAAGAGTATCTGACTCCTTTCCTTAACGACCGCGGTTTGCGTCTTGAAATTCATGGTTGCTATGGTAGCCATCTTGTAGAATTTTTACCTTTAAATGACACGTGTTTCGCCGCAATTATATTTTGATATTTCCATATAATATCATGAAGCACTATTTCACGCTTACTGCTTATTCACTGTACACTTTGTTAATTACTTAATAGTTTCAAACACGTATGTGACTTTATTTTGCTGACTTCACTCAATATTTTCTAATTCTTAAATTTTGTATTCCTACTCAGTTTTCCTTTCCGATCATCTTTTATTCCTAACATTCTTCCATATCTTGTAGAAAAAACGGGAGTTTACAAGTGTCAAAAATTAGTTTTTTGTAAACTTCCAAGGCATACTTAATTTTTGGAAATAAAAATTATGACACAAATTATTTTTTATTCAAGCAGGGCTTAATCCCAGAAAATGAAGTTTCACCTCAAAAATTACAGTCGATTTTACCTATTGATGCGTCGATCCGCGAACACATTGTATATAAACAGATGGAAATTGAAAACTGAAAGCGGATATGGGTTCTAGCCGGCCTAGTTCGCGTCTTTGAAGAAATTTTTTCAAAACAAAAAAGTCGGGATCTTTCCATTAGTGAATTTTTTCTACGAAGATTCATGAAAAGACCAGTTATGCTCAGTTTCACAGAGCTCGATTAAACATTTAACGGCTGGTTAGTTAATCAAGGCTTAATACAACCAATCACAGCTTCAAAATATTTGGTTGTTGTCATGTCAAAAAAGCTAATCATAGTCTGTGATTAGTCGTCTGAAGCCGTTAAATAATTAATCGAGCTTTGTGAAATTGGGCAATAAAGTTAGTAAAAATATATCGAGTCTTCCATTGATGAAAAGCTGTTTGATCTATTGTTTTCAAAAGCCTGTCCACTATCCATTGCCTACTATGGAAATAAAAAAGCGAGTTACTCAGCTATTTACAAGAATATCTATATATAACCTTTTTACTCCGGATGGAATTTATAGTTTTATCAGAATTGTGAGTTATTTAGCGAAAATAATTGTTGATAAAAAGTTGTCACGAAGGGTTGGAACTGCATGGTTTATGAAAATAGCGACTGAAGCTTAAGAAACTGGAGGATGAAAAGGATTTTAAATTTGGCATCCCAAAATCTGAAGTTTGTTTAGTTTGGAATCTCAGCTGTCAAATAGTTTTGGTTTGCATATTTAAATTACGTACATATACAGCACAGGTTTTGGACATCTTGTGTGAAACATACTGTATTTTCGTTTCAATAAACATTACCTACTATATATTTCAGGAGCTTTCACTGCGACGGATCCAATAACATAAAAATATACAGGTGCTCCATTTAAAAATCATATATTTGGTTTGTGTCAAAAAATATGTATTTAATAGAAAACTATTGGCGTCATTAAATTATCCCATCACATACAAGAGACACAGGGCGTGCCTAAAAATGATTTTTTTAAATATCAACCTGTAACAAAAAAAAAAAACAAAAAACAAAGAGAGCCATGAGGGTTTTGATTTCGGCATCATTAGTTTTATACACAAAAAGTAGAACAGTAGTGTGAAACCGCAACCTTCTACCTCTACTCATAAACGAGATTCCCGACAAAAGCAACGAAACCCGGACACGCTGTACATATTTTCAAATTCCTTTATCCAGCACACCAGTTCGAAAAAGTGATTGACTCATGTACATTTTATGCCGGGTGGTGAGAATCGAAACTGACAAGTCTCGACGCAGCAAGTGTGTTATGGTAGCGAACTTTTATATTTTTTCACTTCAATGACTCCATTTTTCTTTACTAAGAAAGGTTAAACTTTATAGATAGTATAATCTTCATGGTAAAAACTTTCGTACGTAGTCTCACCAAAATAACTTTATTACTTTCGAAGATACAAAATTACTCTGGATATGGGTTTTAGAGATCACAGTTACTGCCCATTTAAAGACATTTTTATTGGCAATTTTTTTCTACGAAAATATCCTAAAAACTGTGTACCGTACTTGACTTTTAATCTGTGATTGATTGAATAGAGGATACCAGCTCAGACAGTTATTTTCATATCCATGACATAGGTCATTCAGGTCGAGCCGCGTTGGATCGGGTCGGGTCCGATTAAATTGGTTTGGGTCAGGTCATTTCAGGTGGAGTCAGGTCAGGTCGGATCAGGTCAGGTCGGATAGGGTCGGGTCACATAGGGTAGCGCCGGGACGCGTCGCGTCGGTGCAGATCAGGTTAGGTGATGTCATATAAGGTGATATTAGGTAAATTTTTTATACCTCAGTACAACTAAGTGTAGCTTACCATATCAACATTTTTCAAAATAGCCCAGGTCAGTAGAACTTTTCCGATTTCAACAAATTTGTGCAACAATTCTTGCTTCTGGAGTGCATTAAAAGCATCTTCTGGCTTCATATGAACCAGTTCAAGTTGAGGATACTGTGATCTTTTAAAGAAATAGTAGTCTCGAACATACGATGAAGGATTTCTTATTTGATCTAGAAATATACACATATTAGATTATAATAATAATAATAATAATAAAATAGCCTTTATTCACACAGTCGATAATACAATACTCAAGTGCACAATTAAAAAGAACAAAAAAATACAACAATACAACGTTGTTTACAAAAACACAGTTCCATGTACATAATTAAAAGAAATATTATAAGAAACTGTGTGAATTGGGCGAAGTTCAGACGGATGAATAATCATCCCCTGCTCTCCCACTTACGCCCATATGCAAAACTGGTAGTCAACAGCCAGCCCGGCAACCTGCTTAAACACCACGCATAATCAGCAACAGTTTTTTTTTAAAGGAACGCACAGAACAGCTCTTGACACTCTCATCAAGACCATTATATATAGCGTATATCTGATAGGTAAAAGACCGTTTAAACAGTGTTAGCCTGTACTTAGGTGGTGAAATTAAGCCCTTCGACCGTATGTTAATGCGATGAACATCAGTTCTGTGCGTTACCTTTCTATACAAGTATGTTGGGACTCTAGACACAATAATAGAATGGAACAATGTTGCTGCTCTCAGAGTGAAACGATTACGCATATTAAGCCACTTCGCTTCATTTAGTTTATGCGAGATATGTTCGAATTTTCGAATACCATACGCGAACCTCAGACAGGAATTTTGCAGTCTCTGTATCCGATTATAATCGCAACCATCCAAGCATGGCGAATATAATTCCGAGCAATAGGCAAACTGCGAGAGGACTAAGGTATTCCCAAGCATTAGCTTAACACCAGTCGGAAGATAAGTCCTTTGCGGGTACAGCAGACGCAGGTTGTTGTAGGCCCGCTGAAGGCAGGCACCAACATGCCGCTTATATCTAAACTTGTTATCCATTATCACACCCAAGATTCGCACCTCATCCAAAAGCTCCAGAGGCTCCCCATTGATCATGACCCTCACATTTACCTTTAAGCGCTCTACAAGAATCTGACTCCCAAACAAAATAGCAGCCGACTTCTTCGCATTTAGACACAGCGATTGGTCTTTGGACACTTTGTACAATGAATTCAGATCGGAATTCACCTTTCCCAGTGCATCCGAAAGCTCCGCGGCATTGAAGGAAATGTATATCTGAATGTCGTCAGCGTACATCTGTACTTTAGAATACTGAATGACCCTAGGGAAATGATTTACGTAAATAGCGAAAAGCAGCGGCCCAAGGACCGAGCCCTGCGGCACACCACACTCCACAAGACGAGCATCCGACTCGCAGCTGCCAACTCTCACAATAAGGTAGCGTTCTCTCAAGTAATTTCTGATCAACGCCAGAGCTTCCGAGCCCATCCCAACCGCTCTCAATATTTTCAGCAATATATTATGATTTATGGTATCGAAGGCCTTGGAAAAATCCAACAGCACCAGTAGTGTCAGCATACCCTGGTCCGTGGCCCGCAAAATGTCGTCTGTAACCCTTAGCAGTGTAGTGGCACAGCTATGATTAGCGCGGAATCCAGACTGAAAGTCAGATAAGATGTTCTTATCACTCAAGTAAGTCCTAAGCTGCGAGTCCAGCACCCTTTCCAGCAACTTTGATAATATGGGCAATATACTGATTATCCGCAGTTGATTCAGCTCCGTAGGATCCGCCACCTTCGGAAACGGCAGCCCGATAGCACATTTCCAGATTTTTGGAAAATAGCCTTCCAGAATACACGAGTTGATTATGTGTGTTATGAAGCCAACTATATACCTGCTACAAAGCTTAATCATAGTAATGCTCAATCCATCACATCCTGTTGCATTGGTCTTGATCGCATTTATGTGTCGGAGCACCGTCGGATCATCGACCAAACAAAACTGAAATCCTTCCCCACCACTAATCGCCCCGAAAAATGCAGACCCATTGATGCTGCTTCCCATAGGATCCTGACTTAAGCTATTGTTCATAAAGTGATCAGCGACTTTATGGGGATCCCTGAGAGCTTCAGGTAATGTTGTCTTTCTCTTGGTGCCTATATTTAGATGTTCCAGTTCTTTGTAAACAGTCTTTATATCCCCAGATTTAAATTTTTCGGATAGGTAGGCTTTCTTCTCCGTTTTGACTGTTACAGTTGCCGCATTCCGCAATCCCTTATAATCGTCCCAGGTCGCTTGACACGGATCTTTTCTAAACCTTGCCTTTGCTCTGTCTCTAAATTTCATCATTAGGCGGGTGTTATCTGAGATCCAAGGGCTGTAAGGCTTGGTTACTCTGTATGTTCTGATAGGTGCATGTTTGTCGTATAAATCGCACAGCGTATGATTAAAAATAGCGACTTTTTCATCTATATCTGTGATATAATACATACATTCCATATTTGATGCACGCAAATCCTCCACAAACCCATCCACATCAAACGCTCTAAAATCTCTGCTCGTAATGCAGATAGGCTCTAGCCTAGGCTTCCTGACATTCAGAATCGCATAGATGATGTCATGATCTGATATACTACAAGACATAACCCCAGCATCCATTATGATGGCTTCATTGGATGCCACAATGTGATCCAGCAAGGCATTACGTCGAGTTGGTTCCACTATCAGCTGACTCACACTGAGCTCATCCAACCTCCGCCTATATGCTATTGTCTTTATGTCAGTTTCATTCAGCAAGTTTATATTTATGTCACCAAGTATAATCAACTTATTAGACACACCGAGGGTACTGCAAACAATACCCTCCAGCTCGTCCAAGAAGTCGTTATGATTCATGTCGTGGTTCCGATACATAATGCACGCCAAGAATGTTTGAGAGTTTATGCTAAGTTTAACGCACAACTGCTCGACTCTGTCCGAGGTAGGTACAATCATATACTTTATTTCATTTCTCACGTAAATAGCTATTCCCGACCCCCGGCCACGATAGTCCCTTCGAACCAATGCGTAAAAGTGTTGAAAAGAAATACAACGAACAATACAAAATCATATTACTTTTTAAAGTAAATGTGTTGCACTTGGAATTCTATAAAATTTGCAAGGAAAATATCTAAAAAATTAAAAAACATTATATCGGCTTAACTCAAACATAAAATAATATTTATTAATAGTTTTTCAAAATAAGTTTATGTATTGGAATTATATTCTTAGATCACCATCGTAAACTAAAGCCGATGTAACTACGTTTCGTTGTAGCTTCCGCACATCGTCAATTGGGCTAGCGTTTCCAAACGTGTCTTCCTTCACAAAATTTCTTTCCTTCAACATTTTCTTTTCTTACCTCTGCTAACATACTTCTATCAGTCTTGTCTTTCTCTTTTTTCCTCGTCTATATAATAGCAGTTTATATTCTGTTTAAAGCCTGTTTATTCACAGTTAAGTTTTTGCGTCATACATTAAAACACACCATACATATGACTCGATGAACACCTTTGTCAGGTTCTAGTTAAAACGTTTATTAGTGAAAAGGCAATTTTGCTTCTACTCAGTTCTTTGCTACGTTAATCATTATCTACAATACTTCCTAAGGAACGCGCACATATCTCCTTGTTCAAGTTGTTCAGCGTTGGGTTTACATTCATATTATCTTCCTCAGCCTATTTTATTGGATCTTATATATACCACCATCACATCAGTGATGTAATTCGATGACCGTCGTGGTATTAGCCGGGAAAGTAGTTATTTTCGCTCACTAGTTTTTTTTCTACAGCTTCCTTCTTGTTGTACTGCGTGAACGTGGAAGCTGCTGTGGAAGCCTAGAACCGTCACAACACGAGAGATGGCGCTTCGTGCTATTCTCCATTGCATATTACGGTAATGTCTGCCTTAAGGCCGATTTTGGAGCGCAGCTAATGCATGTGATGGAGTCCTAAGAATGACGAAACCAGTCTGTGTCTCCTGTAATACACACACATTATATATATATATATATATATATATATATATATATATATATATATATATATATATATATATGTATATATATATGTATATATAATTAATTAATAATTTTCGTATACCACCAGAGGCCACTTTTGTCATAAATTTCTTCCAAAAGCTATTATATATATATATATATATATATATATATATATATATATATATATATATATATATATATATATATATACAGGTTTAGTAAAAAACATAAACTTTTTTCTCACTTCCGGTTTAACAAGAAATCATGTTAACTTAATTTTTTTTAATGGGACACCTTCTATTATTTACCATTTTCGGATGCAAGATAAAAAACTACGTTCCGAAACATTAACATGTTTTTTGTAATTGATAAGATAACACCACAAAAAATGGATAAATCATAATGTGCAATCAAGATCTGCATACCTATTTAAATGTACTGGTGTCAATAAAAGAGACAGTTGGGGTGCTGCATTGACATTGTCACCTGTCAATTGTGATCGTTGTTTTGCTTTTACTTGTGTTATTAAAAATTTTGAAAATGGCAGTGATACTCGCAGAATCTGAGCGCATTGACATCTTGATGATATACGGATATGGTGATCGTCAACGATCGTTGGAAGAAGTTTGCACTTTATTTAATACTGTTCATTTGGATAGGCAAATTAAATAAAGTGAGGTGCATCCGGTTGTTAAAAAGTGTAAGGAATTTGTTCAAGTAAGGACTTTGTCAAGAAGTTGATGTCCAATAACAGTAAGCGGCGAAGAGACATGGTTGAATGTTCTATTATCAGTCCAAGAATATCCTCATGTATCTACAACAGAACTGGGTCAAATTAATGACATATAAATACTAATTAATCTTTACCTTGCAAAGATCGATACTGTTTTACGATTTTTTCAGCAAATGCTTAAAATAACCACTATTATTGTAAATGTAACTTCGAAGTCTTCGCCGTGTTCCATCAGCAGCAGTATCAATTTCTGCCACAGAAATAGAAGCTATCGGATTTCGTATTCTAAGAATCATGTCTTTTCGTGTAGTTGGCCGTGTCTGGTAGACTATATCTTTAAATCTTTCCCATAAATAAAAGTCTAAAGTTGTTAAATCAGGGATCTGGGTAATCAGGGAAATCAACTATCCCACCCTATTCATTTATTGGGAAACTGGGTATTTAAATATCCTTTCAAGTTAAGAGCATACTGTTGAAACTACATGCTAATACGAGTTTCTAAAGGTACTTTATCCACAAGAATGGCCGAATGGTTTCTTAAAAACTGTCAATACCTTGTTCCATTAAGAGTCTCTTCAAATAAAGAAACAATAATTTTACCTTCGCTCAAAGATTCTCTCACGTTAAGAGCATAATGTGCAGGGCAACCATCGTGTTGAAACCACATGCTTCCTTAAGTTACTAAAGGTACTTCATACAAAAGAATTGCCAAATGGTTTTCTAAACAATATAGATAGCTTGCTCGATTAAGAGTCTCTTTAAATATAAAAAATTATATGTTAATATCGCATCACACATTTACGCTGAATTGTTTTTGATGATCAATTTCTATCATCCAATAAGGATTCTTTGCAGCCCAGTAATGATTGTTATATAAGTTGACTTAAACTCTACCAGTGAAGGTCACTAGCCCCATATCTGTTCATTAAATTTTAAACAAAAAAATTGGATTTTCAAGTGGCGTCAGATTTTAAAAATCAAGTGGCGTGAGGGCCTGATGAAGTTCAACATGCTATGCATTTAATTTTTCTTCATTATGAATTCTTTCAACAACCGATCGAGTAACTACCAGATAGCTTTCTATATTCCCAATACTGCGTTTAGGATATGCTTCAAGACACGCATGTTCTCAAACCAATCTAGCCCTCTTTACTACATAAATAAATAATAACTTCACTACAGTAGACAAACTCCGTAGCTCCGTAACGGTACATAAACATACTGTGAGAACACATCAGGATTCACAACATCATTTTGGCATTATGGAACTTTCCAAAGTCGAAATACAGTACCAACTTCAGACAGTAGAACGAGAAAAGAAGCCATCCCATTCCAAATGGATCTGATCAATTTGGAAAAAATAAGTCATATAGAGATAGTTTTGGCAGATCATAAAAAAAACATCCAAAATCCACATGAAGGACCCATTCGCATCCATATCATCAGTCAATGGATCATCTTGATATATATTCGAATAATCTCTATTATTTGTTCTGCCCTGTATAAACATAATGTTTCAGACATATGGTTTCCTCAAGTTTCCTCAAGGAAATCCATAAGAGCAATATCAATTCGATTTCACTACATGTTCAAACTTGAGGTGAGAGATACTATATTCCACGCCAAACAACATATGATAAAGCTGCAGCCACCGACTATGAGATTTGCAGCCTGGATTTCCTGCATTTCATACAAGCACTTGTTTGTCAATGTATTTATGATCATGTCGATGTTCTTATAAAAATTTGAACTAAGTCTTAAATTACCTATTGAATCGTAGGTTTATTTTATGTATATCTTTAATATTTTAGATAGTTGCGAATGCCAGTTTATTTAGTTAGAACCGACATCGTACGTAGAACAATAATACAAAAACTCTGGACGCAGCAAGTGCGTTATGGTAGTGAATTTTCATAAAAATGTTTTTATTGCAAATATGTGTGTTTTCTTTTTAAGAAAGCAGGCATCAATTTTGGTTACCAGTATAACCTATATAGTAAAAGCAATGTGCCATGTTTCATAAAAATAACTTTATTGTGTGAAAATGTACCAAGATTTCCAAAAGTAGACTTAAAGTGTTCCCGGAAAAACTCGTTTCTTGGTCAACCTTATAGGTTAATAGCAAATTGGGCTATTCAAATATGAAGCATTTGATCAAAGTTCGCTACCATAACGCACTTGCTGCATCCAGAATTTCTTTTCTTACAAACATGCATTATATTTTGATGGAAAATGCAATAACATAAGGCGTGTTTGATTAAAAAAAAAAGAAAATTTGTATCACCAATGACTTATGGGCCATCCTGTGATTGTAGAAATATTTTTTTAAGATGTAGCTCAAGACACCCTATAATTAATATATACAATTTTTTTTCAAATCTTGTATAATAACGGATATATTGAGCTTTATTGATTTTTTACGAAAATTCGACAAAAATTATATACCATTAAACGATAAACTCTATAGCTAAGGCTACTGCCAAGCATCAGGGAAAGCGTGTATTTCAAATGAATTTTCTGGAAACATTTTAGTAAAATGAAGGACAATGACGTTTGAAACTAAGATCTCAGTGTTTGTAAAACATCCTTCTTGAGACATTTGATTTCCATAGCCCGTATTAGTTTCAAGTTATTTGCCAAAATGTTGCCGATTTTGACGTTTTAAGTCGCAACTTTGACGTTTTGAGGAAAACCCCAATTTATTTTTCTTTAAATGCCTATAACTTTTTTGTCTTTTGACATAAAGATCTAAATTTTGGTAGGTACATTACATATAAGAACATAAACCTGCGTACCAAATTTAGTTGCCCTTACTTTGTTAATTCGGGAGATATAAATTTTTTTCGAAAGAAAACACAAAATTTTCCGGTAAAACCTGGGTAGATTTTCCTGGCTAACGAACTTATCCAAGCCATTTGCAAAAGGAACTTATTCACCAAATTTAATCAAAATCGGCCCATTATTTTTTGAGTTATCGGTGTGATACATATATATATATATATAAATATATATATATATATATATATATATATATATATATATATATATATATATATATATATATATATATATATATATATAAATATATATATATATATATAAACATATAAAAATTCAAACTGACCCCGGATATGTGTTCTGGGGGGCCTAATTAGCGCTCATTTGAAGAAATTTTTTCAAAATTCAAAAGTCGAGATCTCCTCATTAGTGAATTTTTTTAAGAAAATTCACTAATAATAAAGTTAGGATTTTTACGTATAACTTATAAACAGTAAATTTTCAAAAAACCAGTCCCTATAGTGTTTAATATATTAAAGCATCTAGGGATCTAGAAAAATTACGAAATTATGTACTTACGCGTTTTATAATCAACTAAGAAATATTCTCTTTGTTTTGAGTCATGTATGCGAAAGAAATCGAGTGACTCTCTCAGGATTTGACAGAATTGAGTATCCTCTTGAACAGGAAATTGGGAAGGAATACCACCAGCATCTGGATCTGTCAAAGGCGCAGAAATTTTTCTCATTTAAAAAAGTCAGTTTAGTGAATACTTACCTTGGGGTCCGTGAACTATAATCTTTTTGGCAGATGGTACATTTGCTGTTAGTAAAATAGATGCGTCGCATTGTTCTTTTCTTAATATCTGCTTTAAATCTTTGAACATTATACCATGAACACTATGCACAACCTAAAACCCCAAAAACATAAAATTAACACTTAAAGTGAATTATAGCTTTGTGAGGTAACACAATCGCTCATTAATAAGATATGTGGTTTTACACACAAAAAAAAACAATACCAATAAATTGTATGATCTAATTATAAACGTCAGCTTACCATCCACAATAACGAAAGTGCGGCTCCAATAAGCTGCTGTCCATCTTCATGAGGACTTCTGACATAAAACATAACATAGCCTATTATGTAATTGTATAATGCGAAAGCCGCTTGCTGTGGTAATTTGGGCACAAATCTAATGAGATGTCGCAGGATTTTAAACATCTGTTCTTGTTTTTCCCTAGTTAGTCTTTCAAGGATATATCTTAAAAATAGTGCACTGTCTTCAACCAAACAGCACCATATAACCTGTTAAAGTTATAAATTAGAGTATATGTCTACAAGCATATGTATATACAGGATGTCCAACGAACTTAAAATCTGAAAATTGCTAGAGGTATGTTTTCCATAATTATCTGTTCAAAGAAAACAGTTTTAGTTTTAGATCGTTCCGGTTATAGAGGAAGTGAACACCAGCTGCCTTATTTCGAATAGAATACCCTATATATTATTACATTTTGAGATTTCTTGTAAAATTGTAATATAACTTTATTTAGCATAGTTGGCCTTATCTCTAATAGTTTCCAAAATATGGCGATCTGAAAACAAAAATTGACATCTGAGGAGGTTTAATTTAACTGTTCTTGTTAACTGAGTTTTATCTCTCCAGCTACATTTTTTTCATATCTTAATGCTGAAATATGTCTTGATCTCAAACAGTTGACAGTTTATGATAAAATTATACAGAGTGCTCCTAAAACATTATTATTTCTCAGAAACTTTAAACAACCGTAAGTTGACTTTTTCAAATGAAACCCCCTATATATTAGTGCGTACTTGAATTCTGCGTTTAATTCTCGACGAAAATAATTTTAATTTTTTAAATTATTTTGCGTCTTAACCAAAATATTTCATTATTTTGTGAATTTGAGTCATTCTTTCAGATCGAACCGCGTTTTTTGATTTTATAAAATAAGTCGAGGTGGTAAAATACATCTACCTTCGAGAAAATACTTTTACTTCAATAGCTTTTACCAATGTCAAATAATAAAAAAAATCCCGAAAAGTGCAAAATCGGAAAATAAAACAATTTTTTTTTAGTTTTATGTATCCAGGGCTGTCAAACTATTGTCCTTAATAAGATTTACACGGATCGCTTACACCACCTTGTCAGTTTTGGCGGATTCTCTCAACGTTAATAGAAGAGTAACTTATTTAATTAACAATCGACACTAAAAACAATCCCTCAATTTTTTGGGAAACAAATTCCTATTAGTCAGAAGTGAATTCAGAACGTTGATGCAATACATTGAATTCACAACATTATTTATCTAATTTGAATTTGCCCTAAAAAATATTGGATTGTTTTATAGTAAAATTTAAAGGATTGATACTTCGCCATTTTAAATTCATTATTTTTTGTTTGAGCAACAATATTGTTTTCTATTATTGCCAACTTTGTGACAGTTATGACAAAAACTTTTAACTCAAATTAGTGTATACATGTATACATTTAAATTGTGTTTTGACAAGTACAAGCTAAGGCTTCTTTGTGCAGCACTGTGTAACATGTCATACGTATCACCACTTTTTACCAAACTATAAAGCTTCTGAATCAGTCACACTAGTGACGTCAGAATCCTTGATGTGGCATACACAGTTCGTAGTCAGTTGCTCTACCGAATTATAACTCAATGAGAACACGCCTGCGAACGCGACCGTTCGATGATCGAATAAAGTTCAAGATAAGAAGTCTTTATAAGATGATCTGGATATGCGACACGTTCTCTTCTTCCGTGAAAACTCAACCTGATAATATGCCAGTACGTAGTTAAATATACCAAAAAGAACACCATGTCTATATAGAAAAGAGTAAAGATATAATGCTCGCTTATTTTATGATTGCTTGTAAATTTCCTGAATTATGATTGATGTAGATTGCTTGTTGTTTTACTATACTAGATTCACGTTAAATAACTGCTCTCTTCATTGTAAATGCTATACTGTTCTATGGTGGCTTGTGGTAGCGTTCCAAAATCAATATTGAATGATTGTTTGCTATTATTCCGCATTTACTATGCTTTCAACAAAGTCAATTAAATTTTATTAACTGTCAACATACAGCTAAGTTTTGTACTTATACGGAACGTGCTACCGCCTGCCTTGTAAAACTAACAGACAAACAAACAGAACTAAACGGACACCAATCCACCTGAATTTTATAGCACCCCGTCATTAGGAGACCGTTTTTCGGGAATCCGTTATTCAGGGACCCGTATTCAAGAATCCGTTATCCTGGGACCCGTTACTTGAAATTATCATCCTATAGAGAGGAGCACCCGCCATTTCGTGGGCATCGTTCTGAAGAAACTTAAACAACATGGAACATCCGTCATTATGGACACTACAGCCGCTGATGGAGGAAACAAAGATCAAACCTGAATTCTATATTCGCCTCCTAGAGAAATCTTCAGTGTGCCAAGTCGCCGAAGCTGCTCCTACAGGAAAATGCCTATGTACAGTGAGGCCCCCTAATATCCTGGCCTAGATGGATCTAGTTTGTCGCTACAAGGGCAGCGGTCTGAACCACATCGACCGAACTGACAAGCTATGTACATCATTTATCTGTAAACCTTTTCTTTAAGATGTAATATTTTGCTCCACAATTCATCTTGACAGTCTCAAAGATTAATTTAAAGTAGTCAATCATTTTGTATTTTTTATTTAAATTTGATTAGTTCGAAGAAGAAGCATTATTACTATCATTATAACTTCCATTACGACATCAAAACACAGTGATAAAACTGAAATGTCTTTCATTATTAGCTCTAACTATAGGCTAACTGCATGGCCAACAAATTGCGTATTAATAAAGAGATGACTAAAAGTAAACTAAAGATTGAAGAATAATATAAGAGGCCAAAATATATAACATAATATTCTACACATTGTTCGAAAACATTTCCGCTTCCTGAAATAAGGAAGTTGGTGCTCACTTCCGGGATAACCGAAAACTATCTGAAGCTATAACTATTTTCTTTGAACACATAATTATAGAAAACATACCTATAGAAATTTTCAGATTGCAAATTAGAGTAGTTTCTGTCATACGGGCCAAGGTCGCATGACACCCTGTATATCTGCATAAAAATACACAGCCTTGCTTTTAACAGAAGACATTTATAAAGTATTTGAATAAATGTTACTTCTGCCTGTTAGATTACTGCAAATTAAAAAAAAAACCAGGAGTTGGTGAAGCATTTACATTTAGATTCTATATATCAGCGATTCTCAAACTGTGCCCCCTCGAATGGGCGGGAGAAAACTAAATGGGGGGGGGGTAGGTCATATTAAGATAAAATATATTATTAAAAAATGTATTTAATATACAGGAAGAAAAGCAATATAGTACACTTATATAAGATTGTAACAGTACTGCATAATATATTTAATAATTAACTTATCATGCTTAAATTAGAAACAAGATTAATAATTACTAGTGACTATTTTGAGCATGTCTTGCAGAGCACAGCTTTTCAAAAGATGGTTTAATATTAGAGGTTGACACTCTAAGCTCTTTTTCTATTTTTAACTGATTTATATTGTGTCTTCAAAGCAGCCACCCCAGAAAATCCTATTTCGCAGAGGTAGGATGTTAAAAATGATAATGATATACGAAATGCTCTTATTTTCAGTGCAGAAAACTCAGCATCTAACCCTCCTCAAAATTCTGTGATTTATTACTAAATGGTCCTTTGATTTCGCCACTATCCGTGAAGCCTGTAAAGATTAATTCTTCGGTAGTTAAGAGACCTTGGGAAGTATTTTGAAATGAGTCCATAACCCACTCTTAACTTGATATTGAGTTGAAGTCAGCAACAAAATAATTTTAAAACTCTTTGCCAGCGTGGCTAAACGATTTTCTGGTTACAAAAACAACTTCCACATGTTTCTTTCAGCCTTATGTTTTAACACATTTATCCACATTTGCAAACATTTCTAGGTTTTTTGCTTTACATATCTGCTCCATAATTTCAGTTTTCTACAAAACGCATTAACTTTATCACTCGTACCCAACATGTGTGTTTGCACCTCGGAGTTAAAGATTTAAGATATTTAGTTTATAGATTTCGACCAAGTTTCATCACAAATAAATTATTTAGAAACTTCTCGGCTTGCGGTCGGTTTTCCTCTTCAATAATTATGGCGATTTCATCTCTTAATTCATAAACACGTTGCAAAAATGCCCCAAGTGACAACCCTCTTGCCTCGCAATAAAATAGTAACGTGCAGTATACTGCATCCATGTCTTTACAGAGTGCAGATAAGATACTTGATTTTAGGGGTCTCATTTTAGTGAATTTTTATTTTTATATAATCTATTACAGTTAATACCGTCGTTAGCACAATATTCAGACCAGGACTGATTTCTTTGGAAGCCAGAGCTTCTGTGGAGATCATGGAATATGTCCAGATTCACTGTGGAGATGTTTATTTTACAAGCGCTTGGTGTAATTGGGAATCTTCCAGATATAGTACGAGCACCATCGGTGTATATTCCGACGCAATTTTTCCACCCTATGTTTGCCTCGTCTCGCAAATCATTTACGATAGGAAATAACACAAGTGCTATTGCTTTGAGTTCTAATAGTTTGCAGATTAGTAGTTTGGCAATTGTTTGCCAAAATTATTTCCTAACATAATTTCCACGACCTCAATTATTTGCAGTGGACAGAATAAGCTCTTCACCAATGGTGTAAGGCTTTTTACATCTGGCTATTTTATATGAAACTTTGTAAGGGGCAAGTAAAGCTTTTTCATGCCCAAAGTTTTTTTTTAATAATTTTTGCTTTTCATATGATTTTAATTGTAATTCAAATTATTCTCTGGGTTTGCTAACGTACTCACTATGAAGAGCTTCCAAATGCCGGGTAAATTTATTAGGTTTCATACTGCCTCCTGTCAAACTTATCCATGATTCTGTATACACTGTATAAAACTACTGCTACTTAAATATCGTGAATTACAGTTAACACGCAAATTAAAACATACACATTAACGGTAGAAGGGTCGACTCGATTTAGACTGGCTGGAACTGAACGAGATGCAGCATTTATACACGCCGCGTAAACGTTCTAGAATGTTCGAAGCAAATCGGAAATTCTCGCGAGGATGCATGATTGAAAATTAGTTCGCAAATACTAGTTGGTTAATAAACGCTGTTATAACGGCGCGGCGTTATCAAGTTACACAAACCATAAAAGACCACTGTAAAATACCAAGGTTGGACAGTGTATGGAGTGAAACAAAAACGAATAGCTGAATGACCATAAAAACCATAAAAATAATAAGAGTTATAGGCTAGATATATATTTCGACGGCGAAGGTGTTTTATCAGTAGCTGTCGCTAAACTGTTTGGTTTAGTTGAGCGAAGATGGGCCACAGCAAGATTCGAGAGATTGTGAAGAAACCCATGCCTGAAATGAGGTCACGCTGCGCGAGCCTGCGATTCCATACGGACTGCAGATTTGCAGTGGTAATCCCCAACCATGAGGCATCTCGGGGGGAGACGCCGGGACTATTTATTCCGGGGCGCTCTAGTCTGGTTCATGGATGTATCTGAGGGGGGAGCGTAAGGCCGGTGTCTACCGAGAGTAGGTCACAGTATTTCTTTCGGGGTTCACGCAATGGTCTTACAGGCCGAAATGTACGTAATCTTGTACTGCGTGAAAGAGGATAAGAAGAAGGGCTACACTAAAAAGCGGATCATCATAGCCACAGACAGCCAGATAGCCCTAAAGGCTCTGAGTAGCTCACGGGTAAACTCCAGACTGGTTAGTGAATGCCGAGATGAGGTGAGTAACCTAGCCAGGCAGAATCAGGTTACCCTTATCTGGCTGCCGGGCTACTCTGGGGTGAAAGGCAATGAAGAGGCTGACACGCTCGCAATGACACGATCAGCTGAACCATTTATGGGATCAGGAGTGGTCTTTGGCGTGCCAAAGAGGACTGCTTAGACATAGGAAGGCACTAATTGGGGAAGACATTTCAAAGATAGCTGTGGAGCTGCTAAATTTCATCAAAAAATAGCTCAGGGACATAACAGGACTCTTGACAGGACACGTGGCTATCAAGAAACACCTGCATAAAATGGGAAGGTTTGAGGGGAACGTGGCAAGAAGATTCTGTGGAGAGGGGGAAGAATCAGCCCGCCACATCCCGTCACCATTTTAATATATGTATATAATACATATATATATATATATATATATATATATATATATATATATATATATATATATATATATATATATATATATATATAATATTTGATAAGAAGTTAAAAGAAATAAAAAATATTTTGTGTGTACATTAAGCTAAGTTATATGGTTACAAATCAAAGGCTGTGTATCTCTATGTAAGTTTTTGTGAAAGTACCTGGTATGAAACCTCGTAGACAGCATTACCATCTGCAGATACTGCCGCATCATCAAGGAGGTTGATAATTTGAATTACAGCAGAGCATAAACATGAAGGGAACAAAGAATGGGCAGAATGTAGGTGATGTCCAGTATTGCGTGCTTGCCCATCCATTTGCTCATCATCAGCTACAAATATTATTAATTAACATACATGTCACATATAGTTAACTTTAAAAGTTCCATTAGTCTGATAAAAGTCTTTTGATGAAAGATGGAGGTTTGACACCATGATTGGCAACTGAAACAAAAAGCACAATCGCCACAAAAACCACAAAAATAATAACCAAGTTCTTCTCATCCGGAGCTGTTGCTAAACTGGGGTTTCTATTTTTAGTGAATTTTCATTAAGAAAATTAACTAATAGAGGGGTATCGATGGTAAGATTTTTGGAAATTTTCTTCAAATGAGAGCAAATTAGGGCCCCTAGAACCCAAATCCAAGGTCAGTTGAAAAGTTTATATATATATATATATATATATATATATATATATATATATATATATATATATATATATATATATATATATATATACATATATATATATATATATATATATATATATATATATATATATATATATATATATATATATATATATATATATATATATATATATATTTGTGTGTGCGTGTGTGTATCCAACCGGTAATTAAAAGAATTTGATAGCTTGGATAAGTTCGTTAGACAGTTTTGACACTCGAATACTTTTAGAATAAAATGCAAAAAACTGTTCGAAAATGCCATATCTTTTAAATTACCAGAAGTATGAAACTAAAACTTTACACGCACGTAGATATTGTATAAGTGGTCCTCTATAACAAATTTGAACTTAATCGGTTCAGTAAATTGTGAGTTATAAGCAAATGAAGAATAAATAATTTACAATATTATCTTCGAATGTTAGACAAGGTCAGACCGATATATCAGGGTTACGCTGCCATTGCAAACAAATTCTTCAAATCAAACTTCAAACGAACGGGCTACAAAATATGTCACAATAAACAATCAGCGGGGTTGCCATTTGCCAAAACTGTCATCTGAACCTGAAGATATCAGAAAAATATATAGTAATAGATAAAATTTTTAATGAAAGTGATTCAATTTATTTAAAGGAAATCTAGAACTAGGTCTTATTATGTATAAATATTAAGCTTCCTATTCTTCACGGTTCAAAAGTCATCTCCCTATCCTAGTTTCATCTGACAACTGTTAGCTATTTTTCATTTGTTATTTTGCCAGCTGACATCAGGGGCGAAGTTGAATTCGAGGTTATGTTATTCTTCTTTGTTTACAGACGTCATAAACGAAGAAGAAGAAAATAACCTCTACATCGACTCAGCTAATCCCCTAGAATCTTAGAATTCCAAATTTAGCTATTCTGTAAATATAAATTTACTGTAATAGACGTGAGACACGAGACCCGGCTCCCACTACCTAACATGCCCGGTAATAGTGGAAGCGATAAACTTCGAAGCTGATAACATCCTTCTATGCAAGCACGCTTTCACTGCACACGGGCAGTCAATCAGTGAGTGAATCAGTCAGTGAGTGAGTCAATCAGTGAGTTAGTCAATGAGTCATTCCCAATGTGTGACGTTCTCCAGTGCACCGGTGCCTCCGCAGTTTAGTTTGCCCCAGGGATAAGAGACATTTTCTTGTTATTTCTTCTCTGGGACCATGTAACTCCGTGCCCAACACCTACCACTCGGTAAGGCTAAGGTGTATAGTCCTCTTTAGCTAAATCGATCCCTCCTCCCATTATGTTGGACCGTGCAAGTCCGTGCCTCTAATATTGCCACTAGGTGGAACTAAGTTGTGTACGTCCTCTTTAGCTGAACCGATCTTCCCCTCCCATTCTCTTGGGCCATGCAAGTCCGTGCTCTAAGTATTGCCACTAGGTGTGTACCTCATCTTTAACTGAACCAATCTTCCTCTCCCATTCTCTTGGGGCGTGCAAGTCCGCGTCCCAGGTAGTGCTACTAGGCAGAGCTAAGGTGCGTACGTTTTCTTTAGCTGAACCGATCCCCCATTCTGTTGGGCCCTTCGAGTCCGTGCCTCAAGAATTGCCACTATGTGGAGCTAAGCTGCAAACGTTCTCTTTAACTGAACCGACCCCCTGCACCACCACCCCCCACCCACACCATTTCTCGCCAAGTCCGTACACAAAGAGTTGCCACTAGGTGGAGCTAAACCGACTTGTGTCTAGCTCTCTCGGTGGTGCGAGGATATCGACGTTCGTGACGATTGTATATAATTTGTAGATATGAGTAAATAAGTAGGCTACATTTCAGGTTAGTTGATATCTTGTGATTTCGTCGATGTAAATAGTGTTTTGTGAACCCAACTGTGTATATTATCCTATAGTCAAATGGCTATCTGAACATCAGCCAAAACCTACAAGAAGGAGTGACCCTTCTTTAAATAAAATCTGAAGATCGTGAACTAGAAGAACAAGGTCGTCAAAAAGTTTACTTATGAGTGCTTATCACAGGTTCCAATTTTCATTTAGTAACAAGACCAATTAAAGAAATCGAGTTCTTCTGGTTTATATGTATCAAAGTTTGGACCCCCTTGGATATGGGTTCAGGGGTTAGTTAGTTAGCTCATTTGAAAAAAACTTTCTGAGACTTTGTGGTCTCGTCTTTTTTTTTTAATTTGCTGAAAATACAACCAAATGTCTTTTTTTCAATCTTGCCTTAATATCTTTTACCACTAAGACCAAACCCGTAGTTTAGTATTTGGCAGGAGACAATTTATTATAACATTACTATTACAGTCAGAAATTTATATACAGCGGATAAGTAAAAACCTTTGGAATGGTCGAATATCTCTGTTATTAATGACGCAATTTTTTGGATTTTTGTAATGACGAATGGTCACAAATATGCCTTTTTTATAACACATTAACTTTTTTCTCACTTCCGGTTTAACAGGCAATGACTCTAAAATTATTTTTTAAATGCGACACCTTGTATTATTTACCATTTTCGGATGCAGGATAAAACACTACGTTCTGAAACATTAACATGTTTTTGTAATTGATAAAATAACACCACAAAAAAATTTATAAAATATCCATAATGCAAAATCAAGATATCTGTTATAAAAGTTCGTAATATGATTTAAACTAAAATAACTGTTCAAATTGTGCTCCGTCTATAACATAACAATGACATAATCTATCAACAAAATATCTCACTGAATTTTGTATCATCTCTGGCGTAATATTTATTTATTTATTTATTTATTTACTTATTAGCATAAATCATACAACAATAAGCCTGAGGCTTGTGCTGTATATTATGGTTGTATCTTCAGTTACGCGCTCCTGTAAATGTTGCTTCATCTGAAAAACTATTTCATTCACGAAGCTAGACCGAGCTTAAATAAGCTCTGTTATTATTTCAGAAAAATTTTGTTTGCGATCTGGGTCATCCTCGGCCAACTCATTAACCACATGCATTTTACGGTTTCATTTTTTCAGACTTCAGTATTTTGTGAGCAGACTTTAGGGATATGTCATGAATTTGACCCAATTCTGTAGATACATGAGGATGTTCTTGGACTGATAATAGAACATTCAACCTTGTATCTTCGCCACTTAATGTTATTGGACGTCCACTTCTTGACAAATCCCTTACTTGGAGAAATTCCTTATACTTTTTGACAACCGGATGCACCTCACTTTTACTAATTTGCCTATCCGAATGAACAGTATTAAATAAAGTGCAAACTTCTTCCAACGATCGTTGACGATCACCATATCCGTATATCATCAAGATGTCAATGCGCTCAGATTCTGTGAGTATCACTGCCATTTTCAAAATTTTTAATTACACAAGAAAAAGCAAAACAATGATCACAATTGACAGGTGACGATGTCAATGCAGCACCCGAATTGTCTGCTTTATTGACACCAGTACATTTAAATAGGTATGCAGATCTTGATTTTACGTTATCATTTATTCATTTTTTGGGGTGTTATCTTATCAATATCAAAAAAGTCTGGACGCAGCAAGTGCGTTATCGTAGCGAATTTTCGTAAAAATATTTTTCATGGCAAATATGTCTTGTTTTTAACAGAACATTTGGTTGGCAGTATAACCTACATAGTAGTAACAATGTACCATATTTCATTAAAATAGCTTTGTTGTTTCAAAAAGTATAAACATTTTCTAAAAAGAAAAAAAAAGTTCGAGAAAAAACTGGTCCAATTTTTCTGATCAAAGAACCTCTTCAAGCTATTTACACACCTGCCAAGATATAATTATTGACAAACAGCTTTATGACCGAAGTTGAAAAAAAATTCTGAAAATTTGCAAAAATTTCTTGTACAAAAATTCACTTTTTTTGCCGAAATTGCCTTCAGTAATGTTACACTAGATTAGGTTTTTCACAAAAATTCGACAACTTTTTTTGACAGTAACTTACTAAAGATTTATTATTAATTACCAACATTTCACAAAAATGTTACAAAATATTATTTCTACGAAAGCACAAAAAACATTGCGAAAAAAATTCAAATTCAGCCACTATAGGAGAGTAACTGCATACAGGCAGCTCGATTTTTTCGACGAGTAATACAAACAAAAAGCTCTCTGAATGCGTAATTTCCATGGGGCCCCGCTATCTATTGGTAAAAACGCCGTTTCGCAATTTGTGATATGTGTTTGTGCAATGTGACAAAAACGTGAAAAGTTTCAAAACAATTGAAATAACTCAAAAACGATAAAGGATGTCAATTTTGTTTCCTTACAGACATGCATTAAAATTCAATGGAAAATGCAGAAATGCAATAACATAAGGGGTGTTCTATTAAAAAAAGAAAGTGTGGATGACCAACGGCTTATGGGACACTCTGTCATTATCAAAATAATTTTATAAGATGCAGCTCAAAACACCCTAGAATTAACGTATACAATTTTTGCCCGTATCTTGTATATAAACGAAAATATTGAGTTTTAGCGTAGAAATGCGTCAGCCTGTATATGTGTAAACAAACAAAAACTAAAACCTACCCCGTATATGGGTTTTAGGGGTTCTAGTTCGCGCTCATTTGAAAAAATCTGTTTAAGATTCATAGGTCGCTGTCTTCACAATAAAAAATTTTTTACGACAATTTGCTAAAATATAGACTATTAAGCCATAAACTCTATAGCTGAAACTACCGCCAGAGCACCAGAAAGAATGTCTATTGAAATTGATTTTCGGAAAAAAATTGAGTACAATAAAGGTGAACGGCGGTTGAAGCTGAAACTTAAGGCTTTGTAAAACACACTTATTATGAGATTTCTTCTACACAATCCGTATTTGTTTCAGATTATTTGTCTGAAATTTGCAAATTTTGACGTACCAAATCGCGACTTTGATGTTTTAAGAAGAAAAAATGTAAAATGTTCAAAATGCTTTTTCTGCTACTTCTTTAATAAAACTTAACCGTTGTATGTAATATCCAACTGGTTTTGTTAGCTACACAAAATATTTTGTTCTTGTACTTTGATTACCAGTGGCATCCCAATTTTTCTTCTTTAAATGCCTATAACTTTTTTTCTTTTAACGTAGTGATTTGAGCTTCGGCACGTAGGGTAAGTTTGATAGTATATATGATACTATATGCCAAATTTGGTTGTCATAGCTTTGTTATTTTCGGAGATACAAAATTTTTTCGATAGAAAACCCAACATTTTCCCGAAAAAACTAGTCCAATTTTCCTGGATAACTAACTTATCCAAGCCACTTGCAAAAGGAAGGTACGTACCAAAGTTCATCAAAAGCGGCCCATTATTTTTTGAGTTATCGGTATATATATATATATATATATATATATATATATATATATATATATATATATATATATATATATATATATATATAAACAGATCTCCTCATTAGTGAATTTTTCGTTTCACGAAAAATTCGCTAAAAAATGTTGATGTTTCAGAACGTAGTTTTTTATCCTGCATCCGAAAATAATAAATAATACAAGGTGTCCCATTTAAACAAATAATTTGGAGTGATTTCCTGTTAAACCGGAAGTGAGAAAAAAGTGAATGTCATAAAAAAAGGCTTATTTCTGACCATTTGTCATTACAAAAATCCAAAAAAAATTGCGTCATTAATAACAGAGATGACAGTGCGAGTGAAGACTTTGAAAGTTTGTGTGTGTGTGTGTGTTCAAATGCTAGGATGGCAACGGAATGATCCTCCACTAGCCACAGACTTTTATAAATTACACGGTGTGGATTTGAAGTTTTATATATGATACGGGATAGGCAAGTGGCAAGTAGAAAATTTATTTGATATGTTTAAACATATGAGTTAGATACGGTGCTTATATTTTGTCTTATATAATTAGTGTATGTTTTACGTACTTAATAACATCAATATACAAACACAAATACATACGCACATGCACATATACACACATATGCATATATAAATTCGTTTAAATTTTTTTTTTCTATTTTTTTTTGTTTTTTTTTTTTATTATTATTTTTTTTTTTATTATATATATATAATTATATATTGTAATTTTTTTTTTCTTTTTTTTTTTTTTTTTTTTTTTTTTTTCTTCGGGATACACAAGGACACTTGCTCGCCAAGGGACCCGCCATGGCTCATACACAAACTAACTGGGCCACGGAACTGATTGAGGTTACACTGGGACAGACAATAGGACTCTAGATCTAATTACATGTATAATTTCTGCAAAATTCTTATCTATTTAATGTTATTGTTTAATACAACCACCAGTTTATTTTTATACCTAGTTTCCTACTTAACTACTTACATACTATTATTTACAATTTTAAATTAATTTCTCTAAAAAAACTAACTAAATAAATGTACACGTTCTTTTTATCGAGGCCTAATAGGTGAGTTATACTAAGTGGCATTGTAATGTTGATTATTCTCAACGCGTCTAACAATTTATTACGGGCCATAGTGTTGAGTGGGCAAGAAAAAATTATATGATTGAGATCAGCAATGGTGGATCCGTCACATGTGCAGAACGGGCTGTTTAGCACTCCTATTCTATTAAGGTGAGCAGGATATCTGCCATGATTAAACTTGGCTCTTATCACCGTTGTTGTAAATTTTCTTGGTTCTGTTCCATATTTATTCATATTATTTTTTAGATTTGGGTTTAGTAGTGCATAATGGTTATTGGATGTTTTTATATATGCATCCCATTCTTCTGCCCATTTTCTCCCAATAGAATGCCTGAGATGAGCTTTTACATCAAACAAGGTTACCTTGTTGAGAATTTCTCCAGATACTATAGCTTCTCTGGCTAGTTTATCAGCAATCTCGTTTCCTAATATCTGACTATGTCCTTTCACCCATATGAATATTACATCATTATTATCTATTATTTCTCTATATGTGGAAACAAATTTTCTTACCTCGCGATTTCTAAAATTTTTTGGCTTGTATCTTTTTAGGAATAGCAAAACTGATAATGAATCACTAAATATAAGCGAGTTGCATTTGCTGTCCTTAACCCAATTTAGTGCCATTTCTATGGCGGTAAATTCTGCGGTATATACTGATGTGATATCATCGAGTTTGTATTGCAGCCTGACGTTTAGGTGTGGTATGTAAACAGCTGCTCCTGTACCGGAAGAGTTTTTAGACCCATCCGTATAGATGTGTGTGTATCCTGGATATTTTTCAATGAGAGGAAGCAACAAAGCTTTATTCAGTATGGTGTTTTCAGTATAAGTTGGTACTAACACTTTGAATTTGTTGTAAAGATGACAAAATTTTTCTTCAGTCGGAATTCTTGCCGTACCAGTTAGCAATCTTTCGAACTCCCTTGTTGCCATATAACCGTCTGTTATGGGTGGATTGGTTTTTATCCTCCAATATATATTAGATAAGGTTTCTGTCCAAAGATGATGTATTACAAGCAGTTCGCTGTCATCTTTACCTCTCAACTTCAGGACATACTGGTTTGATAATTGTTCAATTCTAAGATGGAATGGACGTTCATTAGCTTCAGCAAATATAACTGGACAAGGTGTCGATATCATTGCTCCCAAGCATATCCTCAAGGCCTTAAGTTGTACTCTTTCCACTTCGTTAAGGTTAGTTTTGGAAGTTGAGCCATAAACAATACACCCGTAGTCCAGAATCGACCTAATGTAAGTTCTATAAAATAGTAGCGATGTAGCTACATCTGCACCCCACTTATAACCAATGGTTGCTCTTAGTAAGTTTAGCCCATTCTCGCATCTAGACTTTACATATTTTATGTGTTCAGTCCACAACAGTTTTTTGTCGATAATTATTCCTAGATATTTGTAAGAATTAACAACCTTGATTGTATAAAAACTTGTTCTTAGGTGGCTAGGTAAAGTTATTCGATGTCGGGTGAAGAACATTGCCACCGTTTTTTCCACGTTTATTTCAAATCCTCGCTCTTCTGTCCATTGCCTCAAATTATAAGCAATATGTCTCAGTTTTGTAACACAGTGTGAGTAAGAAGGCTGCACACTATAAATACAGAAGTCATCAGCATATTGAATTGATTTTATACTATTGTCCCACAGCATATGAAAGTTTTTAGTATATACATTAAATAAGAGAGGACTCAGCTTAGAGCCTTGTGGTACCCCACATCTTGCTGTTATTGGGCCATGAAATTTGTTGTTGCTATCCCTAACGTATACTTTTCTTTCGTTGTATAGTTGAACAATATTTGTGGCAGCATTTTTAGACAGACCACACTCTACCAAGTCTGTAAACAATAAATTGTAGTTGACTGCGTCATATGCTCCCTGAACATCGACAAACAGACATACAACATACAAATTTTTTGACAAAGCAAACTGTATATCCATCACTAATTTGCCAATTGCATCCATTGTACCCAGGCCGTTTCTGAACCCATACTGTGTATAAGGCAGAAGTTGTTTTGCTTCAAGATGAAATTCTACCCGTCTTTTAATCATATCCTCAAAGACTTTTAGCAGGCAGTTCAGAAGAGATATAGGCCTGTAAGATGTAGCCAAATTTTCATTTTTCTGAAATTTTAAAAGTAAACATATTATTGTTTCTTTAAGGTCCTCTGCATAATTTCCGTTAATCCACCAATCATTGTAAATTTGTAGCAACATATGTTTTGCCATTGTTGTCAAGTTATTGATGATATAATATGTGATTTTATCAATGCCTGGTGATGTATTTTGTCTCAGTGATTCTAACACAACATTGAGTTCGCTAACTGTGAAAGGTAAATCCATGAAATTTGCTGCCTTTTCTGTAGTAAAGGTATGTCGAAAACTTGAGGCACCTGGGGGACCCAATTTAACTAAAAATTCCTTGATTACATTTTCTGGTATCTTTCGAGTTGTCGACGTTCCATTACATTTCATTTTTTTAACCTGCTTCCATATCGCCGATATGTTTGTCTGCCCACTTAAGCTATTTACATAATTTTTCCAAGCCTGTTTTCTTTTAGATTTATATAGCTTTTTAGCTTGTGCTTCAGCGTTTTTATAACTAAGGTAATTTTCCCAGTTTGATGTTTGTTTGTATCTAGCTAACGCGTTTTTTCTTTTCTGGTTTGCACTGTGACATTCTGTATCCCACCAAGTTGGCTGTTTATTTTTTGCCTCCACGATCTTCGTCTGTTCAATTGTTTGGCTCGCCGCAAAATTAATAGCACTTATAAAAAGGTCATAATTACTTATATGCCCACCTATAGAAACCGCTAACAATCTATCATCTAGAGCCACCCGGAATGCATCCCAGTCAGCCGTGGCATCCTTCCACTTAGCGTAAGGAATTTTATGTTCTAAAATAAACTGTTGCCCCAGTTCAATCAAAATTGGATAATGATCAGAGCCCATGCTATCACTGAGTACATTCCAGGCAGCTATGTTTGTCAGCTGGGAATTTACAAAAGTAATATCAATCATAGACGGCGATTCCAACGGTCTGCAAAGTTTAGTTGGTAAACCCGTATTTAGTATTACATAATTCATATTATCCAGGGCATTGTATAAACAAGTACCATGGTGATCATCTCTAGGAGATCCCCACAGACTATGATGTGCATTGAAATCACCGCCATACAATATATTGCCTTTTCCTTTGGAAAGGCACTGTTGAAAAATTGCTGTCCACTCATTTGTAGATACAGCAATATCTGGTGGTTTATACACTGAAACTATGGTTAGGTTAACAATAGGAAGATATATAGCACAAATATCTAAGTCACTGTTTAATGAACTTGCTATAAGTATTTCCTGAAAATCTAAATTATTGTTTATTAAAATGGCTACGCCCCCGCCGTTTCTTCCGATTCTGTCCTTACGCACCAACCTATACCCTTTAAAATTAAATTTATCGTGTTTTGGTTTTAACCAAGTTTCACTTATCATGAAAACATCTACTCGATTACGTAATACATATTGTAATAAATTGTCTTTGTTTTGAACAATTGATCGAGCATTCCACTGAATTATGTTTAATCTATTCTGCCTGTGACTCGCCATCACTATCATTGATACACACAATTTCGTCTGCATTGAAATTTAATTTTTTCATTTGAAATACCTCCGCGACTAATTTTTCTAATGATTCTTTAATATTAATATTCATTATATCTGCTTTTTTATTTGTAATTATATTTTGCAAAAATTGATCAACATAAACTGTTAATTCATTTAAAATCCTTTTTTTATAGTCGATAAACTCGTCTCTATATGGGTTTGGTATTACCTGCTGAGAGTCTGTTTTATTTGTGGATGAAGAAGGGGATGGAGATCGACTAGCCTTACGTTTCTTCACTTGATAAGCTTGACTATATACGTTTGTAGGCGTTTTTGTATTTGTTATCGGCTTTAAATTTCCAGTAAGTGGCGGTGAAGTAGAGGTTGAGGGTAGGCTTGGAAACTCTTTGATATCTGCAAGAGCAGAAAACCTATTTTGTGTGGTAACTTTAGCATATGTAGGGTTTTTTTCTATATTTTCAGCTTCCTTATAGGTGAGATTTTTAAATGCCATAATTTCCTTAATTCTCTTTTGTTTCATAAAAACCGGGCATAAGCGCGAAACCGTATTATGTGCACTGTTTTTACAGTATAGGCAATATTGTTCATTTGTACATATTTGGTCTTTTTCGTGTATCGAGGCGCATTTTTTACAAAAGGAATTGGAATTTTTACAAATTTTTGCGACGTGCCCGTACCTTAAACAGCGCATACACTGCACGACTGGATATATGTATGGTTCCACCTCAAAATTCACCCCGTTTATGCGAATTTCTCTAGGTATTTGATCGCCTAGAAACGAAACTATAATTACTTGTCTTTTGACTAATTTTGATTCTCCGTTCTCATCTATTATTCTTTTGTACATTCGTTTAACTTCCGTTACAGTCTTAGGCGAATCAATTGCTTTTAACAGATAATCCTCATCAAAAAAGGTATCAATCAAACGTACAATGCCTTTTCTCTGGGTATAATATTTTGGAATAAATGCAATTAGCCCATTCTTCCTTAAAATATCATTATTAACAAGTTCATTTGCGGTTTTATATGTTTTAACAATAACCTTAACCTTATTGTATCCTATTACTTTAATATCTATTATCTCTTTTTTAAATCTTTCTTGTGTAAACAAGTGATGACCTACACGAACCGGAAAAAGTCTTCCAATGTTTTTGTTTAGATGTTGAACATGCACAAAATAAGGACCTTGATCTGTGTGTTTGTATTTATTTTCAAAGTCAATATATGTGGTATCTACAATGTTCTTATCATTTACGTTATCACTTACCGTTTCTGGCTGTATTTCCATCTCAACGGGCGAGCCTTCAGGCCCGCCCTCCTTTTCTTTCATGACCTACCTACCTTCTATCCTATTGCGTTTCTTTGTTTGTACAAACTTAATTTTATATAAATTTATAATTTGACACTGTTGTGAGAAATTTTTAAACCTCACTACAAAATTTCCACTATTTAAACTACTTTTTAACCAGTTAAAATTTAATTTATTTGCAGTGCAAAATATATCGATACACACACTATAGCAGCTCTGTCTCGACTCCTTTGAAAGTTTCTTATGAGCTTTTGTGACTATTGGCAGCCTAGCCAAAGAGATGTAATTTCTGAACGAATTTGTGACGTTCAGAAATTACATCTCTTCGGCTAGAATAACAGAGATATTCTACCGTTCCGGGACTTTTTACTAAGCCTGTAGATGCTGAAATACATATATTTAATTTAAATTACCTTCTTCGTGATCCTCAGAAGTATGATATAGACTAGGTTCGTGAGCAGCTTGCATTGTGATCGGTATCGTAGTGATCAAGAAGTTTTCACGTTCCTCGCGTTTCTTATCATCTTGTGCCTGAAGCGCCATTTTTATTAATTCAGTTTGTTGTTTCTTTCTTGTCTTGGTAGCAGTGACTAGAGATCTCTGAAAAAACATATATGTATCATATTTTTTACACGTAGTTTTGGTTATAAAGTTACATGTCTTTCTTGGTTGATTGTGACTTCTTCAACTTTAGTTTTAACCAGTAGTTCCCAAGGGGAATCTACAACTTCTAATGATTCAATACCAATTTTGGGTGACGGTAGTGTAAATTCTATACCAGGTGGGGGTACTTTGAAAAGTATATGAGCTCCTTCTTCCATTCGAGGCCACACTTGATACCTCATTTTCCAGAGAACTTGGAATCTGACAAAATTAAAAAACGACAGTATAAACTATAGAGAACTTTATATGAATATTTACCTTAAAATGGCATTGATTCGAGTATTTGCATCTGGATGAGAAAGTCCATGTTGTATGATATCACATACTTGCTGCGGTAATTTTACGGCAGCCAAGATAAAAAGAGAAGCAGCACATGCTGTAACTTCTTGATTAATTTCTAGCAGTAGCTCCCATGCTACTGGTATTATTTCTAGAAAATGTTCTTCTGTAAGAATCACTGCTCCCTTTAATAAAATTGCAAGTGGTGCATGAAATGCATCTTTGACCTGCAAGAATAATTTGAATCTGAATATTTCAAAATATTACAGTTATAAATCAGTCGTGATAAACTTAGGTCTTTTATACACGGTGGGTCATTTTAGTGGGTCATACTTATCTCTTAAATTACACAATATTAAAGAATGTCGAATCTTTTAAAGAGTTGCGGCCAAAAAACTACCTCACCGTAATTTTTGTTTGCTGTCTTGTTTTTGAAATGTGTTGGAGAAAAATTACTGAAGGTCTTAGGTTTCTGCCAGATAAAAGGGCCTTTAACAAAAGCTACCCGCAACTGATTTTTGCCTTAAGAAAACACAGATTTTAAATTAGACCGAGAATCTAATTATGTAGTGTGAATATAAGATGTCTCCAAAAACAGCAGAGTGTGATTACTTTTAAGCTTTCTTGTAATTCCTATTAAATTGTGATAGTATTGGAATGCTATATGATTACCAATATTAGGTAAATGGCGAAAGCTACGGATAAGAATTAGGTGTTCGTAAATATTATAATTTTGTAAATAATACCTATCAAATTATATTGAGCTTCAGACCTAAAAAATAAGATAGACTATTTTTATTTTAAGCATTGTGTTACCTGGGTTTTAATATATTTTAAGATTGGAGGTGGTTCAGTTCGTTTGCCCTCTGGTTGTGTTTTGGCCGACTCTTGGCCAGAATCCGATTCAGCAATGTCTCTGGATGACTCCTTCGATGCCAATTTACTAATTTGAGACCCATCTAGAGTTTTGTCAATCCTAATTAAAAGCATATTATTTTAGTAAACTCTAAAGCGGATACTCTTAAACATTTACCTATCTCTTTTACCAACACTATCTTTTCTTCGAATCGGTGACACTTGTGAACTTGTTTGGTCTGAAACCTTTCTGTTAGGTTTATCCTTTTTGTTAGCTTTCTTTTTGCCCTCGAAATCCATACTTAGTTTTTCATCAAAGACACCAAATTCCTCACCATATACTTTTCGGACCGCCTTAATCAACCGGGAGCAAGCTCTCATAACACGTCTATAGCAAAATGGATGGCAAAAGTTTTGATGGGTACAGTAAAAATAATAAGAATTTGAGACTTGAACCATAACCTGAAATAACAAAGTTATTAAATATTGGTCAAGATCACAGATATGCAATTAAAGAGGTAATCCAACGATCAACTATTTAGTTGTATCGTACATAACATGAGTGTATGTGCGAGAGAGAGGGTAGCGATAGATACTTAGCTGGGTGCGACAGAGGCAGTCAACTAGCTGATGGAGATAGGCAATTCGCATAGTGCGATTGCGCGGCTAATACGTCTACTTTATGTGACAAATACCCAGTTTCACAAAGTTCGATTAAATGTTTAACGGCCGGCTAGTTAATCAAGACTTGAGACAACCAATCACAGCTTCAAAATATTTGATTGTATAGGCAAAAACCCGAATCATGGTCTGTGATTGCTCGTCTGAAGCGTTGATTAACTAACCGTCCGTTAAATCTTTAATCGAGCTTTGTGAAACTGGGCATCTGTCTTACAGATTGTGTATTCCCTCTGTTGTATGGCTTTGTTAATAATTTTAAAAATATATGGTAGCAACATACTGTTTTACACATGGATGCAACGGTAGCTCTAACGGTAATAAAGATTTTGTGTCTTTATTTAAAATCCGTAAAATAGGAATTTAAAAGGTGGCCTTATATCTTAATGAATAATGACGATTGATATAAAATGTTTGATACGTAAAGTACCATAAAAACTCACTAGGTATAAGTTTTGTAGTATACCTAATTTGTGCGTAATGAATTCTTGCATAACATACATTATTACATACAATTCGAACTTGACAAGTGCAGCTTCTTTCCTTGTCTAATAAGGCTGGCGACCACGCATTAAATGGCCGTTAGACTACTTCTTAAACTGTGTAGGGGAGCGCAGGCTATTGGCGCTCAGCGGGCATTAGACAATTTGCATGTTTTTTTTCTTATCACATCTGATAGACAGCCCACAAAGATGATTTTTAATATTTTTTCATTTCACATGCTACAAAAATAACAATCTCCAAGTGTATTTATCAGTGCATATCGCTGGTTTTAATCTTCACTTAGTGCTACAACTGTGTTTTGTACAATGAGTGCAGCGGGTACTTTCGTGCCACCGATGTTTATTTTCGTTCGAATTAGAATGGCTTCTGGCTTGGAACGAAACGGACCACCCGATGCAATATGCCAATGTTCCAAGAATGCTGCGATTTTACAAATGCAATCCAAGAAAATCCGGTTCTGCTTATCGTGGAAAATCACTCCAGACACTGCTCTTTGACCATTCATACATTTCGTCGGAATAATGGCGTAATTGTGTTAAGTATACCTACTCATACTTCACATCGACTCCAGCCCCTGGACCTAACTTTTTTTGGGCTAATGAAAAAGCATACAACATAGAGTGCAAATTATTCATGAAAAGTTATGCATGTCAGAGAATCACCAACACTGACTTACCTGGATTGTTTAGTAAGGCCTATTTTAAAACAGCTGTAGCTCACACAGCCCTAAAGGCATTTAAAATTGCTGGAATATTTCAAATAAATCCCAATATATTCTGGATTATTCAGTAGTAAGCGAACCTGATAAGGCATTCTCAAACAATTTGGTGAATAGCAACGAACAAGCAGTTCCTGAACCAGAAAGTATTCAACGAATAGCTGGATGCTCTGGGCTTCAAACAAATACAATTAAAAGGGTCCTTGATTCTAATGTTTCGTTTTCACAAATTTCACCGAAACCTGTCCCCAATATATCAGTCACCAGAAAAGTTACAAAAATAAAGAAACATTGGTCAGAAATTCTAACGTCAACCCATAATAAAGAGCAATTTGAGATATTGGAATCAAAAAGGAAAACAAATTTATAAAAGTTAGAAAAAACATAAAAAAACTACCAAAAGAAGGGTTTTTCAAACTGAACCCTCTGGGGAAGATTATGAAGAGCCCATTATCGATGACTATAAACTGGATGATATCGAGATGTCTGAATGAACTTGGTGAGTAAAAAACACTATTTGAGACCGCTTGTCTGAAGTCTATAGTCTTCATTTTTTACTTATAATTTCAGGTGCAATGCAACAAAAAGAGCAATCAGAATAAGTATGCATCCTTTGCAATGAATTTGGGAAGAACGAGGTTTGCTACAGATGTTCTGTATATCGGCAGTGGGCCCATATAAGCTGCACAGGAGTAGGTTGACCAGATGGATATAATTGCCATTTTTGCAACCCTTGAATTTAGAAGAAACAATTAAAATATTTAGTTAAAACAAAGTATCAAAAATGGCCTCATTTACGTTTGTTGTTAACTTTCCAACATACCTGTGTCCATTTTCAATAATATAATTTAGTTCTCTATTCAATTAATCTGTTCTTATGATGTGTTTTTATTAAGCCTATTTGCACTTGTCTAAGCGCCATTACCCTATCTAGTCGGGCAATGGCGTTCATTGAATATCCCGAAAAAATAAAATTTCTGACTTACATTCTGCTTTATGTATCAATTCATAAATAAATATGGCTACTATACATACAATCCAGATGTTTTGTGAAGACAGAACGGAAAAAGTAGTTTTAGTTTCTTAAGTATGTGAGTTTTTCTTTACCCAAGCGCCATTAGCCGGCGCTCCCCTATCAGTAGTTACTATTATTACGAAGGCTGATAATAATTTTAGGATATGTGTTACCTTCATCCACGGCATATTTTTTGTGGTATCATCTGTATCGTTACTATCACTGGGACTTTCTGGTGGCTGATCGTCACTTAAAACGCCAGGCGATTCTTCACCACTCGCTTCTCCTGGCAAACCAGGTTCGGATGTATCACTTCTGTCGGAGAGTGAACTAACTTTCCTCTTGGATTGTATGGAGTCAGTTCTTTTTACCGTTTCTTGTACTCGCCCTGAAATAAACAAACCTAAAAAGTACTATGTCAAGTTGGCTCAAAAATAGGCTCACTACATTCTGCTTCCATTTCTTTGCCTTCTTTTGTTCCTCGTCTCAGTTTGAGGCTTCGTCGTTTGAATGATCCTCCTGAAGGAGCTGCAGTTCCTCTACGAAGAAGGTAGGGTCGTGGTTGCTGGCCAATACGCTTGGTCTCTTCATTTTGCATCATTGTTTGCTAGAAGACATACAAGTTTAACTTAAGCCAGTTTGCAAAATGTTATTAATTTTTATTAATAAACATAAGCCATAAAAATATATAATAATTAGAAAGGTGGAGAAGCATACGTAACTATTTACACCACAACATGCTAAAAGAATACAAGAACAAAATATATAACCAGTATAACAACTTATATAAACAGTACAATTCCTTTACATTTAACTATTATAAAATATGTATATTTGTATATTATCTACACGGTGTCCCAATAGTGGGTCAAAGTCCAATATTGGCCTCTGTGAATATTTTTTATAGAAGTAGTATGGTATTAAAAGGGGGACATTTAAAATTTATTTCTAAATATACAGGATGATTCACTACAGCAGAGCTGTTTAAGATCAATTTTCTTAAATGGTGTTGAAGGAAGCGAAGGATAATTAGAGAGTAACTTTTAGAACTAGAATAATTTTGACATAGTAACGATGTAATAAACTTTAATAAATAAAATAAACTTCAACAATTCTTACAACTAATTTAACCGAATGAATTTAAAACCTAAATCTTTACATAATGAAATCTTTATTAAAAGTCTCTACTTATCTCTACATAATTAAAATCAAAAGTCTCGATATTGATCTTTACATTTTCAAAGCAAAAGTCTCGCTAATGTTTACCAACACCATTACTTATACCTTTGCTTGGTCTACATAATTCACAAAATGCAACCTAATCAATCAGCATTCCTTATACTGTACTCTGCAATTCCAACTTGTTTATTATTTATGTAATATGAGAAATTCTGGGTCAATAATTATAATTTCTATGCGACCTACTTAATTATAAACGATATTATTTAGATGTATAGTAGCAAATTTTCATATAAATATTTTAAAAATAATATCAAATATATTTTTACGCCTCTAGCCGCCCTTCTGGGTTGTTTTCTGTTCTATGAACAAATGGATCACCCTGTATATTTTCACATTTTGAAATTCGGCGGAAAATTATCTTCCCAAAGACTTTTGACTTTCGATTTTTGATGCGGCGTTACCGAGTTATTAGAAAAAATATAAAATTTAGGCTAAACGAGGTTTAACAAATTAATTTGCTGGGTGAGTATTACTATTAGTTAATAAAACATATTTTGCAGTTATATAGCCAAAGAGTGTACTTAGATGAAACCATCACCAAATATTGATTGTATTAAATAGGGTGATTTTTACACAAGCGCCAATTTAGTACACAAAGAGCGTTTTCTCAATTTTTTTCAAACAGAACAGCCTGCTTATTAATATAATTTTGAATTGACACATTAATTATCTCCACTTTTGTAAATAATGTTGTATACCTAAAGTTGATATTTCCAGAGATATTTTTACTTTTTCATGAGGAAACGTAAAATTATCATCTTCTATTTTTAATTATTCTTAGTAGCCATAATTCGGCTATAAAATCAAAAACCTTTCATTTTTATTACTGACGTTTAATTTTAAATAATTTTGAAAAAGTATTTAAGTATTCACACTTACTTCAAGTTACAAGTTATTATAGAATTCGCACTACATACACAATAATGAATTCTTCTGTAGAAACTGTACTATTTTTTAATAAATATTGATTGTAAAAAACACGTGGGGTTACAGAGTAATGGTGGAAAGGAATCACCGTAAATAAAGGCAGTGACAAACATATCAAATGGAAAGAGTTTGTTATTATTAAAGTTTAAAATAACTGCGGTATCCTCGGTCATTCACACTTTGCTGAAACATTTCAAATTCAATGTTCTACTTTGTTTCCATATCTATTGCAAAGCTAATTATGTCCTTGCTTTTTTGACACAAGCATATAATTAGAATATAAAACAACATATCCCCTTAATTAATTTTTATGAAGTTTCAATAGTACATCAGCTACATCTTTTACAGTTACAGTCTCTATACCTAGCACTACTAATATTCTAATACTATATTACCTTGTAATTATTTTGAGAAAATGGTAATATATTTGTTAGTTTTTATTTTCAATATTTACTTTTTTATATCTTTTTCTTTTTCTGCTTTCTTAATTTACTTTCACATTCCTCCTTTGTTATGTTTTTTTAGTCAATTTTGATATATATATATATATATATATATATATATATATATATATATATATATATATATATATATATATATATATATATATATATATATATATATATATATATAGTACTAGCGAAGTAGAAAAACACACCAAGAAATAATAGAGGAAATACAAGAAGTACATGGAATGTCCACGAACTAAAAAGCACGGAGGAGTTAAAAATGTTTAAAGCATAAATACGCTTGGCAGAACCAAAATTTCTTGTCTTCCGATGACGCTAATTTTGTTAGTGAATTGATCGTCAGGTCTTTCAAGATGTATTATGGTGATTTGGGTCGTCCAAGTGTACTTGTCGGTGGTCATGACAGATTTGAATCTTCACTTAACGTTTAAAGCAGCAACCAATACGCAAATATAGACGTGGACAGAAATAAAAAGCGGTGTAAAGCTGCGGAAAAAGAACTGGGCAGAACGACATAGAACTAAGGAAACAGTTGATTACGTCAGAAATACTAAAGGTAATATATGAATTCAACAGGTGGAAAAAGCTAAGGAACGTAAAAGCATACAGTAAATGTAAACAAATTAAAAATTATGACCATACAAAAATTGAAGCAACCAAAAGAAATGTGAATGCAAGAAATTGTGAAGAAATTGAAAACTAAATGAAAAACCGATCATCAGGAAAAAAAGTAAGGCGATAAAGGACAAAGATGTAAATTTATTACTGGAACGGGAAGAAGACCTTGCTAAACACTGGAAAGCCTATCTAGAAGAGTTGTTTCATATATTGAGTGAAAATGAACATGTGACGAAACTATCATCAGGTCTTTAAAATCTTTTGTGGTGAATTATTATTGTACCATAGAGATGAAAACAATTATGGAGAAATAATGTAGAGGAGTGGCATATCAATTTTAAGTAAAAATGCAACCAGCACAGAGCAATAAGTTTACAGACTTATGTCGTGAAGATTTTAATAATCGTCATAAGAAATCGAATGGCAGGGATGTGTGATCATTTTGTTTTTAACCCGATCTATCAACTAGAAAAGCCATGCTGGTACTTTAGACAATTAGAGAAAGGAAGTTTAAGAAGAATATAATACGTTAACTGTTCTTGAAGGCTTTGCAAAACAGTTATTAATCTGAATTGAAAATTATCGTTGTATATACTTAAGACACCTGAATTGGAGACAGGCGCGTTATTTTTAATTTATAGCAAAATCAAAATATTGTGGTGCTTTAATTTTGCTAATCACCCAATATGGTGATACGAAATTAAAACTAAAATAAGACAAGGTGCACGGAAAGGATGTTCCTTACCGCCTTACCTGTTTAGTTTGTTCTTAGAAGACGCAATAAGTAAGCTAAAGGAAAATCTGAAGTATAGAAGTTGCAATTAAACAAAAAGCTGCTGCACTTGCATAGTTATGGTTTCGACGGCGGGGCAACATCGATTTTAGTATGTGCTAAAGTGCTATTCAAAGTTAGTAAAAATCATTAGAAAAAAAAACTGATTCCAATTGCATTCCTTTAGGAAATAACATTTTACCTTATTATACGTTTTCGAAAATAATTAAATTTCACTTATTTCTTTAATATACTATCACGTTCTGGGTAACGGCGTTGATGATTAAGAAGCGCTTGTAATTTTACAGCTATATCAAGTACACTTTGGATAAACCCAATTTACTACAACAACATTGCAAAAAGACTTAAAGCTCTAATCATCTTTTTATTAAGTAAACTTTGCAGGCTTCAAATATGCTGTGGTGTGTTAGGTTGCTCCAAAATATTGGTACCAGGATTTATTCTGTAAAAAGTCTTCTTCTAAATACATACTTATTCGTTTATTACCTGCATTGTTACTGTTGTATTACTGGAACCTTCTGACTCATTGTCTGGTTCATGTAAAACGAAACTAATTTTTCTTTCTGTTTGTCCTGTGAAAAGTAAAAGTTACTGTTGGAAGTTAATGAGGACATCCAAAACAACCTGAATCTCTATCACCTGCAATTGACTGTAGACTCTGAGCAGATGTCTGAGAATGTCCCATGGAAGATAATGCCATGCTCCATCTTCTGTTCGCTTCTCTACTGTATAGACGTTCCCATGGTGGCGGTCTCTCTTTTCCAGTCATTCTTGATTGTTTTGGAAGTGTCTGATAAGTTTCACGAAGAAACGATGTTATCTCATGTAACAAAATACACGCAATCACTCTTAGTGCCATTGGACAGCTAGATCCATAAGTATTTATGCTTGCTGGAAATAAAAAGAATGCAAAACTAAGTTATAAAACATTTGCTTTCCTTAATACCTTCATCCAGAAAATCTTCTTCATCGTCTTGAACCAAGAGTTCTTTTTGTTTCTGTTCATCTGTTACCAGGGAAGCAATGTGTGGTTCTAATTTCTTATCTTCATTTATCATTTCTTCCAGTCTTTGACCCAGCACCTGCAAATCAAATAATTATAATTTTAACAGTATGATATTTACCCTGTTTTCCATATATTAGCTTTGGATATACATTTTAATTCTAAAGCCAATGCATTAGTCTGATACCGCATATAAATTTCTCAAATTTATTACAGGCGTTGGCTCATTATATGTTAGAGCACTCTTTTATGGTGACACCTTTTAACGTCTACTTATTAAGTATTTTATTTAAGCATTTTGGGACGAGTGTCTGAGTTACCTGGCGAGTAACCTATAAAGTTCGTACTATGAGGTTACGGGTTCGAGTCCCGTATTCTGACAATTGTTTTTTCGCTAGAATATGAGATATTCGACTTCTAAAGAGTTATGGGTGGTGCCCTTTGTCTATATATGTATATGTAGGTTCCCTCCGCACAAAACTTAAGAGTGCGGAGTTTGCATGTTTTCCTACTGTGGTGTTATCATCATCATCATCATTATTATTATTATTATTATTATTATTATTATTATTATTATTATTATTATTATTATTATTATTATTATTATTATTATTATTATTATTATTATTATTATTATTGTAGTATTATCCACAGAGTTAACAAATTCTTCTCTTGACAAAAGGTTTACCTTATCTCTTTTCAACAGTGTCAAAATAATTATTCCTCAATCAGAGCTATACTTTTTAAGTTATATACAAAAATCTCACTTCGTTAAAGGAGCCACACAGCAAGCAATCTGACCTCATTTTCTGATCATCTTTTTTTGGAACTTTATATAGACCGCGACGTCAATTAAAGTCATCAATATAACTAATAAAAATAACAATATATCACAGCCATGTGACGTCAATGATTAACATGTAAATCACGTCATGATTACGTTACAAGCAAGGGTTTGAAGACGTTATTCTAACGCACAGGTTACCGTGAATAACTCTAAACTTGAGGAGAAACGATAACCTTTAATTTAGTTTTTCATAGAGGTTGAATTATGTGTAAATAAATCAGATATTTCATTAAATTTCGCAATTATCTTTTAATTATTTATCTTGCATTTCCACAGAAACCGACAAATTGACTCCACTGCGGATAGTTCCGTGCATGTTTGAAAATTAAATAAAATTTTTGCAGGCTTCAAACTAAATATTTATAGTTTTTCGGAAGGACCGAGGGTAAGCCATAGTATTTCCCTCGGAGCCCTTGCAACGGTCTTTCAGGCCAAAATGTGCATCATTCTGTGCGGGAGAACAAGAGGAGGGGCTACACCAACAAGCGGATATTCATAGCCATAGACAGCCAGGCAGCCCTTAAGGCCCTAAGTAGCCCACGGGTAAATTCCTGGCTGGTAAGTAAGTGCCGAGACGAGACGAGCGTCCTGGCTGGGCAGAATGAGGTCACACTCATCTGGGTGTCGGGTCACTCGGGGGTCAAAGGCAATGAAAAAGCTGACAGTCTCGCGAAGAGAGAGTCAGCAGAACCATTTATGGGACTAGAAGCGGTTCTGGGCGTGACAAAGAGCACGGCCAGGGGAGCCATTAAGTCCTGGGTCAGAAACGAACACAAGGTGTACTGGGTAGACTGTTCAGGTCTCAGACATGGGGAGTCAGTAATTGACGAACCCAGTTCAAAGAGACCTGTGTAGCAGATAAATTTTAGCAGGGGACAGCTCAGAAACATAACATGTCTCTTACGAGACACATGGCCGTCAAGGAACTCCTGCATAAAATGAGGCGGTTCGAGGGGGACCTCGCATGCAGACTCTGCGGCGAGGGGGAGGAATCAGTCTAGCACATCTTGTGCGAGTGTAAAGCTCTGGACCGCAAAAGCCAACTGTTCTACGGTCAGTCTAGACCGAAGACAGAGCAATATAAAACTTCACCCAACCAATCGCTGTGCAGACTAGTTCAAGGCACAGTGATTTTGGAATGGGTGGAGTAAAAAGATTAAGGGCATGCACAATAAGCAAAAGGCTGCAGTGGTTTCGGGGCGGCGAAGTGGCGGACGAGTCCCGAGGGAAAGAAATGCCCCCTATTAAATGTAATTTTTAGCCACAAATATATGAAACAACAAAAAATCACACACTGCACACTCAAAACACATGTCATCTTACGATCGTTGGTCCATGGGATTTAACAAAACTGACAACGCATGCGTCAAGCCATACAAATAGCATAATATAAACTGAATAAACGATTTCTACTATACGGGGCTTGTTCAATTGAAACCAATCATTGGTTCAGAAAAAAAAATATTGGCAAATATATTTACAAAAGAACGCAATTATTAAAGCACATATCCCATTGTTCCACCAACTGATGTATACCATGCTTAAAGAATTCTTGTGGCTGCTGCTCGAAGAATTCTTTTACGGCATTTTGTATTTTTTCGGTGGACTGAAAACGATTACCTTTTAATGCCTTTTGTTGTAACCCAGTTTGTGTACGATACTATGGACAGATCCTATACTCACACTAACATTTTCTGAAATTGCTCTGATTGACATTCGACGATTTTCTGTAATCAGGCCATCATGCCACATTCCTCTCTGTTGATGCAGTACTCAATGCACCTGGTCGCGGCTTATCATTCGTCTCCTCTCTTCCACTCTTAAATTTTCGACACCATTCCTTGACAGTTGGATACGCAAACATGCGTTTCCATACACTGCTTGCATTCGCGAGTTAACTTTCTTGTTAACTCACTTGAATTTTTAAAAGAATTTATTGATTATAGTTACACAAAATACTTATTAATAATAATAAAAAATGATAAATATAATTTATGACAACTTAAAAGATACTCAAGCAATAACAATGTAGGAATGTTCGTCCGTGGTCTGGTAACTTCCATATATAGTCTCTGGTGGGGCGTGGACCGAGAGGCGGTTTCCACACTAGGTAGCAGTCTTGAAGGTGATCCTGGCAGGTGGCTGGTTGCTGAATTGAAGGTCTAGTTGTTTACCCATTTATGAATAGTCTATTCTTCTAATTGCGCTGCTATTAATTAACTCATTCGTCAGCGACCTTGGGTGTTGAATGGGGATCTGTACTTCTTATATACATTGTATGAGGTGGCTATTGTTATCTCATCCATCCTTTAGAGAACGAAACCTATGGTTCGTTCCAAATAGTCATCGGGAATACAGTAATTGGTTTGGAATCAGCATTTTCCGTTTTTGATTTCTGCCACATGTATCTTGAAGTTATTGTGATTATTGTTATTATTATCACAATGTATAATATAATTGTCCATACACTAGGGTGGTATATGGGCAAATTGATGGTTCCTGGAGTTCTGCCATTGATGGATTGTAATTGGGATTTGATATTGTTCAAGTAGTGCAGTTGGACATTTTCTAATTTTAGTTCTGGTAATTTGTCTGGGAATATAGGTGCTTTATTTGTTACCAATTAGATGTTTGGGAGATTGAACGATTGTTGTGTTTCTGATGCCATTTGTACCGAACTGAATCTTTCGTTATTGATGATAATTTGGCATTTAAGTTTCAGATTCGCCAGTTTTGTTCCGCTGATTATTTTGGTTTCTTCATTGTCTTTGCAGCTAAGTTTGATCTTCGTTTCTTCGGGTGCCACTATGATGTATTGTGTATTGCCATATTTAGAGACTGTTGTTTTTGTTATTTTGAGGAGTTTTTGCTTGCAATTGTTTATCAGTTTCTGGAATTTGATCAGTTTAATTTCGCATGGGTCGTTCTCGTTAAGTGCTGTCCGTTGTTATTTTCAGAAAAGTATGTTTGGTCTTTTAGATTCCTACACTTTTCTTTTCTGTAAGCGTAGTGTTTGCTGCTAAGGATTAGGTACTTGGTTCTAGGGACAATCATTCTGAAGGTATACGGCTTTTTAGGGACTGGTAATGCATACAATTGATAATAAATATAATCTGATTTGTCTACTAAAGGTATATCTATTTGGTATATAATTTTAAAGTCAATTTGAACGGTTTTTATTTTAAATATTTTTTCGTAAAGTGAAATGTCGAATTTTGTTATTAATCTTGATTTTGAGATATGGTTTTCAATCTTTTCTAATTCTTTTGATATAAATTTCGGTTTCAGTATTGACGTATGATACGTGTTTAATTTTGAAAAAGTAATTGCATTTTCTGTTGTTAATATCATGTTAAGTACATTATTTAACAAATAACTGATTTGAGTGAGTAATTACAAATATTTTACTCTGTGAAAATTTGTTAGTTGGTCGCTTTTTAGTCTATCTATTGTATATTCCAAATCGATTATTCTCGCTACTATGGCTTCTTGGTTATGGTTCAGGTTGTCCATTGTTTTATTGAACTCTGCTATAGCATCTACCATTAGAGATGTCTGTGAACTAAAAAGTTGATGTACTTGATTTTGATCTTTCCTCAAAATTTTGAGAGCTTTATATATTCTGTCGCCGTCATCTGCATCTAAGTTCCTAAATATTGATTTGAATATCGATCCTAGTCCGTTTATTATACATCTTTTGTTCCTAATTGTTGTTGGAAATATTCGATAAAATGTGTCATCAATATTGCTGATGGTGAAATTGATTGATAAAATAAAAATTTTATATTCCAACTTGTATTACTTGTATTATGCATTCATTACTTTTAGTATGTTGTCGAAGTAAGTTTTTAGTCTGCCAAAGTCGTCGTCTTAGATCATGTATATGCATCATTCTCCATTTATCGTTTTCTGAAAAGGCTTGTCCGAGTTTGCGTGATAGTATGTCTGGATTGTCTGTTAGGTGTTCTAATTGTGGCTTTACTCTGGTGAAGAGAATGAACAGAATCGATGCTATTGCTGCTGTCTTCATGACTTTTCTCTTGATCGGTTCTTTGACTGTTAAGCGTTGAAACGCAAAGAATCAATATACTTTTGGTTCTTCAGCACTATCCGTTGCGACTGCGCCAGTTAACTTTCTTGTTAACACACTTGAATTTTTAAAAGAATTTATTGATTATATTTACACAAAATACTTATGAATAATAATAAAAAATGATAAATATAAATTATGACAACATAAAAGATACTCAAGCAATAACAATGTAGCAATGTTCGTCTGTGGTCTGGTAACTTCCATATATAGTACCTGGTGGGGCGTGGACCGAGAGGCGCTTTCCACACTAGGTTGCAGTCTTGAAGGTGATCCTGGCATGCGGCTGGTTGCTGAATTGAAGGTCTAGTTGTTTACCCATTTATGAATAGTCTATTCTTCTAAGTGCGCTGCTATTAGTTAACCCATTCGTCAGCGACCTTGGGTGTTGAATGGGGATCTGTACTTCTTATAAACATTGTATGAGGTGGCTATTGTTATCTCGCGTATGAATTTGCAATGTTTGCAAACCTTCAGCACACAAAAATGGAATGACCGCACGCTGATTATATTTGGACGGATTGTTAACAACAAACGCCATTTTAAAGTCACAATACTTTAAATCGCTGTCAAATACAAATGATAGAAACTGATCAGTGTGACGTTTACAAACACACCTAACATTGCAAAACGTCAATTAAGTGATTACAACTGTTACTTTTCTTGAAAACCCGCCCAAAAAAGCCTGGATAACTATTGCAAATGGAAATGTAAAATATATATATATATATCTTTTTCTCTCAGTTTTCATATCATCTCCAAATATGACGTCATGGAGACGTACACTGGAATAACCTAATCTCAATGCATTAGAAAATATTTCATATCGACGTCAACAAGACACAAGTCGAATAACGTAATATATTCAGCTGAAAATTGACGTCCTTGGACGTTGCAATTTACTTCACTTATCGTCACTGTTCACGTAAGCTCGTCGTCAGCTTCTTTGTTAGGTAGCGCTCCTTATCGCCTTCTTTTATGAATAAAGGCTGGACGCAGAAAGTGCGTTATGGTAGTGAATTTTTATAAAAATATTTTTAATGGCAAGTATGTGTGATTTTTATAAAGAAAGCAGAAATCAAATTTGGTTACTAGTATAACCTCTATAGTAAAAACAATGTGCCATGTTTCATCAAAATAACTTTATTGTTTGAAAATGTACAAAAATTTCCAAAAGTAAACTTAAAGTGTTTCCAAAAAAACTCGTTTCTTGGTCAACCGTATAGGCTAATAGCAAATTGAGCTATTCAAATATGAAGCATTTAATCAAAATTCGCTATCGTAACACACTTGCTGCCTCCCGAATTTCTTTTCTTACAAACATGTATTATATTTCGATGGAAAATGCAAAAATGCAGAACATAAGACGTGTTCGACTAAAAAAAAAAAAATTATATCACCAACGACTTATGGGCCACCCTGTGATTGTAGAAATAATTTTTTAAGATGCAGTTCAAGACACCCTATAACTAGTGTATACAATTTTTTTCATATTTTGTATAATAACGGATATATTGAGCTTTATTGATTTTTGAGGAAAATTCGACACAAAGTATATATCATTAAATGATAAACTATATAGCTAAGACTACTGCCAAAGCATCAGAGAAAGGGCCTATCTGTAATGAATTTTCTGGAAATATTTTAGCAGAATGAAGGACAATGACGGTTGAAACTAAGACTTCAGGGTTTGTAAAACATTATTCTTGAGACATTTTCTTTCCATAGCCTTTATTTAATTCAGGTTCTTTGCCTAAACGTTGCCAATTTTGACGGTTTAAATCGCGAGTTTGACGTTTTGAGGTAGAGCCGAATTTATTTTTTCTTTAAATGCCTGTAACTTTATTGTCCTTTAACCTGTAGAGCTAAAATTTGGTACGTAATTTACCTATAACGATATAAACCCGCGTACTAAATTTAAATTTGCCCTTCCTTTGTTATTTCCGGAGATATAATTTTTTTTTCGAAAGAAAACACAAAATTTTCCGGGAAAACCTGGTCCGATTTTCCTGGCTAACCAACTTATCCAAGCCACTTGCAAAAGGAAAGTATATACATATATATATATATATATATATATATATATATATATATATATATATATATATATATATATATATATATATATATATATATATATATATATATATATATATATATATATATATATATATATAAACAAATAAGAATTGAAACTGACCCCGGATATGTGTTCTAGGGGGCCTAATTAGTGCACATTTGAATAAATTTTTTCATTATTCAGAAGTCGGGGTCTCCTCGTTAGCAATTTTATTTTAAAGAAAATTTACTAATAGCAATGATTCGTATTAAAATAATGTTGAGTTTTTCACGATGGAAACGGTTGTTTATGAAGTATTTATTAATTACGTTTTTCGATAAAGCATATCGCTAATGACGTTCGCAAAAAAATCTGTTTTTTTTTTCCAAAAAGGTAGCACCTTCTATGAGATAAGACCCTCAGGATGCCACAAGTATATACCTACGTATATACGCTGATGGTACCACCTTCTTAATAGAACCGATTTGATAGTGGAGCTTCGAGGGAGTACCAACATTATCAAGGACTCAGAAGTAGTTCGTTCCTAATACACCAAAACAGAGTGTTGAGGAAACTCAGAAGCCAGCTTTCAATATCCGCAACAGAGGTAAATGTTTGTTAATACTCCTTGGAGTTGTGTTTGAAAACAAACTTACGTGGTCAGCACACATATCGTTTATGACGGAAAACTGTCCACAGCCTTATACACCATCTAAGGAATGAGCGAAGTTGCTGATGAAAATAGATGCAGGCTAGGCTATTACGCAAGCTTTCACTCTGTAGCAACCTACAACATATTGCTAAAGGATTGCACCTCAGAAATCCACTGTGCGCTTATGAATCTGAAACATCTCACAAGAGCGCTTATCTGGCGTGTCACTCACGAGTTTTTGGAATGTTTTTAAAAATGCATACTCTCGCGTTGTATTAAAACTCTCCTGCTCAAAATACCCCCAAGAAAATATACAGGTATTCAAGGAACCACAAAACGCAATGATGTTGCATTAAAGTAATTATTAAGTAATTTTTATTATAAGCACTAAAATTATACAGTAAATCACACAAATAAGCGTAGGCTTGTGCTTGTACAAGATACAATTTGGAGTATAAAATAAAGTTGAACGTGCAAGGGGAAAGTGATTATGTGGTGCAATATCACAGGAATTAGCTTTGCATTATTAATAATCTTTGCATTAAGCTCCATAACAGGTTACCGGTGTATATAAAGCAACTTCCAGGTGCACTATTTTCGAAACGAATCAAAGCATTATTACTCCAATATTTTTCATGTTAGAGAATCTTAGGACTGTCATCTTCAAAAATAAACTTCTCTGTGATTTCACAATTTGTGTATTTTTATTATTCATAACCTATGTGCGTTTCTGTTTTATTTGTAATATCGTTGAATATTTATGACATTCATCTTCACATTGTGTATTTTATGTGTGCTTTTTTATTTAAATCGTATATTTACAAACCGGTTAAATTCCCGACAAAAGAAATGGACTGTTAAGTAGCAAAAGAAACAGTATTTGTGATATATTATTTTCTTTGGTTCCAACAGAGAAGTTACGACATATGGCGCTAGACCATTTCTGGCCATAAGATAATGCCTCTGGAGAGAATATAACATGAAAATAATTCTCCCCTTTCAAAAAGGATAACTTTTTCCAAGAAGATCATCTGATTCGATACTTGTTGTTTCCTTTACTTGGTAAAACCGTTCCATACTAAATAGATATCGAGACTTCGTCTCTGGCTTCATACGCGCCTATTTCCTTTCCTGCTGCCGGTATTGCATTTTAAGGTATCGCCAGGCGGGAGAAAATAGAATATAATTAATTCAATTAAATTAATTTAATATAACTTGAAATGTACATGCCGTAAAAGGCGAAACCTATTTTAGAGGATAAAACAAGCACTTTCAAATCCTAAATCTGTATTTAGATCATCTAATAAAAATTAGTCAAGACAGTCTAATTTTTAATAATCCAAGCCAATCAACTGAAAACTTGGTCAATAAAATGAAGTATGACCAGTCAACCCCAGCACATTTGCATTCCATGAGCAAAGTAAGGCTGCTTGAGGATTTGAGCAAAAAACAAAAATCAGCCTCTCAGTACGTTTGCTTCTTGTTAAGGCGTCATTATTTTGCCTATAAAGGGCATCGATCGTTTTTGTCTCAGATTGTAAGATGAAACGAAGAAGCCGTTCTCTACTATAAATCGTTGTTAATACTTAATTCCAACAAATGCGCCGCCTTGAGGCAATTCACATCCTCCTTATTTACTGATCTCGCTCCATCAGATTTTTATCTCTTCCACTATCTGTAACCACATTCTGGAAATATGCTTTGTGACGACGTCGGGCTTTAAAATTGGCTTGGCGAATTCTTCACCACATTAATTATTAAAAATAAAAAACTGCCAGATCGTTGAGAGACAATCGTAAACAATGTAGGAAAATGTATTTCTTGAAGAGGTTATATATTTTATTGTATTGTATTAAAATACTGCAAACTTTATACGAGAGAGTAACTGTTTGGTCTCGCTAAAGGTGCTTCTTCCGCCGTGTTTAATATGTATGTAGTGTACTTGGTAATATTACCTACAAGTGACGATATTTTTTTGTTATCAAATCAAATTTTATGTTGTAATAAAATAGTGTTATTTCTCAGAAGAGTTGTAGACATGATGGTACCTAGATGTAGTGTAGCATAGTATAGTATAGGTATTTATCTGGCATATAATTTGTACACCGTGTCACACGCAGAAGCGTGTTCTTGTACTTGTAATGGACACAATTTAGATAGCATAACTTTAATCAAACATCAAAATGCATTGGAATTGTCACTTTCAATTTGACTGTAGCTTCAGGATTCCAAAAAGTTCTACTCATCACCTTTATTTCCAAAATAAGTTCACATACCAGTCTTCAATGCACTCAAACCCCCACATTATCTAAAGCTCCTTTACTTAAATAATATAAATTTAAACTCTGTGCTACAAATTTTGACATTTTACTTGACAATGTATTTAACAGCTATTAGATAAAATATTAGATAAAATATTTAGTCCAGTCTTCAACTAGAATCGTGTTTCTCGCAAGAAGTTCAAATAGAAGGGCGACGAACAAAGTGATAAAGCTGATCAAAGCGCAGCTAGCTTGAATAAGAGTGGTGACAAAAATCAAGGTAAGCGCAATAAACCTGTGAAAACCAACACTAAAACCAGAGTTCAGAAACACCTGCCAAAAGAAGTCGTAAGCAAGGAGCAGCAACCTCAGAATCTCAGGAAGTCAGAGAAAAAAGTAAAGACTTTTGAAGAGAAACAGGGGGACAAGAAAAATATAAAATTATAGTTGTAACGCATAATTAGTTACCTCAAAACAACGGGCTACTTGGAGTAATTGAAGAAATTTACCCTTCAAAAGCTAAAAAAAATTTTGATCTGAGAACCAAAACAGGAGTATGCTGGCGACCGATATCAAAAGTTTGTCGTATAGAAATGTCCAAAGACAATAAATCAGAAGATATTTAGGGACAGAAGTGTTGAAGATTAAATATTATGTTTTCATTTGATCTTTGTTTATTATTACTTTTTGATCGTTTGTTATTAATTGCCGCAATGTTAGATGACATATAGAAAAATAAATAGTTTAGTGTTTAGAGCTAACATATGTACTTTTTTATGCTGATAGTCAAATAACTTGCAGTAAAACGATCAGTTCCAACATTGTGTGGTATACATAAATAAAATAGAAGAAATTATGTAATACTTACTTCTGCCCATTGGTAAAACATTTTTCCAGCGGCTCTCTGCATGATGTGAGACTTCCGTACACCAGTGTTTGGACCTCTAGCAGGTAAAGGACCAGACTGACGAAACATAGGTAAGTTTAGTTTCATCCATGACGGCCATTGCCCTTTATTGCAAGAATGTACGAAATACGAACATTCCAATATAAACGCTGCCCTTGCCACTACTGCTGAATGTGGCTGCAATGATATATTATATACTTACTTATGATGTTTTTACTAAAAAGTAAATCGATCAAAAACTGATATTTTAAGCTCCAGCGTAGCAAGTGAGTGATGTTTTCATAAAATCTATCTTACTTTAAGAGGTAGTTGATTGAAATTATTATGAAAAATTAAAAATTATCTGTAGGCTTATAACCATGGATATTAATTGTATAAAAAGGTATACCAATGCTTGCAATATGTAGCATAACGTATGTAAGGGTAGCATGCTTACGAGAAAGTGATACACGAGGCAAATAGATTGGTGAGACAGCGACAGGCAATTGTCAGCCGGCTGTTTAGTTGACGTAACTCCACGGATAAAAATAAATATATAATCTTGTTTATACACTCAAGTGTCAAATGACAGCATTATTCGTCTTTGTCTAGGCGACCACATTTTAGACTTTTGTCAGTTTAAGCAAATACTATATAATCATTATATAGTATTTGGTTTAAGTGCCAAATTGTGTATCCATGCTTATATCCAGCGTGTTAGAGGCAAAAATAAAAAAGTTTGGACGCAACAAGTGCGTTATGGAAGTGAATTTTCATAAAAATGTTTTTAATAGCAAATATGTCTCTCTAATGCAAGCAGGCATCAATCTGGTTACCGCTATAACCTATATGGTAGAAACAATGTATTTTAACAAAATAACTTATTGTTTGAAAATATACAAACATTTGCCGAAAATAAACTTAAAATCTTTCCGAGAAAACTGGTTTCCTAGCCAACAAACCTCAGGTTAATAGCAAATTGAGTTATTGAAATTTGAAGCATTTAATAAAAATTCGCTACCAAAACGCACTTACTGCGCTCGATTATTTTCCTTACAAACATGCATCATATTTCGAAAAAAAAATGCAAAAATTCAATAATATAAGGGAGTTCGAAAAAAATTTGTAGGGATCACCAACGACTTATGGGCTCCGCTGTGATTATCAAAATAATTTTATAAGATGCAGCTCAAGACACCCTATAGTTAACGTTTACAATTCTTTCTCGTATTTTGTACAAAAACAATTATATTGAGCTCTACCGTATAAATGCGTCACCCTGTATATATGTAGACAGATAAAAACTGAATGTAAATCCGGATATGGATTCTAAGGGGCCTAGTTTGGGCACATTAAAAGAAATCTCTCTAAAATTCAAAAGTCGCGGTCTCCGCATTAACAAATTTTTCTACGAAAGTTAGCTAAAAATTATAGTCTGTTAAACCATAAACTTACTGCCGAAGCATCAGAGAAAGAGTTTATTTGAAATGAATTTTCTGGAAAAATTTTAGTAAAATGAAGGTCAGGTCAGGTCAGGTGACGGCTGAAACTGAAACTTAAGGGTTTGTATAACACTCTTCTTGCTATATTTTCTTCACAGAATCCGTATTTGTTTCCGGTTATTTGCCTAAATATTGCCAATATCAAATCGCGACTTTTTGAGGAAAACCCCATTTTGGTTTTCTTTAAATGGCTGTAACTTTTTTGTCTTTAAATTAACAGACCTAAATTGGTACGTGGTTCACCGTTTATAATTCAAACACGGCTACCAAATTTGGTTTCCCTTACTTTCTATATATATATATATATATATATATATATATATATATATATATATATATATATATATATATATATATATATATATATATATATATACAAGGTGTTAAGTAAGTAAGGGGCAAAATTCTAGAATTTATTCAATCCTAAGCCGAAAAGGTCATACAAACACAGCTTTCAAACCTCCCTTGTTATTCAGCTACACAGGGCTAAAGATTTTCTAACAAAAAATTTGTTTCATCAAAATATTGAAAAGACTTAAGCCCGTAGGAGACGGGAAATCGCTGAGAAAATTGTAAATGCATCAAAGAGCGTCATTCGGGTCAAACACTTTTCCAAATATGATGAATGAGGGTCACCTAAAACAATTCCATTTAAAAAATACTGTGCACCCCTGTTTCTTCTCAAATTGAGACCCTTATATATTTCCATAATCGAAACTCGACAAAAGGTCATCCTCTGACTTTTTTGTGAAATAATCCAAATTTGCGAAAAAAGAAGAAATCAGAAATTCGCCGTAACCCTTTTAAAGGTTTTTTTTTCATCCTGTCTGATGATGCTGTTAAGCAGCAAAATAGTCACAGAGATGAAAATAAACCCTTATAAATCCAGAGAAAAATCATCATCTGTATTTAACCAGCACTTACCAAATCCATAACGGAAGCTAAAAGGTGTGGATCAGGGACCGACCCTGGTGGACACGTTTCTAATAAAAATGATAGTCTTAACATTCCGCTATAAACTGGACCAGTAGGCACAAGCTTTCTTTCTTTAAGAACTACAAACTCTGATTCTCTGGAAGATTCCCCAAACTCTAGTGAATTACGTCTACTTAAATCTACAAAAAATTTTGTTAGTATTTTGTATAATTATATCTACATTTATCCTTACAGCCACCTGATGAATCCTCAAGACTTCCATTTTTCTTCTTTCCTTTCTTTAGAACAAACTTGTTAAATCTATCTTCGACTCGTCGCTTCGCTTTTTGTAGCGTTTGTCCAACATTACTGCAAATATGTATTATCTATGTTAAGCGACAATAAATCAAAAATATAATTTAACATACCTCTTGCTGCCAGATTTTTGTGAACAATACTTAGACGTCTGGCGTATAAATGAAGCAGCGTCACTTACTGACTCACCATTATCTTGGTTATCTAATTCCTCAGTAGAGTCATTATCGCTCTTCTTAAACCAGTTTACTGAAGCATAAAAAGCTTATAAATTAAGAGGAACTGACTATATGCTTATTAATACCTATTATGAAAACACTAGTTACCCCACACTTCAATAGTATGATTATCTAAGATCGAGTAAATTACCACGCAACCTCAGCTGTTAAAGTACACTAGCTTATCTGTAAGCAACGGCAACAACGCCGTTGTGCCCCACAAAAGTGATGAGACGAAACCTGCTTTCATACCACCTATGTTTAAGGCAGAAAGTAGGGCTGAATGCCTTGAGGTAGAAACAGATAAAAATAAACTAGAAGCGCTATAAAAAACCTGTAGATAGTAATTTTTCCAATCTAATGCTAAACCAAAAAATGCAATGTAGACCAAATGGAAATTAGAACTTATTAATTTGCCATGTTAGATCTTAAGAGCTTACGTTGGCTTAACTGGTTTTCGGATTCTTGGTAAACTTCCTGCTGTTAAAACTGTTGCTCTAATAATCGTAGTAGTTGATGGAGAGGATGAAAAAAATACTAAAAAGAGGTTAGAGTTGAAGTGCTTAGATCAAATGTCAGTTAGATTTTAGAAATCTATGTATAATTAATATTTAATGTTCAAACTATACCCAAAGAGACTTGTAGAATTAACTATAGCGGATTTACTTTTAAAAAATGGGAGGTCCTAGTTTTTAGGGGTCTCCCAAACTTCTCCGGTTGTACTTCCAGAACACTCATTTAAAATTTTACCAACTGCCGCTGATATAGTAGAAACTAAGGAACGCAAGTAAAAGCAAATTAATTGTCAGCAACAGAATATAATCTCTTAGTAATATAGGACTTCTAACCATCTGAAAGCTATGTAACTAGCTTTATAAGAGATTTATAAGCTTGTAAATTTTACAGATACAAAGTTTTTCACAAAGGCCTTGTTGCAAAAGGAAAATTCTGTCAAGCAACCGTTAAAGAAGCCACATTGCCAATAAAAAGGTAATCTACAGAATAAAAACTTACCGATACCACCTAGCTTGGATTTTGACTTTGGTTTGGAAGCACTGGGTTCAGCAATGCCTAGCGTTTTCTCACTTTGCCGAGGTGTCAAAATGTGGTGCTTCTTTCTTAAATTCCCAAGTGGACTTTGACTAATTCTAGATAATTCTTCAGCTTCTGTTTCTAATAGACTCTGTAAAATAGCATGTGTTATCGAGACATTAGTGCAAGTTTGCGGCAACAAATAAATTTTCTAAGCCATACCGGAAATTTTTTATTGCCTAGACCTATTGAAGTTAATAAAAAGTAATACAAATATTTCAAATAAATTAAAAAAAATTCTAGTGTGTCCCTATACAAGATTTTATTTAATTTTGTGATTGATAGTCGGCAAGAAAGAAGTCACCCACATAAGAAAGGCTACTTTTGGATAAAGTAATATTTTGCTTAGAAGTAACGAATATATGTGTGTGCGGATGTGGATGCAGGATTTTTTTAATTTCATCATTATTATTATTATTTGCATCTTTTATTAAATTACGAGTATATTATTTTAACGAACATAGCTGGAGCAACTGTCGGCTGTAGAAATAAATCAGGTCACAATACTGTGGCATTTTAATTTAAAAAACTGAAAGTTTAAAAGCATATAACTTTCGTTATTCAAAAAGTGCATTTCTAATGTTTTTAATGTGTTTTTGCTAAGAGTTATTTTACCATGAGTCACCAATTTTAAGGCCAGGAAACTTTTTAATTACACATCTTGCATGGACAGTCGTTTTCCGAAATAGCATGCTCAGCTAACGCGCACTTTCAGGTTGATGTGACTAATGATCCAGTCTCCTTGTTTTGATGGTTCTTGTTGTTTGCTCTATGTATACCCTTCAACATTCACCTGGTGTCTGATATATCCATGACGTGTGCGGAGGGCTGATTCGTGTCTTTACTGACCTAGGCATGGCTTCGATTTTTTTGGTGGCATAAAGATGGTGTCAATATTCTTTATCTTCAGTACTTTGGGTATCTTGTCTGTGGTTTCTTGTATTTATCGGAGGAAAGTCTTCAGCTATGGTCTGTCATCCCTCTATTTTTAAGCCGGTGCGTTTGTCTGTTGGTCTGTCTTGGACGTGTGGTTCTTTCAATGTCTTCCTTTTTGTATTAATTTTCTTACAGGGTGTGTTTCAAGTACTGGAATTCACTACCAAGTTACGGCTCCTCTGCAACTAGTCTAGATGTGTAAACTAGTGTCAAAATTACTGCTCGCTTGTGGTTCAAATGATGATTGGATTCTGCCCGTAGATGTGAATTACTATGGGTGGGATTTCAATATACTTTATGTATTTATCCGTCAGTCTTCGGCCCAGGGCTAAACCTGATTGCAAGATATTAGTTCATATAATAAAATGAATATTGAATGACCTGGAGAGATAAAATCAAAGTACCATAATATATGTAAGGCTAGATGCATTCTCACCACAATTAGAACCGTAGACCGGTTTCGCTCTAACTAGAGCTCGTCAGTACGGAATACTAAATGCAGAGAAAATACATCTATAAAGTAATATGGCTATGGTAGCCAGTCGTAGAGCCAGCTAACTACATACTTTATCCCTATATTAGGGTAGAAATGGGCCAGGGCTGACAATTTTTTTAATTGTTAGTTGGTTGTATACAATCTCTATTTTTTAACATTCTGTGTTATTTGGAGCTGCCGTGACAACATACTACTTGGTTCCGCAACGAGGTGGCGGCACGTGCTTCGTGTCTTACATCTCACTCAGTGTACCATAATATATATTAGCAGATATAAAAATAAAGCTGGAACAGGAAAAGATATACGTACGGCAGCGATGTCAAATATCGCCATATTTGTTTAATTGGTTTATAGAAGATTTAATGGATAGGCTAAATGAAAATGCAAAAGGGATCAAAAGAAATAGAAAACGGTGCCATTTTACAAGGTGCACAGATGCCATAGCGCTGATAAGAGAAACGGAAAAAGAATTATTGAGTGTGCTGAGTATCCTGGATAAGGTGTTAAAATAATCTAATTAAAGATCAGTAAAACAAAACTAATAAAGATAAGTAGGTAGGGATAAGACTGCGAAAAGGGATATAAAACTAACCTTGAACAAGTAGCATGTTTACGTATCTTGAAAGTATTATACGGATGATGATAAACGTAGCACAGAACTGAGATGGAAGACAGCGATGGCAAAGTAACCATTCAATAGACAGAGCATCCTTGTCACTAATAAACAATTTAATTTGGACCTTAGAAAGGTTTGTCAAGTCATAGATATGGGAGATTGTAGTATATGGGGCGGATAGCTGAGCTTTAGCCAAGCAGAACAAAGCTTTTGGAATGCGGCCATGAAGAAAATTAACAAAGACAAGGTACACCGATAAAGAGACAAATAGAAGTATGCTCGAAGAGATGAGACAAAAAAGGTGCTTGCTGAAATAAATTAAGAGGAGGAAGACAAAATATCTTGGATAAATTCTGAAACAGTTGCTTTCTAACAACAAAAATGATTTGGCATAAAATATTTTATTATAACTTTTTTCTGATGACATATAAATGTTAATTTTGGTGTATAGTTTACTTTATAACGTAAACCTACCCACCAAAATTGGTTATCATGGGTTTTTTATTTTTTGAGATAAAAATATTTTTCGAATGAAAACTCAAAATTTTCCCGGAAAACCTTGTTCGATTTTCCTGACTAACAAACTTATCCAAGCCGTTTACAACAGAAGGTACACACACACACACACACACACACACACACACACACATATATATATATATATATATATATATATATATATATATATATATATATATATATATATATATATATATATATATATATATATATATATATATATATATAAACATATAAAAATTGAAGCTGACCCCGGATATGGGTTCTAGGGGTCCTAGTCCGCGCTCATTTGCAAATTTTTTTTTAAATTCAAAAGTCGGGATCTCCCCATTAGTGAATTTTTCTACGAAAATTCACTAATAAATGAAGAGAGCTGCTAGAGACACAGAATCATGGTTGCGACAACAGAACGGCATCGCCTTTTAAACTTTGATGATGGTGGTTTTTATACGTTCGTACCTTTTTTTTTTAAGAACCACTTTTTGTGTTCACAACATTTTATTAAAAAAATAAGCCTCGTGTTAGTGAATTTTTATTTTAAAAAATTACTAATAGAGAGTTATCGATGGTGAGACTTTGCAAAAATGTTTTCAAATGAGCGCGAACTAGGACCCCTAGAACCCATATCCGGGGTCAGTTTCAATATATATATATATATATATATATATATATATATATATATATATATATATATATATATATATTGTGTGTGTGTGTGTCCAACCGCTAACTCAAAAAATAACTAACCGATTTCGATGAAACTTGGCAAGTGCCTTTCTTTTATTAATGGCTTGGATGAGTTCGTTATCCAAGAAAATCGAACAAGGTTTTCCGGGAAAATTTAGAGTTTTCTTTCGAAAAAAAATTTTCCACCCTTTATGTAAACAGACCTTAAAAATATAATTAATGTGCATCTTGGAGTACTCTAATATAATTATCTAAGTATTATTATAATTATCTAAGTATTTTTGAAAATGATTTTATGTAATCAATGAAAATATTGTTAAAATACATTAATTATCTGTTCTCTTACAGCACAAGTAGAAGATGTACTTCTTTTTTTGAAAAGAAGTTTTCGAACTCCCCTATCGTCAATGGGAAATGTTGGGTCTGTAGATATGTCTGGTTGGTCGTCTATTTCTGAGTGATGCATATGCCTGCAAAAAAGTCATTTTAGTTGTGTATAAGCCCTGCTTTACAACAATTATTACCTAATAACTCTGGTAGTTTGTACATTACCCTCCTTTTTGCTGGGTCGATCTGCTGTATCTATTAAGGCGCTTAAAGCTACCCTACGGAAAGTACTTCCATGTCCTTCTTTCACGTAAGTCATTAAGTGACGAATCTCACAAAACAATCGCTGGAAATCAATTAGATGTTTACACAATTCTTTGCATAAAATTCAAACTTTAAAGAAATAATTTAACTGAATGTTTCAGTATTAGTTTGAAAAAGTCCTGCACCAACATTGAATCAATTTTATTCGCAGGGTAGATGAGGGATTAACTAATCAGTTTTTATCAAGATTAAAAAAATTATTATTACCGTCCTAATAGATCATAGCATATTCCTACACAATTTGCAAATTCATCTTTCTGCTCTTTGAACTAAAAATTAAAAAGCAGTTTAAAATACATATATATATATATATAAAAAGGTACTATATTGTGATTTGTATCTTTTTTTTGTATTCTACATAAAACATTGATATGCTATGTATACGGTGTCCCATGACATATGTTCATTTTATGTACACAATAATTAGACCAATAAGAGTAAAAAAATTCGCTTGAAGTTGTATCTTAAACTAAGCCATTTACAAAACACAAAGCGTTAAAATCCAATTTTTCTAATAATTGCAATTTTAGATTAACTTATATTTGCTTTATTCTAGTTTAAATTTACTATGGTTTGCTAAGAATTGCTGCCGCTCATCTCTAGACCCCATCTGACTCTTCTTCAGCAGTATTTATTTGCTCTTTTACCATAGGATTGTCACACAGAATCAAGTCGGCTTTATTTTATTTTTTATTTCAACAACACACCACGAGGGCTTACAGCCTAAATACTATCGTACCGTGGGTGTCGACAAGGAAGAAAGAGGCAACTTGTTAATTCTGGACTTGAAGGTTTGGAGGTTCGGGGGAGAAGGAAAAACATGTACCGGCAAGGAATTCCACAACTTGGAAGTCCTCGGGACAAAAGAGCGGGCATAACAAGATGTTGTATGTCTGGTGATCTGGACAGTAAAAGGGTGCATTCGCTCTGTTCCCCTGGTAAATCTGTTGGGGGCAGCAGGTGGGGGAACTATGGAAGAAAGCTTATCTGAGCAGTGCCCGTGCAGATATCTATAAAAGAGAGAGAGAGAGGTCACCAAAGGCACGTCGGTGGGCAAGGGATGGCAGCCTTTGGGTGAGGGTAGCGTCACCGATGAGACGTATACCTCTATTCTGAATGGAGTCCAGGATAGCGAGTGTAGAAGCGGCAGCTGCACCCCAGATGTGGGAGCAGTATTCGAGGTTTGGTCTTATTTGTGAAGTATATAAAGTATAGAGATTAGCTGGTGAAAAGTATTTGCGAGCCCGGAAGAGGAAACCTAATTTCTTAGCAGCCGCTTCTGCAATTGATGTGACATGTTGGTGCCAATTGAGATTTCGATCCACAGAGATGCCAACAAGTGAAAAGGATATATTACTTTGAATAACTTCGTTGTTTATTTTGATGGGTCTAGGGCTGGTGTATCTCTTATGAGAAAGAAAGCAAGACTGTGATTTGGTGGGGTTGAATTGTACAAGATTTCTACTTCCCCAGTCTAATATTTTTTGGAGATCCACGGAGATAGAACCCTCCATGAGTCTGCGATCTTCATCTAATTCGGCTAAAGAGACAGGCTTAGAATATTGTATATTTGAGTAGAGGGTGCTGTCGTCCGCGTAACTGTGAACTGGGTTGGATGTGCTAGAGAGAAGGTCACTGATGTGGAGAAGAAACAAAGTAGGGGCTAAAGCTGAACCTTGAGGAACTCCTGCATTAATTGGATACAGTTTAAAGGAATGGCCATCCACGACAACAGAAATGCTCCGGTTGGAGAGGAAATTTGCTGTCCACGTACAGAGTTTTGTAGTAGGCCATAGGCCGGTAGTTTATTAAGCAGCGCTGCGTGCCAGACCAGGTCGAATGCTTTGGATATGTCTAGAGCGACAATCTGGGATTCGCCGTGTAGTTCCATAGACTTGTTCCAAGAATGGGTGACAAAGGAAAGGAGGTCGGCAGTTGATCTGCGCTGACGGAATCCATACTGCCTGTCGTGGATTAGACTGTGTTTTTCAAGAAATTTTAGTAATTCGGTGTTTATATACTTTTCCATCACTTTAGATATGACTGAAAGGAGAGAAATAGGCATGTAGTTGCTAGGAAGCGCTTTCGATCCTTTCTTGGGGACGGGTTGTACTCGAGCAGTTTTCCAGTTACTAGGGAATATGCCTCTATTGTAAGATGTCTGAAACAGACGAGTCAGGATAGGAGCAAGTTCTGGTGTGCATTTGTTGAGAACAATTGCTGGGGTCTCGTCAAGGCCAGAGGCTTTCCTGGTATTAAGAAAAGAGAGCATCTTTCGTACCTTTTTAGTTTTGAAAATGATATTCGTCATTTTATGCGTGACATTGAGGACTGTTGGTGGTTGAACATTTGGAGGTGGGTTGAGAGTAGAATTGCCGGCGAACAACGAGGCAAAAAGTTCAGCCTTGCCCAGGGCGGTAGAAACAATTTCATCCCCTGAGACAAGAGGTGGGAACGTGCTCTTGCAGAAATTATTTCCAATAGATTTAGAAAGAGTCCAAAAGGGTTTGCTGCTGCTGTAGCTTAAGAGGACTTTGTTTTTAATGTGGCTATTAAACGAGTTTTTTGTCTCAGAAAGAATGCGGACATAGCGGTTTCTTGCGTCGTTAAATGCTTGACGGTTTTCTTGACTGGGATTGTGTAGAAGCTTTTTGTGAGCTTTGACCTTTTCAAGTCTGACCTTGTCACAGGATTTAGAGAATCAGGGCTTTTGAGTGGCTGCAGAGGTTTTCTGTGTACGTGGAATAAATAATTCCATGCCAGCTTGGATAATTTCGGTGACGTTTTGTGAGATATCAGAGGGCTCAGGAGGAGAGAAGCAGACAGACGCCCATGGAAATGAGGAAAAGTAATCTCGCATTTCGTCCCAGTTCGCGGAGTTGTAGTGTGATGACTGTGTGGCCTCGGGTTGCATTGCGCAGGAAGCAGTGACCATGCTGTGGTCTGAGCGACCCAGGGGGGCGGTGACTGATATCTTATAGCAGTCAGGATTTGTAGTAATAAGGAGATCCAAGGGATTTGAGCTGTGTGTTGGTATGCGAAGAAAGTAAGTAGGTTGCTGAACCATATTGGCTAAAGAACTGCTGACTGCAAAGGCCTGCGCTGCTCTTCCTTGTCGATCGGTTTTTGAAGATCCTAGCCATTCCTTATTATGGACATTGAAGTCACCAAGAATAGTGACCTCGGAGTAAGGATATTCAGAAATCAGATGGTCGGTTTTTTCAGAAAGGTAGTTAAAGAGCTGGACAAAGTTGTTGTCAGAAGGTGACCGGTAAATGCAACAGATGAATTTAGTTGCAGCCCTGAGAGAGAGTTTTATCCATAGTATGTCTTTTCTGCCAGCTTCTAAATTGGTGAGTCTGGTGCAGGGTAGATTGCTACGGACGTACGCGCACACGCGCACACTGCTTCAAATATGCGTTTACTGAGATATTCAATAGCCTGTAAGGATGTTTGCTATACCATTTTTTAAGACAACCTCAAAAATGACAATAATCTAAACGTCTTAGCTTAAAAGATCTGCGTGGCTTGCATTGTTGTTGTTAAACATCGTCTTTAAAACCATTATTACAAAAACAGCTCTAAAAGCAAAGCACAATGCACAAGAAAAGGGACACCATCATGTTGGTACCAACTACTCTTGCTGATCGCCAGACGGACATCTTAGGTGGTTGCCAGATGATCTATTTGAAAATTGAAAACTCTGTCAGTCCTACAATGGATCCTAAAATCAGATGGACCATTCAGTAGATTATTAATAAGTCCACACCAGATACTTAACTGAAAACCTAGGTTGGTGCTTTGATTGTGTGATTTTGTGCCAACTATTTCCAACAATTAATATACTTTTTGGTTCGTTAATTCATTCCTTGTACATGTTTTCCCTCTAAAATAAAATTTTGTTAGGTACCCAGTTGCACCATTCCATACGTGTGCTAACATCTGAAGGTAAGAATGCTTGCGCAGACTGGATATGAAATGAGCAAAATCCGTGACATTTAAATGTTCTCCAAACTCTTATTCGATATAGGAAAACTTGTGTAGATATTCGACAGATAGATCAAGTTTCCAAAATATATTCTCTTCCTTACATAGAAAAACTTGCTGTACTAAACACTCATCCGACGGTTTCGAAAAAGTTCCGTGTTCACATAGGTGACTGCAGCACATGATCTGCTATGCGTGGTGTCCCGACCTAGGCCACTACTGGACAGGTAGTGACGCAGCTGACAGTGTCCTGTATACAGACCGACTAAATATTTTAGCTGTTCCCTATTCAACTTAAGTTTTTAGCCCTTGTCGCTGATAGGCTATTAGAGTGAGTGGGATTACCCCTAGTAAATCCTAGTGAATATTACTACTGTTGAAGTGACTTTGTTTCCGCCCAGGTCTTTAAGGTACGTCTCGCTCTGCAAAAAAAAAAATCCCCAGTGCAGGTTCTGGTGCACTATAGCTCGCTTCGACATCCTCTTTGGGAAGAGCATCGGCCGCTTCATTGCCATAAAGACCAGAATCTTCCGGTATCGATACAAGAAGCACATTATTGTTACTGTTCAGACTGTTTAAGCGAGTTTTGTAGCTGCATACGGTTTTTGAATTGGTACTATAAACCTGCTAGGCTACCGGAAAGTGTTTTGATCGCTTTGCATGTGCCACGGCTGCATGCCACTGCTTTAAAGCTTACAAGAGTACTTATAGGCAGGTGAAACTGCCGTGATGGCGAAAAAACTTATAAGCTTGAACATTTTAATATAAAGAGCCCCGATGCTAACACGTCAACTATTGCGTTTGTGTGATTTATTTTGTAGTTTCCACCGTGGGTATTCCTGCTGTTCTACAATTAACCGTCTGCTTTAAGATGATATCGCAACGTGTCGTTAATGCTGAGGAACATGCAACATGCAACATGTTTACATTAACTGCGAATATTGCAAAATTTGATCAAAAAATGGGGTTAGTGTGCTAAGCGAGAGAACCCTGTTGAGCCAAGTACTAGTTGATATTTCTTGGATAAAGTTTTGCACTAATAAAACTATTTCCCTAACAACAAAAAATGTCAAGAGAGTCAACAAACAAACAAACAAAAAACAAGTTTTTGACAGTTTTCGTTATTGTGACGTCTAAATTATTAGGTGGTGCATTCCACAAGTGAACCACAAGACTAATCACACAAACACAACAGATTACGTCTTTGAAGGAACAGCTAATCACGTTGTCAACGATGATGTTTGTGATATCAATATGTAAAAGCGCATTTCCCCATGTCGCCGGACTCTTCGAGTCTGCCAGTATTTTTATTGTCTACCAGAACTCTAAGTATTTACCAAAAGAACTGCTTTGACAATTATTGAGCAAAATGATGACTTTAGTTTCGAGTCTTTTATGGAATTGCAATTAAATAACAATTTAACACTCTGTATTTTAAAAATAGTTTTTGAATACTTAATTAACTTTTTTCCCTATTTTGTCTGAAGATTATGTGGATGAAGTACTGTTCTTACGCCATGGGACACTCTATAGGCAAAATATTTTTTTTAATTAAACTTTTACATAAAAATATCGCGATTCTTTATTTTAACACTAATGGTATATTTTTATATCTGTCTTATCACAACTGTTTTCAACTTAAAATACCAGGGGTGCATTCGATAACGTCGCTCTCCATGTAATAATCACTTTAGCTAAAGGTAAGTGGGCCGGGGTATTAGTGTGACGCTCTAATCGACTTGTTTCGGAACGGCATGTCAGGGAATTTTAAATTTGACAATCTATGAAAAGTGCGCAAAGCATGTTGAAGTTTAATATTTGGAGATAAATAAAAAATTCAGAACGTACTGCAATTAGTCAAGTATTCTGTTAAGTAGGTACATTATTTTTGCTATTCATTAACAAGTGCGTATACCTCTGATTTATCAATCATTTTGCGTTACGTCTACTGATTATGGACATCGGAGCTTGAAATATTGTACTGGTTGTTGAGAAGTCAACCTAATTTAAATTTTTGAATAAAATATGATTGATAATAACAGCGAAACTTTTCAGATGAAGATTCAGAGACTCCATTAACGTTTTTGATGGTATGAATTTGTGTCTTAGAGAAAGATATACTCCACATTGTTTAAGCTTATATGAACAAACTATTCCCCTGTATTTTTTTAATTACTGGGGTAGTATCCATAAGAAGCCGGTTTCCTTCTGCATCTTGTATCCGAGGTTTGTCTTCGTTTTGAATTAACATGTGCCACCTTTCTCTAAACTTATGACTTCTTCCATGTTTATAAAAAAGACTTGTAAATAGCAGAAACCGCTTTAATTAAAATTTGTCAGTTGCTTCAGTTAACAACTGTCAAGTCATAATCTCCGGGCTCCAGAATAGAGTGAATAGAGCGACACTTGGAGTGGACGATTTTGAGATTTAGAACGACCTACGATCGAGACCCGACTATTTTCGAACGCCCTTTTGTGGGATTAAGTGATGTTCTCGAACGCAGGAGCCCTGGTTGCCGATGCTGCCAGTTGGATATTTACTACTTATTTTAACAACTTTTTTTTAATAAACTATCACTATACAAATAGGTCACTGAAGAATACGTTCAAAAATATTCAACACCAGCATCCAGAGTTTCGTGGTTATTTCATCTTTAATAACCACGCAAAATTACTTTTTAAATGTATGTAAAATAATTATATACTTACAAAATTATCTGGTGACTTAATCTCCTTTATTGAATCAACGAATCTGGTGACTACTGGTTTGAAGGTATGTGATATTATTTGTCCTTCTACCCCTCTTATACCGCCACCTCCTACGCCTGCACCAAAGTTCGGGGAATAACCACCTTGCGATACTGTGTCAGGTGACCTGCTAGAGCCCCGCTTCTGGTCTGCATACCAAATATTTATCTCTGTCTAAGCCTCTACAGCCTTTGAAATTATGATTCTAATCACTTTAACATCATCTGCCTTTTATATACATTTTATTTAACCTCGATTTAAATTTTGGATTTAATAAATAAATATTCGAAAACCCAAAGTACTTAGGCTACTTTATGTGACTTAATATATTTCGTACCAACTTTAGTTCAAACATTTGAAAGAAACTTTAAAAAGACAACAGCTTGAATTTTTAAACGAAGAAAACAAAGTTGTAATTTGTTGCATTTTCAATATGACAACTTAAAAAAGTTACAGTATAATATGCTGTTCTATAATTTTGAGTCTTAAATTTAAAAATTATATTTTTCATGTAGTGCAATATCTACATATTATGTTTCTTGTGAGTTTCCTAGATTTGTCTGTTGTTTTTAATTTAGTTTAATTTGTTTATAGTGTTTTTTTTTCAAGCTCTTTTTCTCATTTTTAATAAAACAATAGATACCATGTCAACTATTTTAAATTAAACAGAAAATAGAATCATCCCAAAAATCACAAAAATAACAGCAGAGAGTTATGCGCTGGGTGCGTACTTCGACAACAAAGTGATTTTTATATGTCGATAACTAACTGTATGAGCAAAATTATGCTATTTATATAGGGTGAACCACCGGACCTGTATTAATTAATTATCGTAAAACCATCATTAGGAAAAATCTCAAAACTTGCTACTCTACCAATGTAATTACGGGCACTCGGCTGAAATATTTTCAGACTAGTAGTATTTCCGCTTATACCGGAAGTAGATGTCAACTTCTTTATTTCAAATTGGACACCCAGTAGATTAGGATATTTTGAGATTCTGCATAAAATTATGAACACTATTTGTGTGTAATATCATACACCTAAGTCTTCTTCTTTTTGAGATATTCCAACCTTTATCGGAAAATTTACGTTTTCAAACCAGAACATATTGATATTTTTCTCTCGTATACACGACATAATTACTTACTATGGATTGCTTTCCTTGTAGATGATAACGTAGTTTAATAGTCTTTTAATAAAATTATTGAATTTATTTATACAAAAAATTTATACGTAAAAGAAATACCAAAATTAAGGTGTAAAAATGCTGAAACTTGAGTTTTGCAAATGGAAAGCCCCTATTTTGATTATTTCAGCTTATTGTGCATTAAAAACCAGGAGGGGTTTGTAAGACGTTTTAAGAAAACGTTACCTTTCGAAATATTGGCCATTTCCTATTTTTCTATTACAATAGTGGCCGTTTGATCTCACTTTAGTTGGCCACAATGACGTTTACAATACAACTGTCAGGTCAGGTGCTAAATTAATGTCACTTGCTTTTTATTGCTTTAAGCAAGCATACCTACTAGGACGTTTAAATTATACAAATGACGATTATTTCAATTTATTTTTGGTCAATGTAATAAAGTTATTTTAAGAACATTTAAGCATTTAAAACAAGCTGATTTTCCAAGAAGAATAGAATTCTGTGAATTCATGTTAATTCAGTCACAAGAAAACGATTTTTTCTTGGATGGTGTGATTTGGACGGACGCAGCTAAATTTGCAAAGAATAAAATTTCCAATAGACGCAATTCACATTATTCGAACGACTCGAATTTGCATCCACTTAGAGAGCGTAATTTTAAAGAGTCGTGGCAATTTAACGTTTACTGTGCCATTAGAAACGACCGCATCCTGGTTCTACAATTCTATCAGGAAAATTTGAACCGTAAATGAAACATGTTTCAAATGTTTCAAGTAATAAAATACGTTTATTAAAATATAGTTGAGCGCTATCTCAACATCTTGCGCAATTTTGAAATTGGCTATTTGGATATCTTGCCGCTGGGTGATTATATAAACGTATTCTATCAAGATGACGGAGCACCTCCACATAATGGGTATTTGGTCAACAATTATCTCCAAGAGTTATTTAATGGTCAATGGATATCCAACGACATACCTATTTTTGGCCACCGAGCTCACCAGATTTGACACTAGTGGACTAGTTTATACGGGGTACAATAAAAAATCAAGTTTACAACACCGTATTAACCACCATGGAAGACTCCATGCTGAGAGTCAGAACGGCATTTGAAAATCTTAATCCTCTGTCGGTAAGAAGGGCCTCCCGTGAAGAATTGCTGCGTACATGCGAAAGATGTCTGCAAGTTCAAGGATGTAAATTTGAACATTTACCGAAGTAATAACACTCTTTTTTAATCTTTTACTAGTTGGTTCGTTTGTACTTTTGTCGGATACGCGGTAAAATGTCCCAAAATTGCAGTTTCAGTATTTTCATCGTTTACGGCTGGTTTACCTCTCTACACTTTTGTTCTGACATCTAAATTTCCTGAAGTTTTCAATAATTCGTTTAACTGTGTTTGGTGTTGGTTTTGTTTTTTGTGGATATTGGTTCGCAAATGTCTCACATGTTCTTGAAATAACTTTATTACATTGCCCAAAAATGATAAATAGATTTGGCATGATTGTTTGAAGCAATCAAAAAGCAAGTGACATTAATTTAGCACCTGCGTGGCAGTTGTATTGTAAACGTCATCGTGGCCAACTAAAATGTAATCCAACGAACACGTTGTATCAATAAATTCAATAATTTCATTCAAAGACTGTTAGACTACGTCCACATCTATAAGGAAAGCAATCCAAGGTAAGTAATTATATCGTGTGTATGAGAGAAAAACAAGATATTCTGGTCTGAACATGTCAACTTCGACATAAGAGTGCGAATGTCTCAAGAAAAAGAAGACTTAGATATATAATTTTATACAAAAAAGGGATTCAGAATTTTACGCAGAATCTCAAAATATCATAATAGGCTGGGTATCCAGTATAAGATAAGGAAGTCGACATCTACTTCCGATATAATCGGAAATACCACTAGTCTGAAAATATTTTAGTCGAGTGTCCCGCAAATGTAATAGTACAGTATCAAATTTTGAAATTTTTCCTGATGATGGTTTTCCCATGATCAAGTGATGCAGTTCCCGGTGGGTAACTCTGTATACCTAAACTGCGGATTTTCCCAATACAGTTAGTTAGCGATACCTAGTGATTCGTTGTGGAAATTTGTGTCTAGTGCATAACTCTCTTTTATTATTTTTGTGGTTTTAGGGGTTTTCCCTGCTTTTTGTTTTAGGGTTTAACCACAATGTCTAACGACAGTCTTTTATTTTGATTTAAAAAAATCTTTCCATATCAATAATTATTGATTACGAAAAACAGACTCAGTAGATCTAATTTAATGATTTAAAAAGTGGTGTGATATCACAAAAATCAATTTATGTGTTCTTGTTACAAAAAAAGATCGGCTAACATCGTTCTATAACCTCCTTTTTACAGAGTTGTTCTTTTCTAAATAACCGATATATTTTTAATCTTCGGTAAAAGTTTTCTAATAGATATTTAGCAACAAAGCTTAGTATCTATGTCTTTTGAAGAGTGGTGAAAACAGTGACAGATTAATTATTTTAATAATAAAACTCCCTAGAGCCTTTCATCAATCTTTAATACTGTAAGCGTGTGATAGCAGAAGACGGACGTTGGACACTGGTGATTAAACCTGATACCTAAAGCAGAATGACCCCAAAAACTACAAAAATAAAATTCGCTAGATACGTATTTCGAGATTAACGCCGAACTTATATTCATCAGCAGCTGTCGCTAACTGACAGCATAGTTGCTGCTAACAGTTAACGACAGCTACTGATGATGACAACTTTGTTATCGAAATACGTATCTAGTACATAACGTAACTGTAATTATTTTTATTGTTTTTCGGGTAATTCTAATTCATGTGCATATTGTGTCACAGGAGATCTTTAACAAATAATTTTTAATTAAAGTAATTATGTTAAATAATTTCTAAAATTGAAAGAAAAACAAATAGATAAGAAAGACCTAAAAATTATAGAAACACTTTTTCCCAGCCAGACAGCTAAAGTTAGTATAGAAGGAGAATACACAGAAAAGAAACACATAAAACGAGGAGTAAGACAGGGGTGTATACTATCACCAACGCTTTTCAACATGTACTCGGAAGTAACCATCCAAGAGGCACTCAAAAACAGTAACAAATTAGAGGTAACCGTATTGAAAAAGTACAGAGATAAAAATATCTAAGGACTTGGACTAACTCGAGAATAACAACACCGAATAAATATAAACAAAAATCGAAATGGCTCGCGACACATTTTGTAAAATAAAAAACCTCTTCTGCCGTAAAAGCCTAATTAACAAATTAAAAATTAGAATGATAAAGTGCTACATATATTCGATCCTCCTATAAGGAATAGAGGCATCTACCCTAAATAAAGCAATAATAAAAAACTGGAAGCCTTCGAAATGTGGATATTAAGAAGAATATTACAAATATTGTGACCAGAGAAAGTCACAAATTAGGTCTTAAGCAGAACGTCAACGCAAAGAAAATTAATGGCTATCATAAAAGCACGTAAATTAGAATATTTTGGCCATGTGTTGAGGGGACAGTAATACCGGTTTCTGAAATTGATTATGACGGAAAGAGAAGTGTAGGACGAATGAGGACATCATGGCTGCGCCACTTGAAAGAATGATTTAACAGTACATCAAATCAGCTATTTAGAGCAGCTGTGAATAAGATACAAATAGTCATGATGGTCGCCAATCTTCGCTTGAATACGCCACTATAAGAAGAAAGAAAATTTTTCATTAAGTACTACGTCATCTTGTCTCAAAGAACTTGTATTCTAATTATCTTTAGAAAAGGTTAAATTTATGCTTAAACAAAAGTTTTGTGGGATTGTCTAAGTTTAAACTGTACTACGCTCAATACGTAGGGTCACTAAATGAGGATTGACACAGAAAAACAACAATGCAAGTTAGTGAGACTCTATGTTGTGGACAGCCTTTGGGAAATGAAGGAACAAAAATGAGGTAGTTGTGACTGATACTTAGGGATTCGTTTTCAAATATTTAATGAAACAAATTAATGTAAGATTTACAATATATTAGTACGTCACAACAAAACAGCTGCCATCGTAATAATGTGATGCAAATGTTACATACATCTGCTTTATTAAATATTTATTAAGGGGCGTATTTAAAACGAATGTATTATAACATCTCAAAAGGAAAGCGCTCGAACTGTGATAGTTGCTAATAGCCACAGCTATGTGCTAAATGTGCTAAAAGCTAGGCAAGTAAATTATGCACAATAAAAACCCAATTGAAATTAAAATGCGAGGCCGTGTAAAAAATTAAGAACGGCGAGAACAAACTGTCAAAAAAGTATCATTGAACATATTGAGAGATAAAATTGGAGGTGTATAGAACACGTGATCAGATTTGATGGTTGTCTGTACGCACAACCTACCCGAATTTTAGCTCAGAAAAAATAAATAACTCGCGGAAGATGACTAATTCGATAGACAAATAAACTAAAAACTCTCGTCTATCTACATCAGTGTTATTTACAATAGAGATTATTTAAAGAACACCAGAGACCCCACTCGCAGAGTCTACAAATCTGGCTGCATGATGATGAGAATGATGCAAGAAAGGTTTTCTTTTGTGATTTTTTTTCTCGATCGCTTGTTTGGATTTCATTCTCAATGAAAAAAACATACGAAATAAGAACCCTTTAACTTCGGGGTTGGTATTCTAAGTATTTTTGACCAGCATAATTTTTAATCAAATATAGTTGCTAATGACAACCTAGAAAACTCATCAACTTTTGTTGGCGTATCTACCTAGTAGGAGATTCGTTCTTCAATTGAGTAAATATTGATTTGTAAGCTTATAGCTCACTTGTAGAAAATATAGCATCTGCCAGTGTCCCTAGTTTTATCATGACTACCCATCTTGCAGTACTGAAAATATTGAATTGGATGATTTAAATAACCAGTGGAAATGAGAGATATCTACTCTAATCGTGAAAACATTGAACATATTGAACAAACATAAGTTAACAAATTTCTGGTCATTATACCAACGTAATAAATGTGTTTTACATGAAGTACATAGATGTACCTAAAGAAAACTATCTAAATTATAAATCTTAATTAGAGTTATGTCTTGCTTTTTAACCTGGTATTTTTTTTTAATCTGAATAAAGCAATACTTATCCACTTTGGATTTAAACAAACATTAAAAAAAAATTATACCACCTTCTAACAAGCTCTATTTCTAGCAGAAGATCTCAAATGAGGAATGTCAAAATTTCAAAGGCTTTCCATTTCAACTAATATGTACTACGTACTCTACTCTAGTTAGGTTCATATTTAACATAAAGCAATTGGGATTACATATACAAGACCAGTTCTCTATGGAGCACAGCATACCACATACACTAGTTAGACAAGGTGATCATTAGAAACATACAAGAGGACTTTCAAAAATCATACAATATGGTAAAGAACTTTGTTGTTAATTAAATTGTTTATTTTAAACGTACAAAAACATTTTTTTCTGTTTTGAGTTTCAGCATATTACTAGAATTACATGTTATCTCGAACAATTCTCGAACTAAGGGCGATCATTTTGCAGACAAAGCTGGCTTTACACACTCTTTATTTACGAAAGCAATAGTTGACAAGATAAAAAGAAATTACGTTTTCCCAAAAAGCATTAAAGATTATTACACTTATCAATTACCATTAAAGTACATAAACTATACAGAGTGAGTTACAATTCAGACGCAGGCGCTTAGCTCTGTAACCTACATTTTAAAATAAGACAGCAATGATAAGTACCCAAAATACGAAAAACAAGCGGTTGTCATAGAATATTGCCAAGAAATCCCATAATTTCTCGCTCAATATTATCAGACTTGATAAACACAGATAAACTTAAAACATTAGTGACTATAACACTACATTTATTCCTTAACCAACCATGAAAAACGCCACCACTTTCATCAATACACGTCTGAAACATGTAACAAAAATTTAGGGGCACATGACTAATATAAGTTTCATTTATTCCTGATATTGCTTTTTGAATTGTGGAAATAACATAATCGTCTTTGCAAAGGCAATGAAATAAACCTTTTACTATATATACTCTTGTAGTGACAAATATATTGCTATTAAATCAGGAGATCGTGGTGGCCATGATATTGGTTCGTCCGTCAACTTTTTTTCTTAAGAAAACGACGTCTTATACGTGGAGTGTGCAGGAGCACCACGTGTTGAATGCACATTATTGCAGGCTATCGTGAATGAATATCCCCTATGAGACCTAAAAAAATCTGGTTTTCAGCTGAATTTTGAAAACGCCTTTTTGTAAAAGTTAACTCTTTCTTGACTATCTTCGAGATGTAGCATTTGAACAGATTATATACAAAGTATTGATACAAGCCATACCCATCCTGAAAGACACTTATAAACAGATAATTTGGGGTGGCGCCTATGTTTTTTAACAGCGTACGTCTACTGTTGACAGGATTCTTCTAAACATCCTGTAATAAATGTTGTTCCTGTTGATATGTAGGTTTCTGAGGCCCACGGGCATGCAAGGAGTATTTCACATTATATTGGTTGTAATTTGTCAAATCATATATGGCCTGATTTTTATTTCCTGTTTGCATTTGAATATTATATTTTATGTCCATAATATAGACAATACCAATTTAATTTTGAATTTATATTAGCTCCATGTCATTTACTTTTCAATCTATTATGAAATTATTTTTCACAGTGCATAATCTTTCCAAGTTTTATATTCCAAGACTTTTTAAAACCTACAAAGTCGACACTAACACGATGAAAATACATATATTAGCTACCATATTTTCAATTCAAAGGACGTTAAGTGTACTGGATAGTGTCTTAAGAAGAGTCAAATAAAAAAATATTATAAAGATAACAAAATTGCTAGGAATAAGTAAGGATAGGTCAACGAAATGGATAAAAAGTTAACGGTTAACAACTTGAACAAGCAGAAACAGTTACGTTTGTTTAGAAGTATTATCACGAATGACAGTTAAAATAGAACATATGAAGTCTTCAGGGTGATCAAGTGAGCATTTGGTATGATAAAATACTTTCGCACCACTTATGAATTTTAACATGGACCTAAGAAACAGATTCGACAAGTCAGATTACCAAGTGTTGGGCAAAAAACTTGATTTGAGATAGCAGGATATATTAGAGACAGAACCTTCACAAATGTATACATCAAAAAATACTACAAAAACAAAATACACCAATAGAAAACCAAGAGCATCAGCCACTAAGGATGCTGCGCAGGAAAATTTGTCAACACTACTCCAGACGCCGCATAAAATTGACTACAGATAATAATCAAATGATTATGTGTATTTTTTACAGAGTAACACAACGCGGACAAGGGCGATCAAATACAGGCAACATTTCTAAGCTGAATTTCTCAAAATATATCCACGCATACAGGTGAGGTAATAACATCCAATTAGTATCGTGTCATACTTGGAAATAATCATATTACACAAACGAGACTAAATATCACCAAACAAGAGATTGAACTTGTTTGATGGATGTGATCCGCAATATAGATCGACTGAGCAAGAACAAAATATTTATGAAACGTAGGAAACTGAAATTTTCGACAGAAATAAGAAGGGTAGTCGTGGAATGTAAAGGAACTAATACCTTAACTAAGCCATCGTTACTTAGCCTAAGATAACCTATAAAACTTGAAGTCATCTTGGAAATTTTAAACAAGATAGTTTTTACCATTTCACCTTCTAGAGGTCAACACACCGAAACACTTGTATATTTATATATACTGATTTACTGTACTGCAACTGCAACTACAGTAATAATATGCATTAAGATATAGATAATCCAATCCCACAGCTTCACGTTAAAGAGACAAAAAAAACATTGATAGACATTGCAGAGACCTAAAGAGGAAATAATGGGGGAGTTCGACAACACTTAGCATAGGACTCAGTAAATGATACTACAAATAAATGTATATATCTTATTAGACAAGACTGTCTCGATACTTTAAAACAGAAGCTTTCTGTGTACGCAAAGCGTTTGAAGAAATAAAAGCAAACGAGAGAAAAGGACTCCATGTCGTTTTTGAGAGCTCTGAAACAACTTGCTACCGTCAGTTAATTCAGATTCCGATACTTTTCCAAATAAAGAACAAATTAGATAATTCTGGAAAATTTAACAAGCCACATCAGCTTCCTATAATATTGGCACCAGCCGGGTTAACGAAGAACACAGAGTTTGTCAGAGTTATGAGCAGAAGCATCGAGAGCCTCTTAAAACCGATGAAATCTCCAATATTATCAAAAAGTCATTCACCTGCTGTATTTGCAGATATTTAGAGCATTTTTACGTCAATTGAGGCAATTTGCTGTCCATTATGCATTTCAAATACTACTGATTGTATATTACATTTGACTATACATAAAGTGCGACATTTGTCATTCGTAACTGGAAGGCACCCGGGCCTCATGGCGTTCAAAGCCTTTGGCTAAAGAAATTGTAGTGTACAAATCTTCTGCTGGCAGTATTGATTAATGGTGTCATTCTTGACCAAAACAAGCTGCCGTTCTTCCTAACAAAAGAAGATGCATATTTTTTACCAAAGAACCGGGTGTGTTCTAAAAATTCTGGCAGGGATCGTCCAATAACTTATTATATGCACAATGTGAATAAAAAAACATGGCGAGTCCGCAAAAATGGCCTGTGAAATATTCTTCGGGATGCAAATAACAGCTAATTATTAATTCAGTGTCATGCAGTCAAACTTAAAATGAACGAAGAAACGTCATTGATGCCTATGTGTGTTACAAGAAGGCGTTTGATTCAGCTACACATGATAGACTTATAACTGTGCTGAAGATCTATAAAATTAGCACCTATATCCTAAGCTTCGTAGAACGCACAATGTCTACCTGGAGCACGAAAATTCAGCTACGTCTACAATTAAGTGACAGCATCGTAACCAAAACGATAACAATTGGAAAAATATATTTTTAGGCTACTTGCTAAGTCCACTGGGTGCTGCCTCGCATTGAACTCACTATTAAACCTTCTATCAAATATAGCTTCGGTATAAGAAGCAATTTACAGAAAAAACACGGCGCAATCATCATCTCGCCATCAGCTGTATATGGATGATTTTAAGCTGATGGCCTCAATAACGAACCATCTCAAACAACTACCTAAAGTCATCGAAGGGTCTCCCAGACATGCATTTGTGCCTGACAAATGTCGCACCTTCTGTATAGTCAAAAAGAGTAGACACCCAGTAGTATGTAAAATGCAGAATTGGCAGAAAATTACCTAAATGGATGTAGAAAATGCTATAAGTACATGTAAATACAGCAAGGAATGAAAATAACGCACTCAGTAATGAAGACCGAACCGAAAAATGAATTTACTAAGCAAGTAAAACAAATGACTCGAGCACATCTCAAGAGCATTTACCTGATCAAAACTCTTAACACATATGCAGGTTCGGCACTCAATTATCCATTTGGAATTGTAGACTGGAGTAATACGAAGGACGTAAGTATACCGAAAAGCGCGAAAACTTCTAGCAGAAGCCAAAACGTATCAAATTCGTAGCGCCATTGAACAAGTAAGCCACCTAGACACCAAGATAAAAAATAAATTTTGTACACTGGTAAATAATTATAGCAACAACTATTGAATCCGCGTACATATTTCTATTGACATGCACTTACTTCCGAACTATACCGAACTGCCATATGTGAGGCAGATCATTGAACGCCGTTACAATTAAAGGAAGGCCAAGTGCAAATTCACCATCGCACTGATTGGAGAAACTATAATTCTGGATGTAGAGGCTGCTCCATGGGCGACATCTAAATGAGACCTCAGAATTGACAAATCTAAGTCGAACTACTGGCGGGTGCCGGGACTGATGTTTCCAGAAACAGAGGGACATTGACGGTCATACAAAACTAGGTCGTTTCAACAAGGCACTACTTGAAATGTTGAGATTTGGAGATCATCAGGTCCGAGATGAAAGATACAGATTTGGATCTCGGCGCGTTACCGGAAGATACACAGCGTTTGTTGAGTACAATGAGAAGTACGATACAGTCATGAAAATACTTGAACAGGAACTATCAGTGAAAATGGGATTTATAAATGTTGGTAAGGTGCCCTCACGTCCAAGATTGTTCTCGAAACACTCTGTTGGTGTACTGGGATTGGACCTTGCTTATAAATCAAGTACTTGGCCATAACAGACCAGATATGATAATAGTGGATAAATCTTCCAAACAAGCGACGTTAATTATTGTGGCTATTTCGAATGATCATAATTTGGAGCCAAAGTGCAACAAGAAGATCGTCAAATACAAAGATCTCGAGTTGCAAATAGTGTACCAGTAATCCAGATAGTCTGTCCTCAACTAGTGTGGTTCCTAAAAGCCTTCTAGAGAACATTAAAAGGCTGAGACTTGTAAAAACAATGATAAGGCTATGCAGCAGCTATGATCCTCGCAAAAGTTCACATTGTGCGGAGATTTCTGGAGAACTAAGAAGCGTCACGTCCACGTTCAGGGACTGATAATTTCGAAATGGCACCATCTAAGCGCAATCCCGTTAGACCTAAGATACCAGTAATAAGCGAATGTTTTTCTTTAAGCGAGTGTGAAAGCCCTTTATAGGTGGACGATAATAACAATAATAAGTGCCGTTATTGAATTCAATTGATCTGTAATATGTATACGTAATTTGTATAACTTTAATGTTTAATAGGCATTTTGCCATAAACTTACCAAGATCGATTTATGAAAACGCTTTTTATACAAAGATTTTTAACTCATTGCATTTTCAGTAAAAAATTTTACCATATTGTATGTTTATTTACAGAATATATTAAGTTTATTACTGATAGAGAAGTAGTTATACTGACTGAAAAGATGTATAAGATTGCCAAATTCATGACTGAAAATCGTAAAAAATATGTACAGACAATTATAATCAGAGTAGGCATGCAAATTACTTATAATATATATGTATCCTTTGTGAAATGTAAATAGTATTGACGAGGCATCCACTTTACGAAAACATTATAACAACAATTCATATCAGCCACAGCTGCGCCTTACTAAAAGGTTACTACAATACTTCTTTAATGCAGGCCTAATCAGGATAAGTTTCAGCCTACCAAGCTGGAAAATTTTTCAAACCCTCTATTATTTTCTTGCAGGAAAGTGAGGTTTTTCTACATGCTCAACATAACACGGTACATGGGACCAACAGTTTAACGTTCTCTCCAAAAAAACTGAACACACAGGCATTCAACTTGCTTATGGACAATGTCATGGTATCAGTAGTTTTTTCAGCATGTGCTAAATTAACTAATCAATATTACATTTTCAAATAATACTGGCGGGTTGACTATGAAGATGACGCCATTAAGAAAGAAAGTGCAACAGTGGTCAAAAGATAGTATGAAAATAATAGTTAAAGTGCCCAAGACAGAGATAATAAGCTGTTACCAAACCTCCAAACCATTTCAAGGGCCTCGAACGAGCCAGTTTTACTACTGCAAAAAAATCGTTAGCCTTGTCTATTGAATAACCTTGATGAGCTACTTGTGGAAAATCTACTGCATTTTTTGAACTAGGCGGGATGTTAGAGTAATGTCTCTCCAACTAACACCCGGAATAATATTCCGAATAGTCTCTTATTGCCACAGGGCTTGTTAATATAGATTGGTTCAAATGGTATGGTAGACACAAGGATATTTCGAATAATTCAACAAAGAAGGAGTTCTCCAATTTAGAAATTGTTAGGTCTGAAAATTATTACTCTCCTGACTATAATAGTAGAGATATATCTTAAATGTAAATTAAACAAAATTTTACATTGTTCAGTACAAATGTCAAAAAATGGTTGCCCTCAGATAACAAAATCTGAACGCAATAGGTGCGCTATGGAAGTAAATTTTCGTAGAAATGAAATGGCACAAAACATTTTTATTAAATGCTTATAACGTTTTTTTCTTGTAGCATACACATCTAAATTTTGGTATATAGTTTAACGCCTATAACGTTAACCAAATTTTGTTACTATAGCTTTTAATTTTCGAGGGTAAAATTTTTTTCAAAAAAAAAATTTTTTTCTGGAAAACCCAGTCCGATTTTCGTGGCTAACAAACTTATCCAAGTCACTTACAAAATAAAGGTACCTGCTAAATTTCAGTTGGCTCATCATTTTGGAGTGATCGATGTAATATATTGTACACACACACACACACACACGCGCGCGCGCGCGCACGCGCACGCACACGCACACGCACACGCACACGCACACGCACACGCACACGCACACGAACACGCACACGCACACACACGCACACGCACACGCGCACGCACACGCATATATATATATATATATATATATATATATATATATATATATATATATATATATATATATATATATATACATATACATATATATATATATATATATATATATATATATATATATATATATATATATATATATATATATATATATATATATATATATATTTTACATAAGAAACATGGGTAGAGTGTTACATCATTTGAAAGCTCTTTCTTTTATGAAATCAGCACACTAATTTTTTTGGAAGTTTTATCAACTCGTTTAAAACTTATTCACAGTTGTAGTTGCAAGAACGTATTTCATTCATTGTGATAAGAAATGCACTAATTCAAAAATGTTTATTCAGTTAAGTGTTCAAATTGTTGACCACCAGCTTCCATACAAAAGTACAAATTTTGTTCAAAACGAGCTCTGACATTCTGGAGCATTTGTGGAGTTATTAGAAGGCATTCTTCAACAATGCGTCGTCGTAATTATTCCAGAGACTCCGGTTCTGTTGCAAAAATTCTACTCTTTAAATGGCTCCTTAGAAAGAAGTCTAAAGGAGTTAAATCCGGTGATCTAGAGGGCCACTCAATAGCACATCTACGCCCAATCCATTGCTCTGGAAACTCTCTGTTCAAAAACTTCCTAACACGTTGTGAAAAATGCGGAGGAGCTCCATCTTATTGAAACACTAATTGATTTTCTTGATAGCGATCATCATTTTCAACAATGTCAATTAGTAGAGGGTAAACGATATCTTCTAGTAACTCCAAATACGTTTCGCCACTCAAATTGCCATCAAGAAAAATTGGTCCGATTAAACGGTCTCCAAAAATTCCAGTCCAGACATTCAATTTCTGTGGAGTTTGAGTGTGGACTTCCTAAGAATTTCTTGGATTATTCTCTGCCCAATAACGACATTTATGACGATTGACTGTAGAGTTTAATAAAAACGTACACTCCTCTGAAAAACAGATATTGAACAGAAAGTTCCCGTTATTAGCTATTCGTGCAGTCATAACTTTACAAAACTCCAGCCGCCGATCAAAATCATCTTCATTCAGTTGTTGTACATGATGAATTTTATACCGGTGAAATTTATGATGCTTCAATATTCGCTGAATAGTTCTTCTTTTGATGTTTGAAACAGTGGCCAATTTTCTCGTGCTCAAAGTTGGGTCTGCAGCAATTTGTCCTAAAACTTCAATCTCAGTAGTCTCATTTCTAACCGGAAATTCACGTTCAGGATCCCGTTTTCTCTTGGCTACTGAACCACTTTGTCGAAACTTTGCAACTAACTCCAAAATATATTTTCTGTTAAAATATCTGTTCGGATGTCGTTCATTAAACAAATTTGAGGTACGGTTGGCACAGTCATCGTTTTTGAAAAAAAAAAAGAGTAATTATTTCAACTATTTCTTCTACAGAATACACCATTGTGAAATTAATTTTCAGTAGTACTATCAAGTATCAAACCGACCGATAAACTGAAATAATAAACCGCATTTCTCTCATTCCGATAAGAAATGTTCTGATAGTCAATTTTTTGTTTACAAACCAACAAAACATTGACATCAGCACATGTCTTATCGGAATGAGTTAAATGCGTTTTTGCATATTCAACTGTGAATAATTTTAAAACAAGTTGATAAAACTTCAAAAAAAATTAGTGTGCTGAATTCAGAAAAGAAAGAGCTTTCAAATGATGATCCATGTTCTCTATTTAAAATATAAGGGTTGTTATCACCACCTTTAAGGGGTTGATGTGACACAGTTAAGTCTTATGTCAAAACATGCCCCCCCTCAATATTAAAACTGACGTGTTTCAGCGTTTCTTAAAAAAAATTCTCTGGACGCAAATCGGTCTATTTCGTTTTCAATGCGCCACCCTATATATATATATATATATATATATATATATATATATATATATATATATATATATATATATATATATATATATATCACTTTAAGTGACGATAATTCATTATTTCATCACGGGTCGCCTGATTAAAAAAAATTAAATAAAATACTCGTAAAGCTCATGGTATTCATTATTTTAAGATTAGCGTTTTTCATAGCCTACTACAATAACAGATAAGACCCCAACAATGACTGAAGGAAATTAGGCATTTTTTACGAAAAAAACAAATATCTATCGATTTAGGTATATCGGTAGGCTACAAATATCAAGTTTCAATATCGTAACTTGTAACACTAAGTGAGTAGCGAACGTGTCGCCACCTAGTTCGGAACCAAGTACTTGTTGTCACGCCCGCTCCAAATAATACAGAGTATTAAAAATAGAGACGGTATACAACTAACTAACAATTTAAAAAATTGTTAGCCCTGGCCCATTTCTACCCCAATATAGGGACAAAGTATGTAAGACTAGATGCATTCTCGCAAACAATTAGAACCGTAGACCGGTTTCGCTCTCATTAGAGCTCTTCAGTACGGCATACTAATTGCAGCAAAAATGCACCAAAAATAACACGGCTATCGTATAGCCAGTCTTAAAACACTAAGTGAGTAGCGAACGTGTCGCCACCTAGTTCGGAACCAAGTACTTGTTGTCACGCCCGCTCCAAATAATACAGAGTATTAAAAATAGAGACGGTATACAACTAACTAACAATTTAAAAAATTGTTAGCCCTGGCCCATTTCTACCCCAATATAGGGACAAAGTATGTAAGACTAGATGCATTCTCGCAAACAATTAGAACCGTAGACCGGTTTCGCTCTCATTAGAGCTCTTCAGTACGGCATACTAATTGCAGCAAAAATGCACCAAAAATAACACGGCTATCGTATAGCCAGTCTTAAAACACTAAGTGAGTAGCGAACGTGTCGCCACCTAGTTCGGAACCAAGTACTTGTTGTCACGCCCGCTCCAAATAATACAGAGTATTAAAAATAGAGACGGTATACAACTAACTAACAATTTAAAAAATTGTTAGCCCTGGCCCATTTCTACCCCAATATAGGGACAAAGTATGTAAGACTAGATGCATTCTCGCAAACAATTAGAACCGTAGACCGGTTTCGCTCTCATTAGAGCTCTTCAGTACGGCATACTAATTGCAGCAAAAATGCACCAAAAATAACACGGCTATCGTATAGCCAGTCTTAAAACACTAAGTGAGTAGCGAACGTGTCGCCACCTAGTTCGGAACCAAGTACTTGTTGTCACGCCCGCTCCAAATAATACAGAGTATTAAAAATAGAGACGGTATACAACTAACTAACAATTTAAAAAATTGTTAGCCCTGGCCCATTTCTACCCCAATATAGGGACAAAGTATGTAAGACTAGATGCATTCTCGCAAACAATTAGAACCGTAGACCGGTTTCGCTCTCATTAGAGCTCTTCAGTACGGCATACTAATTGCAGCAAAAATGCACCAAAAATAACACGGCTATCGTATAGCCAGTCTTAAAACACTAAGTGAGTAGCGAACGTGTCGCCACCTAGTTCGGAACCAAGTACTTGTTGTCACGCCCGCTCCAAATAATACAGAGTATTAAAAATAGAGACGGTATACAACTAACTAACAATTTAAAAAATTGTTAGCCCTGGCCCATTTCTACCCCAATATAGGAACAAAGTATGTAAGACTAGATGCATTCTCGCAAACAATTAGAACCGTAGACCGGTTTCGCTCTCATTAGAGCTCTTCAGTACGGCATACTAATTGCAGCAAAAATGCACCAAAAATAACACGGCTATCGTATAGCCAGTCTTAAAACACTAAATGAGTAGCGAACGTGTCGCCACCTAGTTCGGAACCAAGTACTTGTTGTCACGCCCGCTCCAAATAATACAGAGTATTAAAAATAGAGACGGTATACAACTAACTAACAATTTAAAAAATTGTTAGCCCTGGCCCATTTCTACCCCAATATAGGGACAAAGTATGTAATACTAGATGCATTCTCGCAAACAATTAGAACCGTAGACCGGTTTCGCTCTCATTAGAGCTCTTCAGTACGGCATACTAATTGCAGCAAAAATGCACCAAAAATAACACGGCTATCGTATAGCCAGTCTTAAAACACTAAGTGAGTAGCGAACGTGTCGCCACCTAGTTCGGAACCAAGTACTTGTTGTCACGCCCGCTCCAAATAATACAGAGTATTAAAAATAGAGACGGTATACTATTTTTAATACTCTGTATTATTTGGAGCGGGCGTGACAACAAGTACTTGGTTCCGAACTAGGTGGCGACACGTTCGCTACTCACTTAGTGTTTTAAGACTGGCTATACGATAGCCGTGTTATTTTTGGTGCATTTTTGCTGCAATTAGTATGCCGTACTGAAGAGCTCTAATGAGAGCGAAACCGGTCTACGGTTCTAATTGTTTGCGAGAATGCATCTAGTCTTACATACTTTGTCCCTATATTGGGGTAGAAATGGGCCAGGGCTAACAATTTTTTAAATTGTTAGTTAGTTGTATACCGTCTCTATTTTTAATACTCTGTATTATTTGGAGCGGGCGTGACAACAAGTACTTGGTTCCGAACTAGGTGGCGACACGTTCGCTACTCACTTAGTGTTTTAAGACTGGCTATACGATAGCCGTGTTATTTTTGGTGCATTTTTGCTGCAATTAGTATGCCGTACTGAAGAGCTCTAATGAGAGCGAAACCGGTCTACGGTTCTAATTGTTTGCGAGAATGCATCTAGTCTTACATACTTTGTCCCTATATTGGGGTAGAAATGGGCCAGGGCTAACAATTTTTTAAATTGTTAGTTAGTTGTATACCGTCTCTATTTTTAATACTCTGTATTATTTGGAGCGGGCGTGACAACAAGTACTTGGTTCCGAACTAGGTGGCGACACGTTCGCTACTCACTTAGTGTTTTAAGACTGGCTATACGATAGCCGTGTTATTTTTGGTGCATTTTTGCTGCAATTAGTATGCCGTACTGAAGAGCTCTAATGAGAGCGAAACCGGTCTACGGTTCTAATTGTTTGCGAGAATGCATCTAGTCTTACATACTTTGTCCCTATATTGGGGTAGAAATGGGCCAGGGCTAACAATTTTTTAAATTGTTAGTTAGTTGTATACCGTCTCTATTTTTAATACTCTGTATTTTTTGGAGCGGGCGTGACAACAAGTACTTGGTTCCGAACTAGGTGGCGACACGTTCGCTACTCACTTAGTGTTTTAAGACTGGCTATACGATAGCCGTGTTATTTTTGGTGCATTTTTGCTGCAATTAGTATGCCGTACTGAAGAGCTCTAATGAGAGCGAAACCGGTCTACGGTTCTAATTGTTTGCGAGAATGCATCTAGTCTTACATACTTTGTCCCTATATTGGGGTAGAAATGGGCCAGGGCTAACAATTTTTTAAATTGTTAGTTAGTTGTATACCGTCTCTATTTTTAATACTCTGTATTATTTGGAGCGGGCGTGACAACAAGTACTTGGTTCCGAACTAGGTGGCGACACGTTCGCTACTCACTTAGTGTTTTAAGACTGGCTATACGATAGCCGTGTTTATTTTTGGTGCATTTTTGCTGCAATTAGTATGCCGTACTGAAGAGCTCTAATGAGAGCGAAACCGGTCTACGGTTCTAATTGTTTGCGAGAATGCATCTAGTCTTACATAATTTGTCCCTATATTGGGGTAGAAATGGGCCAGGGCTAACAATTTTTTAAATTGTTAGTTAGTTGTATACCGTCTCTATTTTTAATACTCTGTATTATTTGGAGCGGGCGTGACAACAAGTACTTGGTTCCGAACTAGGTGGCGACACGTTCGCTACTCACTTAGTGTTTTAAGACTGGCTATACGATAGCCGTGTTATTTTTGGTGCATTTTTGCTGCAATTAGTATGCCATACTGAAGAGCTCTAATGAGAGCGAAACCGGTCTACGGTTCTAATTGTTTGCGAGAATGCATCTAGTCTTACATACTTTGTCCCTATATTGGGGTAGAAATGGGCCAGGGCTAACAATTTTTTAAATTGTTAGTTAGTTGTATACCGTCTCTATTTTTAATACTCTGTATTATTTGGAGCGGGCGTGACAACAAGTACTTGGTTCCGAACTAGGTGGCGACACGTTCGCTACTCACTTAGTGTTTTAAGACTGGCTATACGATAGCCGTGTTATTTTTGGTGCATTTTTGCTGCAATTAGTATGCCGTACTGAAGAGCTCTAATGAGAGCGAAACCGGTCTACGGTTCTAATTGTTTGCGAGAATGCATCTAGTCTTACATACTTTGTCCCTATATTGGGGTAGAAATGGGCCAGGGCTAACAATTTTTTAAATTGTTAGTTAGTTGTATACCGTCTCTATTTTTAATACTCTGTATTATTTGGAGCGGGCGTGACAACAAGTACTTGGTTCCGAACTAGGTGGCGACACGTTCGCTACTCACTTAGTGTTTTAAGACTGGCTATACGATAGCCGTGTTATTTTTGGTGCATTTTTGCTGCAATTAGTATGCCGTACTGAAGAGCTCTAATGAGAGCGAAACCGGTCTACGGTTCTAATTGTTTGCGAGAATGCATCTAGTCTTACATACTTTGTCCCTATATTGGGGTAGAAATGGGCCAGGGCTAACAATTTTTTAAATTGTTAGTTAGTTGTATACCGTCTCTATTTTTAATACTCTGTATTATTTGGAGCGGGCGTGACAACAAGTACTTGGTTCCGAACTAGGTGGCGACACGTTCGCTACTCACTTAGTGTTTTAAGACTGGCTATACGATAGCCGTGTTATTTTTGGTGCATTTTTGCTGCAATTAGTATGCCGTACTGAAGAGCTCTAATGAGAGCGAAACCGGTCTACGGTTCTAATTGTTTGCGAGAATGCATCTAGTCTTACATACTTTGTCCCTATATTGGGGTAGAAATGGGCCAGGGCTAACAATTTTTTAAATTGTTAGTTAGTTGTATACCGTCTCTATTTTTAATACTCTGTATTATTTGGAGCGGGCGTGACAACAAGTACTTGGTTCCGAACTAGGTGGCGACACGTTCGCTACTCACTTAGTGTTTTAAGACTGGCTATACGATAGCCGTGTTATTTTTGGTGCATTTTTGCTGCAATTAGTATGCCGTACTGAAGAGCTCTAATGAGAGCGAAACCGGTCTACGGTTCTAATTGTTTGCGAGAATGCATCTAGTCTTACATACTTTGTCCCTATATTGGGGTAGAAATGGGCCAGGGCTAACAATTTTTTAAATTGTTAGTTAGTTGTATACCGTCTCTATTTTTAATACTCTGTATTATTTGGAGCGGGCGTGACAACAAGTACTTGGTTCCGAACTAGGTGGCGACACGTTCGCTACTCACTTAGTGTTTTAAGACTGGCTATACGATAGCCGTGTTATTTTTGGTGCATTTTTGCTGCAATTAGTATGCCGTACTGAAGAGCTCTAATGAGAGCGAAACCGGTCTACGGTTCTAATTGTTTGCGAGAATGCATCTAGTCTTACATACTTTGTCCCTATATTGGGGTAGAAATGGGCCAGGGCTAACAATTTTTTAAATTGTTAGTTAGTTGTATACCGTCTCTATTTTTAATACTCTGTATTATTTGGAGCGGGCGTGACAACAAGTACTTGGTTCCGAACTAGGTGGCGACACGTTCGCTACTCACTTAGTGTTTTAAGACTGGCTATACGATAGCCGTGTTATTTTTGGTGCATTTTTGCTGCAATTAGTATGCCGTACTGAAGAGCTCTAATGAGAGCGAAACCGGTCTACGGTTCTAATTGTTTGCGAGAATGCATCTAGTCTTACATACTTTGTCCCTATATTGGGGTAGAAATGGGCCAGGGCTAACAATTTTTTAAATTGTTAGTTAGTTGTATACCGTCTCTATTTTTAATACTCTGTATTATTTGGAGCGGGCGTGACAACAAGTACTTGGTTCCGAACTAGGTGGCGACACGTTCGCTACTCACTTAGTGTTTTAAGACTGGCTATACGATAGCCGTGTTATTTTTGGTGCATTTTTGCTGCAATTAGTATGCCGTACTGAAGAGCTCTAATGAGAGCGAAACCGGTCTACGGTTCTAATTGTTTGCGAGAATGCATCTAGTCTTACATACTTTGTCCCTATATTGGGGTAGAAATGGGCCAGGGCTAACAATTTTTTAAATTGTTAGTTAGTTGTATACCGTCTCTATTTTTAATACTCTGTATTATTTGGAGCGGGCGTGACAACAAGTACTTGGTTCCGAACTAGGTGGCGACACGTTCGCTACCCACTTAGTGTTTTAAGACTGGCTATACGATAGCCGTGTTATTTTTGGTGCATTTTTGCTGCAATTAGTATGCCGTACTGAAGAGCTCTAATGAGAGCGAAACCGGTCTACGGTTCTAATTGTTTGCGAGAATGCATCTAGTCTTACATCGTAACTTGTCCCGAGTGTCCACAACTTGAGGGCAAAAAATGTAAAAAAATTTTTGGGGTGCCCTGTGTAAACGCTACTAAGTGTATTGAAAATATTAGAATGAGTCACCTAGTGTATTAATTCACATAATATCATACGCATATCTTATACAGAGTGTTCATAATAAATACCGAAACATACCATTTTGTACTGTATTGCCCAATTTGGACTTTGATCGGGCGAGCATCTTAAATTTTGGGAAGACACCACTCCATTATTCCTGAAAGTAGCTAAGTGTAGATTGGAACCTGCGATAAGCAGGGGTACGAACGTGTGCCTCAGAACCGAAGGGTACTGGGTTCGATTCCCAGGGTTCCCCTTTCACTTTTTCAGTACAAACTGTAAAAAATTAACATCAACCGAGGTTGTGGCATTGTATTTGAGCAAGTTGAATGTCCACACGTTCCGCCCTTAGAATGGGGGCGTAAAGACGTCGGTCCCGTGTCCATGCGATGTTGGGCACTTTAAATATTCTTACCCTTCTTACAGAAAGGCAGGGGTTTGACAAATTTTCCAGGATAGTGAGGTGTAACTGCTCCCTGGCGTCGGTGATTGGCCAGAGTCGCGGAAATAGGCCGAGGTAAAGAAAAAAAAAGTTTCCGACACTGGTAAATAATTTGTTATTCACATACGTGTGACTTATAGAATGTAGTTTTTTTTTATAAACCTGTGTTCTTATATTTACTTATTCGAACTCATGATTGTTAAAGCCAACTCTTATTTTGTTTAATAAAATTATCATATTAGCATCCAAATATTCCTGTTTTACATTAACATATATGGAGGTATCTCACATTACTAAACATTTAACCTCAAAATGTGAATATATATTCCGTAAAATGCTAATCATTTGCTGATGGTTTTCTAATCAAAGCTGCAATACAGATGATAAGTAATGTATCATGTTCCATCTAGAATTGCCAATTGTTAACTAGACAAATACATTTTTCAGTCACGATTAAGTCAAAGAAATATAGGGTGTAAAAGATTTTGGTAGTAAGTAACAAATCTCAAATATACAGGCTGAAAGGTTTATGTACAATATGTCTTAAGGATAGCACTTCATTTGACTTACTCAAAGGAGATAATAATGAACTTGGATCGATACAAAAACCCACATATGAGTGAAACAAGTCTAGAATATCATTGAGTGTTTGTGTTTTTACATATTCTCGTAGGTAGCTCTTAAATTGCTTGGAACTTGCTCTATTCAGTTTAGCCAGAATATTCTGGCATTGCGTACGTAAGAACTCAGCTGCTGGACCTTTCTGTCCATCTGCACATCCATGGGGACAACCTAAAAGCTTTAACACTCTGAAACAAAATAAAACAAGAAATAACAGATAAACAAAAGTACATTAGATAAAATGTGTGTTTATTAAGTAAACTTTTTTACTTAAAAATTGCAGCTACAATCAGTTAAAAAGAAATGGCTATTGAATTAGGTACCGTTTAATTACGAAAACTGTATTATAATAATTAACTTCATTTTCAGATTACATTTAGCAAATTTTTATACACGTTAAACTAATTATGATAAAAATATAAGAAAAACCAGAAATTGTATTTACAAACACTGCAATTTATTATAGTGCAAGAATTACTTAGAGAAATATGCATTCAAGAATTTTATTAATTTTTATTTTATAGTAAGTAGTTATAATAGCAGGAGACTAGCTCTTAGCAAGTAGACACTAATCGATCATTTTGTGAATTTTTTTTTGCTTACAAAAATTTATAGTTTTCATTACAAGTGTTCAGATAACATAACCACGTATTATTTTTTAAATAATTGTTTTAGTAGGTATCTTACATACGGTTATTAAACGGGAATGCGCCGCCTATTGGGAAAAACATTCAAGATAGGAGAACAAAGTACACCAGCTAGTAGGGTTTAAAGCTTAACTAATGACTATGTGTTAATTTTCCAGGACACAAGTCAAGTCTAAAATTAGACGAGTGAGCTATTCTTAACTTTCGAAAAATAAAAAACTTTGACCAATGTTTAAAGTTGTTGAAGAACATACAGCAGTTTTTAATTGCCACAAACAATTTTAAGAAGTTTGGTAAACTATTGAAAACAACGCACATTTTGGTCGCACGTTTGCCGGTGAAAGTGTAAAGGTAGTACCTATTTTAGTCGTACAACAAGTAACTTTGTTTAACCGCAAAAATAACTAGAGGTTCCCACTCTTGAACCAGTCCCAGCAGAGCAACGTGGACGTTGTTCATTTTGTAGCCAAAAGAAAAATAGGTCCACTCGTTATTCCTGCCATAATTTTCGTAAGTATTTGTATTTAGAACATTGGAAAATAATTTGCAATAAATGCGTATTGGTATAAAATCAATATCTTAATAATGTCCCAAGTAGACTTAGACAAAAAGTAAAAATAAGCTACTATTTTGTTGCTTTATCTAGTGTGTTGAAGAATACAAAACCCTTTTACCTAGCCTAATCAAGTTTAATGAAGTAAACTCCCTGTTACTAATTATCTATTGCAAGCCAAAAATCCGCCTGCCAGCTTCAAAAGGCAAAAAAAAACATCCGCGAGCTCCCGAATTAAATAATTCTTGTTTTTGTAGTTGATTTAAAAATTGAGCACTTTGGCAGCAGGGGTTGTGTGCCCGTTTTAATAACGGTAATCTCTGTTTCTCTGTTGTTTTTTTTTTTGTTGAAGCATGACTGATTGCACCAAGTTATATGACAATATACCTAGCCACAAGTACTGGCCATGGCTTAAAATGTATAATGTACTACTTACCTAATAATCGTACCCATAATAAGGTGATGAGCTGTAAGTGGCTTAGCATATTTCTCGGGGTCAATACCCAAAGGGGCGTGAGTACCATTCGTGGGCATTTTAGAGGATTGTTTACTTGGGCTCTGATTTGGTGCTGTTGATGCTGCTGCTGCTTCGTCCCTTAAACACTGCTTTAAAACTCCCATATCCATTAGCAATTCAATTAGATTCAACATCACTTCAATCACCCTAATAGTGCAAAAAGGACTTTCGCGGAAAGCTGTAAAATGCACTGCCTGTAAGCGAAAGGACAAATATAATGAGTTTGGACGCAGTAAGTGCATTAGGGTATCAAAATTTCACGGAAATAATCTCGGCTTCTTTTATCATATATATATATATATATATATATATATATATATATATATATATATATATATATATATATATATATATATATATATATATATATATATGGAACGCCTCTTTATGAATTCTGCTTGTCGGCGTTTGAGAAATGGCTAAATAGAATGTTGGTTCATAAATTACCTTTCTGAACTTATATATATATATATATATATATATATATATATATATATATATATATATTTATAAACATACAAATATATCATTTACTTGCTTCTGTCAATTCTCTCAATGGGTCTGAGATCACTATTAAACCTATATAGAACCTGGTTTACAAGCGGATTCTTTGTAAAATTGCTATCTTATAGCGTTTCATATAGAAATACAAATTATCAATCACACAGTAAATTGAAAGTTTTTATGCTCACAATACCTAATAGCGCCCACTATTCTCTCTTCTCCGTCTTCCTCTGACCATGATGTTCTTTTTTAGAAAAATATAAAATTCCATTTATCCTTGTTATTATGCCATTGTTTGTATCAAATTAAAAAGAGTGTGTGTGTGTGTGTGTGTTTCGGTTTACTGGCTGTGGCTTTCATCAGCCATTAGCACATTATGACCCTCCTCTGCCACCCTTTCCTAAAGTCGTTAGATCACCTTTACACTTTTCTTTTTGTATATGAATATACATACTTAAATTTATTATATGCTACTTCTAAATACAAGTATTCATCCTTGATTATATAATTCTTTTTTTTAAACTGTGTAATCTTTTATTTCTCTTAAGACTTTTTTTCTTTCCCTTTTTTTTTCTCTTGAGACTTTTTTTTTGTATAAAAGGATTGTTAAGAAATGGTTGACTACAGGGATACGTATACGCTACTGGGGCTCTTCAGAGCTTTCAACATCACAGACTGAGCTATTAGAGCCACTATAAGAAAGGTTTTAAACACTAGGAAAAGACATAAGGAACTTATTAATTATCTAGAGGTAATATTTACTATTAACTAATTACAATTCCACTTTACAGGCTTTACTTAAAATAAGTATGTCTATTATTATTTGTATTAAATTTAAGAACAGAATTAAAAGGCGCTAAATACTGGGACAAAGAAAATACTACTTCCAAATTTCGGAAAGTTGTCGCTAGATTTGTACTCTATACTTTGATTTTCATATTTTTGATATGTTTGTTTAAAGCTTTAAATATCTCTATATCTTTTGTGGCTTATAGTTGAGATAGGTTGAAGGGTTTATTAACAGAACATTTTTGGATAATAACGTAAATTGTTCTATTTCGTCCTTTCTTAATGTGCATGATAACATGAGATGCTCGATATCCCCATATTACATACACACACAATGTGGACAGTCTTTTAATCTAATTTTAAACAAATAGGCTGGACATAATGCATGATTAATTCTTAAACGACGTATATTTTTTTATTTCCTCTTTTGAGAAGTTTCCATAATAAAACCACGGTTTGTAGGGGAGATCCGGCTGAATACGCGTATACATTTCCACAACTTTATCAGATGTATATTTTATTTGCCATAGTTGTTTCTGTCTTTTTGTAATCGTACTATAGTAATCTGAATATGGAATTTTGTATTCTGCCTTCTCTCCCCTATCCACCGCCATCTTCGCAATTTCATGAACTGTCTCATGGTGTTGTATGCCACAATGACCCTTTAACCATGCTATAGTTACAAGTTGGCCACTATTTTTCATAGAATGTATTTTATTAACAATTAACTGAAATACATAATTCCCAATGAGGTGAAAACACACATTCTGAATTTTCTGATTTATTTGTATGTCCTCAATATATTCAAGGGCTTCATTTATTGCAATAAGTTCCGCCGTGTATATCGACATGTGTTCTAGATAAAGCATTTTTTGTTTATTGTCAGTAGGATCGTAACAAGCACAACCGGTTTTGCTATTTTGGAACCATCTGTATATATTTCATATGTTTCTGGAAAGAGTGTTTCCCGATCAAAAGTGAACGCTATATTTCTAACTGCCATTGGAAGATTTTCATAGTCTTGGAAGAAAAATGTATTAATAGATCCTCTTACAGATCGAACAACGTGATCTAAATGTAGGTTTTCATGAAAAATGTTATGTGACATATTAAGCAAATGCTCATATGCCTCTACCATTGGTATAGTTTTTGCCATTTCTTATGAGTTATATCGGCGATAAATAGTTCATGTATTGTTTTTATTAATGTGTAAAAGAAAAGGATATAATCGATTCTTACTATTCACTTTTCACTTAACGACAATATTTATTTACCTGTTTTTAGTTGCCGTTATCTTGTTTACTTTAAAACGTAAGTATACACACCTTTTTTTAATCTGCTTTGAAATGCATCAGTAGTTCATATATATATATATATATATATATATATATATATATATATATATATATATATATATATATATATATATATATATATATATATATATATATGTATATATGTATACATATATATATATACATATATATATATACATATATATATATATATATATATATATATATATATATATATATATATATATATATATATATATATGTATATATTTCTAGTTTCACTATTTTAACCGTATTTTTTCGACTATTATGCTCGTTTTTATTTACTTTCACGAGTCCATTTCAATATGCGTCCTTCCTCTTTTGATCTGTCAGCCAAGAGAGTTCTAAAATATCAAAACCGACGCTCCTATTCCATTTTTTTCACGCTGCCGTTTTATTTTCATATCAGCCTCTTAACGTCGAAAATCTTGCATATTGTGTTTATCCGGTTTTCCCCTGTTATCTGTCAACAATTTTGACATGTTTGATATTTGCCATTTTAAAACAAATTTTTGAGTTTTCACTCTTTTATGACTTTTTATTTGTAACTTTGTTTAAAAAAATTGCCCCCACATATTGAAATAGGGTCCCTGACGTTCATTTGAGTATAACTTTTATCTCGCGAGATGTTGTCTATATACGTATAAGTCTTTAAAATTTCATTTTCCCATTGTTTTAATTTTAATTTTAATCTAAAATTGCCAATAAAATTCATATAAACATGAACTTTAATCTTAATGCTTCTGCTAGGACATTTATTTACTTTTATATTTTTGATGCAATTATCAACTGATATTGCACTTTAAACCATATATATATATATATATATATATATATATATATATATATATATATATATATATATATATAAATATATATATATATATATATATATATATATATATATATATATATAAATATATATATATATATATATATATATATATATATATATATATATATATATATATATATATATATATATATATATATATATATATATATATATATATATATATATATATATATATATATATATATATATATCGAATTTTGTGATTCATTTTTTAGAACTTTGAAAACAAATTTACGTAAAAAAATCCCATAGAATATTTTTGACGAAAATTTACCAATTTTTTTGCAGGAAAATTTATTAAAATATCATTTTTCACGAAATTCGCTAAAAAAACGCATTTCATCAGAACTTCGTTAAAGATTTTTCCATACAAAAATTCGAAGCTAATTTACTTATCTTTGAAGAAAATTAATTAGAATTTTTTCTTTGAAAAAATTGTTATTTCAAGAACACTTTGTACATGACAAGTCGTTAGTAAAATAAATTAAAAATTATACATTCTGACGTAAATAGAGACGTACAGCCTATTTTCGTAGCCTCACAAAAGACATTCCCTTTGCCTGACGATGCTGTAAGAAGCAAAACCGAAGAAAACAAGCAGTTGTTGAGCCACAGAAGAAGTCTTTACGTCTATATAAAGCATGGAACAATATAGAGATTAGCTGGTGAAAAGTATTTGCGAGCCCGGAAGAGAAAACCTAATTTCTTAGCAGCCGCTTCTGCAATTGATGTGACATTATAGTGCCAATTGAGATTTCGATCCACATAAATGCCAACAAGTGAAAAGGACTCATTGCTTTGAATAACTTGGTTGTTTATTGTGATGGGTCTAGGGCTGGTGTATCTCTTATGAGAAAGAAAGCAACAATGTGATTTGGTGGGATTGAATTGTAGGACTCATTGCTTTGAATAACTTAGTTGTTCATTGTGATGGGTCTATGGATGGTGTATCCCTTATGAAAAAGAAGGCAAGACTGGAATTTGGTGGGGTTGAATTGTACCAGATTTCTACTTCCCCAGTCTAATATTTTTTGGAGATCCACGGAGATGGAACCCTCCATGAGTCTGCGATCCTCATCTAATTGGGCTAAAGAGACAGGCTTAGAATATTGTATATTTGAGTGGAGGGTGCTGTCGTCCGCGTAACTGTGAACCGGGTTGGATGTGCTAGAGAGGAGGTCATTGATGTGGAGAAGAAACAAAGTAGGGGCTAAAGCTGAACCTTGAGGAACTCCTGCATTAATTGGATACAGCTTAGAGGAATGGCCATCAACGACAACAGAAATGCTATGGTTGGAGAGGAAATTTGCTGTCCGCGCACAAAGTTTTGGTGGTAGGCCATAGGCCGGAAGTTTATTAAGCAGCGCTGCGTGCCAGACCTGGTCGAATGCTTTGGATATGTCTAGAGCGACAATCTGGGATTCACCGTGTAAGTCCATAGACTTGTTCCAAGAATGGGTGAAAAAGGAAAGGGGGTCGGCAGTTGATCTGCGCTGACGGAATCCTTACTGCCTGTCGTGGATTAGACTGTGTTTTTCAAGAAATTTTACTAATTCGGTGTTTATATACTTTTCCATCACTTTAGAGACGTCTGAAAGGAGAGAAGTAGGCCTGTAGTTGCTAGGAAGCGCTTTGGACCCTTTCTTGGGGACGGGTTGTACTCGAGCAGTTTTCCAGTTACTAGGGAATATGCCTCTATTGTAAGATGTCAGAAACAGACGAGTCAGGACAGGAGAAAATTCTGGTACGCATTTTTTGAGAAAAATTGCTGGGATCTCGTCAAGGCCAGAGGCTTTCCTGGTATTCAGAGAAGAGAGCATCTGTCGTACCTTTTTAGTTTTGAAAATGATATCCGTCATTTTATGCGCGACATTGGGGACTGTTGGTGGTTGAACATTTGGAGGAGGGTTGAGAGTAGAATTGCCGGCGAACAACGAGGCAAAATGTTCAGCCTTGCACAGGGCGGTAGAAACAATTTCATCCCCTGAGACAAGAGGTGGGAACGTGCTCTTGCTGAAATTATTCCCAATAGATTTAGCACCAACATGACTAATAAAGTTGTTTTACCTAATATGTTTTTTTTTAATTTCCTTCTTCATGACAAATTGATGCTAAGCTTATGTTAATTTTTACGCCAATTTTAACTTTTCCGTCGAATTTAGACAACATTTTTATCATCTTAGGGTGATTAGGCGGTATGAAATAATTGAACGTGAAATGGTTAAACGTACATCATACCATTAATGTGTCAGTTGCCTTATAATGTTTCTATAGCCGCCGAATAGTTTGGAAGATCTGTCATCCGTATTGGCAAACACTTTACTGAAACATGGACAGCCGTTTTGATCTTGCAAATATTTCGTCAATGTAATTTTAATGTACAAAGGACAATTTACTAACGTAACATAACTTGAAGTTTATATAAAATGTGTAGAGCAAAGTAACCCCCAGTGCTGTAGCGCGGAGCATTACCAAACCTTATAGTTGCAAAAGCAACGATGAGACAGTAAACATGAGGTCTATATAAAATATATTTTTGTCCCTTTGGGGCGAATAGAAGAACGTAACACTAAAATGTATTTTCACCGAGATTGTGAAACTTTACAAACACCTAAAGTTATAATGTATTATTTAGGGAACATATGCCAAAAAAAAAAGGATTTGCCTACCTTAAGAACAACCTGAAAATCTATGTCGCCATCTTTGGTTATATAACACGCAGATCCAGGTGCTTCAGGTATTTCATCTCCAGCATAGGTAATATTAGAATCAGTTTGTGACCTAGTAATGCTAGCCTTGCGTTCATGCGACTGTCCCAGTTTGCTTCCACTTAAGCTTGCGGCGTCTAACTGACTGTCCATAGATCCCTAAAACCATGTTTAATTAACAAATAAAGTATAAAAATTACGATATATATATATATATATATATATATATATATATATATATATATATATATATATATATATATATATATATATATATATATATATATATAAATTGAAACTGACCCCGGATATGTGTTCTAAGGGGCTTGGTTCATTCTCATTTGAAGAAATTGTTTCCAGGTTCAAAAGTCGCGATCCTCTCATTAGTGAACTTTGTCTACGAAAATTCACTAAAAATTATACAGTCTGATCTGATATAGATGTTGAGACTTTTCTGTGGCTTCACAGAGAAATTTCTCTTTGGCCTGACAACGTAAAAATCAAAATTGATTGCAAATGGAAAAACAAGCACTTGTGAAGTGGGAGAGTTTTTACGGCTATATTAAGTATGGAGCGGTTTCATCAAGTTAGGATAATAAAAACAACCAAATCATCTATTTAAATCGAATCAAGTGTTTTAACATTTTCATCTCCTCTTTAATGAATCTTTTAATACAAAAACCCGCAAAAAAATCATGGGAATTGCGAAATCTGATCTGGTAACGGTAAAATGAAATAAAAGATTAAAAAACTTAAAAAAAAGTGAAGGCACTACTATAGGATTAGAACTCGACCATATTATCTGACCGGAGACGCTTAAATAGTTGAGCTACACTTAACATGACAGATGTAGTGTACTAACGGGTATATAACCTAGTATGTTAATATTCTACCATGTTTATTATTTATAGCAAACAATTTTTATTTCAATTTTAGTTTTTTTTGCACATATCTTGACCAAATTGAGAAAAATAACAGCTGAGACGCAGATGTAGGAGCTTGTGTAATCATTTTATGCGTTATTTTTCACTCACAAAGCGCATTATGCATTAGTAAGCCTACCATAGTTGTCAATTTTTGACGTTACAAATTTGTTTTTAATCAAAAGCTTATAACTTTGTTGTCTTTTAGCTCAGAGATCTAAATGTAGGAACCTCTTTATGGTAGAATCGCGTACTAAATTTGGTTGCCATAGCTTCATTATTTCCGGAGATGCTAAAATTTGTCGAAAAAAATCTCAAAATTTTCCCAGAAAAACTAGTCCGATCTTCCTGGATAACAAACCTAGCCAATCCATTTACAAAATGAAGGTATTCACCAAATTTGAATAAAATCGGTCCATTATTTTTTGAGTTATCGGTGCCAGCAAAAACAGTTTCAGTGTCCCTTTTGGACGGGACATAAAAAGCTATAAAGATTCGTATTATGTTGGTTTTGTTCAAAACGCCTTAGCAATTCGCTGTGTAATTGTAACTGCATGAGAGCACTTGTAAGTAATTAACTGCAATTCAGGAACATTTTACTTTAACTTTATTTAAGAGAAATTCAGAAAATAACAATTTTACAGATGATTGCTTACGGAGATAAAACACGATCACAGATCAAAGTTGCTCGCCTATTTAATGAAAAAGTTCCTAATTGGCCGCCTATATTATTATTATTATTATTATTATTATTATTATTATTATTATTATATTAATATTATTTTTATTGAATTAAATTATATAATATGTATTACTCAATAAGTCTAAGAAAAGAGACAATTACTAAAATTGAAGAACAATTTTTCGCACTTAAACATGTAAGGCAGATACAGAAAGAAATTTCTAATGCACCGAGCAATTATACAAATTGGATGTAATGCTTGAGTTTGAGGCAGGCTCACATACTTGTAGTCGACAGGCAGCCACAACATTGGGTGATAGCCATTCATCGATTATTCGAATATTAAAAGAAAATGAAATGCATCCCCATAAATTGATACAAACTCAGGAGCCCATGGAAAACGATTCTGATAGAAGAACATCTTTGTGTAAAAATGTTAGATAACAATGTTATCAAACTGGAACATGTTTTGTTTTCTGATCAGTGCAGTTTTACACTTCACGACCATGCTAATCGTAAAAATTGTTGCTACTGTTCTGAAAACTCACAGTGGATAAGAGAAGAACATAGGCAATACGTTGTAAGATTAATGTTTGGGCAAAACAGTTGTAAACCATGTTATTGTTCCCTTTTCCATTGATGGCAATTTGAATTGAGATAATTATTTAGCACTGCTGCAAAATAATGTTATTCAGCTCTGGCAAACATATACCTATGCTGATCGAGCAAATCCATAAGTTCCAGCGAATTTGGTATGGTTGCGCAGGGTGGAGCACCAGATTACCAAATAAATATCTGGCAGTACCTCACTTAATATTTCCAAATCGGAGGATAGAGACGCGAGCTTCGTTAGAATTGTCAGCACGATAAGCCATTCTTAGGCTATTATAATTAATATTATGGGGATACGTAAACAGTACAAAACTAAACCACGCAATTTAAACTGACTTAAGAAAAAGAATAACGATTAGGATTAGGTCGGTCATGTTGATTAACGTTAGAATACATTTTTATTTGCGATTGGGATGCTGCCAAGACGTTCAACACATGCATTTTAAACATCTACTACATTAGGATTGATGTGTTTTTTAGTGAATTTTCGTAAAAAAAATTCACTAATAGGGAGATCCCGACTTTTGAATTTTGAAAAAAAATTGCAAATGTTTATATATATATATATATATATATATATATATATATATATATATATATATATATATATATATATATATATATATATATATATATATATATATATATATATATATATACAATTTTACAGATGATTGCTTACGGAGATAAAACACGATCACAGATCAAAGTTGCTCGCCTATTTAATGAAAAAGTTCCTATATATATATATATATATATATATATATATATATATATATATATATATATATATATATATATATATATATATATATATATATATATATATATAGGAACTTTTTCATTAAATAGGCGAGCAACTTTGATCTGTGATCGTGTTTTATCTCCGTAAGCAATCATCTGTAAAATTGTTATATATATATATATATATATATATATATATATATATATATATATATATATATATATATATATATATATATATATATATTTGTATCACACCGATAGCATGGGCCGATTTTGATAAAATTTGGCATGTACCTTCCTTTTGTAAGTGGCTTGGATGAGTACATTAGTCAGGAATATCGGACGAGGTTTTTCGGGAAATTTTTCAGTTTTCATTCTAAAAAATTTTTCTCTCAAAAAATAAAAAAAATTTATATCTCCAAAATTAACAAAGTAAGGGCAACCACATTTTATACGCAGGTTTATATCATTATAAGCAAGTTACCTACCAAAATTTAGCTCTGTAGGTCAAAAGACAAAAAGTTATAGGCATTTAAACAAAAATAAATTGGGGTTTTTCACAAAACGTCAAAGTTGCGATTTAAACGTCAAAATTGGCAACATTTAGGAAAAGAACTTGAATCTAATACGGGCTATGGAAATAAAATGTCTTAAGAAGAATGTTTTACAAACCCTGAAGTCTTAGTTTCAACCGTCATTGTCCTTCATTTTTAACCGACTTCAAAAAAAGGAGGAGGTTCTCAATTCGCCTGTATGTTTTTTTTATGTGTGTTACCTCAGAACTTTTTTCTAGGTGAACCGATTTTGATGATTCTTTTTTTATTTGAAAGCTGTTGCTTCTCGTGTGGTCCCATATAAATCTGATCAGGATCTGACTAGTAGTTTTTGAGTTATCCTTAATAATGCGTATTTAATTGGCTTCGACTACATTGATGATGATTGTGGATCACAACCATTCATTCTGTTGAGAAAGAAACAGTGTTTCCGCGGAAACAAAACTTATCCGAGATTTCAGTATTTAATTTAATAACTAGGTATGAATTTATAATTTTTATATAAATAAATGATTAAACATGAATTATGACTAAAATGATTAGAACGCCCGCTGGAATGCGACATTAAAACAAACTTCCAACAACTGACTCGTTGGTCTAGAGGTATGATTTCCGCTTAAAGTGCGGGAGCTCCCAGGTTCAAATCCCGGTCAAGCCCAAATACGTTTTATTTGCTTTTTTTTAAACCGACTTCAAACAAGGAGGAGGTTCTCAATTCGCCTGTATGTTTTTTATGTGTTACCTCAGAACTTTTTAGTGAATTTTCTTAAAAAAAATTCACTAATGAGGAGATCTCGACTTTCGAATTTGGAAAAAATTTCTTCAAATGAGCGCTATTTAGGACCCCCGGAACCCAAATCCGAGGTCAGTTTCGGACTTTATATATATATATATATATATATATATATATATATATATATATATATATATATATATATATATATATATATATATATATATATATAAATTTTTGTGACGGTAATAATGTTATTTATCAAAAAATTGTGGGAACGCCGTCAGTTGCCGAATAAAACTCTTTATTATAAGCCGAGCTTTCGCAAAAAATCGAAAAAAATTTATTAGACTTCAATCAAATTCATCAAAAGGTTTTCTTTTTATGTATATATATATATATATATATATATATATATATATATATATATATATATATATATATATATATGTGTCACACCTATAACTTAAAAAATAATGGACCGATTTTGATAAAATTTGGCACATACCTTCCTTTCACAAGTCGCTTGGATAAGTTCGTTAGCCAGGAGAATCCGCCAAGGTTTTCCCGGAAAATTTTGTGTTTTCTTTCGAAAAAAATCGAAAAAAATTTATATCTCCAAAATTAACAAAGTAAGGGCAATCAAATTTCATACGCAGGTTTATATCATTAGAAGCAAGTCACCTACCAAAATTTAGCTCCGTAGGTTAAATGACAAAAAAGTTAGAGGCATTCAAAGAAAAATAAATTTGGGTTCTCCTCAAAACGTCAACATCGCGATTTTAAACGTCAAAATTGGTGAGTACCTTCCTTTTGCAAGTGGCTTGGATATGCTCGTTATCCAGGAAAATCCGACGAGGTTTTCCCGGAAAATTTTGTGTTTTCTTTCGAAAAAAAATTATATCTCCAAAATTAACAAAGTAAGGGCAACCAAATTTTATATATAAAAGTTATAGGCATTTAAACAAAAATAAATTGGGGTTTTTCACAAAACGTCAAAGTTGCGATTTAAACGTCAAAATTGGCAACATTTAGGAAAAGGACTTGAATCTAATACGGGCTATGGAAATAAAATGTCTCAAGAAGAATGTTTTACAAACCCTGAAATCTTAGTTTCAACCGTCATTGTCCTTCATTTTAATAAAATGTTTCCAGAAAATTTATTTCAAATAGACCCTTTCTCTGACGCTTGGCAGTAGTCTTAGCTATAGAGTTTATCGTTAATAGTATATAATTTTTGTAGAATTTTCGTAAAAAAAATCAATAAAGCTCAATATATCTGTTATTATACCAGATATGAAAAAAAATGTATATATTAATTATAGAGTGTCTTAAGCTACATCTTAAAAAATTATTTCTACAATCACAGGGTGGCCCATAAGTCGTTGGTGATACAAATTTTCTTTTTTTTTAATCAAACACGCCTTATGTTATTGCATTTTTGCATTTTCCATCGAAATATAATGCATGTTTGTAAGAACAAAAATTCTGGACGCAGTAAGTGCGTTATGGTAGCGAATTTTGATCAAATGCTTAATATTTGAATAGCTCAATTTGCTATTAACCAATAAGGTTGACCAAAAAACGAGTTTTTTCGGGAACACTTTAAGTTTACTTTTGGAATTTTTTCTACATTTTCAAACAATAAAGTTATTTTGATGAAACATGGCACATTGTTTTTACTATATAGATTATACTGGTAACCAAATTTGATGCCTGCTTTCTTAAAAAAACACACATTATTGCTATTAAAAAATAGTTTATGAAAATTCGCTACCACAACGCACTTGCTGCGTCCCGAGATTTTTTTATTATCAAGAATGAAACGCGATTAGTTATTAATTTTTCAGTGTGTTGTAGCGAAGTTCGACAATCAGATGAATTTCTTTTTTTGCTGTTAATTTTGGCAATGAACTTTTAAAACCATACCATTTTGAATAGACAATGAAGAGATCTTCTGAATACGGTATCACAGGTCCCTACTACCTATTTCAAAAGTTTGGGGATTGCAACTGTCATTAGAATGGGGTTGAAGTAGTGGTAAAGTTACCACGTTGCAGGATGTTATATTTTAATCTAAAATTTACGTGTTTGGGGATTTTTTGTAAATATGTACATAATTGAGATACCAAATTTATTTCATTTGGCTTTTCCATACTGTATGATATATAAAGTGATCAAATGAATGAGTATCTATATCCATATAAGTTTGACTTACTTGTCTACGCAAATAGTCAGGAGATGGAGCTGCTGAATGTTCAGTCACTGTAATAGTGGGGTTGGTCATTGGTTGTGATGGTGCTAAACGACTAGCTCGTCGCTTGTCCCAATGAATTTCACCAATGTACCTAGGACAAAGTAATCTTATTAAAACAAATTTCAAAAACACAAGCTTCATAGCACTACTGCAAAAAAATTAATTAAACCTTGTCGATCAAGCTCAATTTAATACTGGTGTTTGGTAAACTGCATATAATAGTAAGAAGTGCGTCTAAAAGCGAAGAAATGAAATCATACCGTACTAACACAGTGACAACTTAAGAGAACAATAATTATTATCTATCTAATTTCTCAGGGTAATATATTTGCCCTTGGGAATTATTAAAAACTAAAGCAAAAATACATTAGTATGCAGGTACTGTATAATAAAAATATTACCTATATACTTTGCATTAACACTAAATAGTGGCATTGCTTGTGTATGTAAATAATATAATTTTAAATATATTATTATGTACAAGCAATTGCCAAAAATGTAAGAATATATTTCTTAAAAATTTCATGTAGAAAAATATAACCGTTACCTAGATTGTAATCTAGGTAATTCTAAAATCTAATTCTATTACAATCTAGGTAACGGTTATATTTTTCTACATGGAATTTTGAAGCAATATCTTCTTACATTCTTGGCAATTGCTTGTACAATTATTGTTAACACATCCCATCATATCTTGCAAAAAGAAAATATATGTTTGACTTGATATATACAGACGTAAGTAGAAAAATGTGCACGCAGCAAGTGAGGTTTACTAGCGAATTTTCAAAATGTCTTATTGAGAAATATATCTTTTAAAACGGAAGGCATCACATTTGGTTAACAGTATAATCTCATTAACTGAAGGTTGAAACCTGTGATAAGCACTGATAAATATACTTGGAAGACCCATATCAACACAAACACATTTTTTTAAACCTAACGAAAGTTTCACTAACCAAGTTTGTGTCATCAGAGTATGAAAAATTCGTAACGGTTGACGAATACAACTGTGCTTATATTCTTTGCCGGTAATCGCGGCTTTAGACGCTTGATGATGGTTCAAACAAACAAACTGCCACTGCTTGTGTATCAGAAAGCGCCTCTATTCGAATTCTGCAATCTTTATTCCCACGTTTTGTCGGCATCTTTTGTAAAGTGATCGAGTAATAAACTATGCATAGGTGGAGGTGCAGAATTCATACTTTATTATTACTATATATATATATATATATATATATATATATATATATATATATATATATATATATATATATATATTGAGAGAGAGGTGTCCAGAAATTATGTGTCAAGACTTCAGGAGGTGGTTCCTCATGAGAAATTAGGGCCACAAAGTCCTAGAACAATTTTTCGAAGACTCAATATTGCGGAGATACATGTGTCAAAAGCAATATTTTTTTATTTTTTCTTAGATACATTTTTTTTAGTGATTTAATTTTTTTTAATCTTCCACATGTATTCATTGTGCCCTTGTACATTTATGTTTCGAATATGATGCAAATACTCCAATGCCAAAGGGCCCAACCTGACCTTAACCTTCGATTTAAGGCCCACATTTTTTTTACCAATTTATGAATTTAAACAGCACCATGTTAAAGAGCATCAAAAATTATTTTTAAAAAAGTGTCTTTTGTTGTGATATGATAAAACGAACCGATTTTGAAAATGATATTCCCTCCTTTGCACTTATTATTACGAAGCTGTTAATAATTCGTTGCCTTAGCTCTTCCACGTTATTCACAGGCGTTCTGTATATCAGTGACTTAACATAGCCCCAAATAAAAACGTCGATCGGGTTCAAGGCGGGCGATCTGGCAGCCAAATCTATAAATCTACAGCCCCCTATCCACCTCTCAGGGAAAATTTCATTAAGGTAGTCCCTCTTCGCTAAACTTTAATGAGGCGGTGCGCCGTCATTGTATAGCTCAGCATGTTGGTTATAATAATAATAATAATAATAATAGGATTAATAATAATAATACATTTATTGTCACCATACATTCTACATATTTTACATATATTAATTCAATTATATTCATAATTAGAATGCAGCACACAAAAGACATACAGTTCATATATCCAGTGTAAACAAGGAACTCTCTTCTTCCACTCTCGCCTTACTTATACAAAACCTAGCTGCACACAAAGTAACAACAATAAATTAACTTAAGACGTACTCTTACAGTTTAGTTTGCCCTTCAAAGAGGATTTGCTAAAGTGCTCTATAAATGTGCTAACAGAATTGTTAGAGCTGACCACAGCGAAAGAGCCAAGGAGAGACGCAATATTATATTTCAAAGTCCTTTTAAATAACTCTCTGCTATGTTTGGGAATAGTTCGCAACGTCTTACGACGGATCAAATTGTGAACATTCTTTCGAAATGTCAGACAATTGTGTAAATAGGGAGGAGCTCCGGTCTTCATTATCCTATAATAGAAGCACTGCATAAGTAAAATTCGTCTATTATCCATGTTGAGCCAACCGGCCTGTACTTATTTGATATTCGTTGCCGACGTCTCACTCCATATATTAAACGAAGACATGAATTTTGAAGCGTCTGAATCCTTCGAGTACAAATGCTGTCATGGAAAGGGCATAAATAACGTCACAATGGTTTAATTGTGTGCCTCTGTGTATAAATTAGTTTTAGGGCATAGTAGGAGTTTTTAAAACACATATAGATGCAATCCCTGAAACGCAAATCTGAATCTACAAGCAACCCCAAACTCCTAGCTACTCGCCCAACAGGGATAATAGCACCATCCATTTCCAGACGCACTCTCTCCATCTCACCCTCTCTAAGACTGAAAACCATGATAGGATTTTTCTGGTTTTATTAGCAATGCATATTTTTTAGAATTTTTAACCAGAGAGCTCAGATCATTATTTATCAAAACAAGAGTTTCAGGTAAATCTTTTGATTTCAATGGACAGTAGAGGTGCGTATTATCGGCGTAGAGGTAGTAGTTGCTAAATTTGATACAATGAAACAAATTTGAAGTATAAATAGTAAAAAGTAGTAGTCCAAGGATGCTTCCCTGTGGCACTCCCCGCGATACAGTTACAAACTGAGAAGTGGAGCTTCCCAAGATTACCGTCTGCAACCTATCCGATAAAAATGACAATACCAATGTCAACGCACGCTGACTCAACCCACAATAATAAAGAATTGCTTTTAGCATTTCGTTATTGACCATATCAAATGTTTTAGTATAGTCTAGCAATTAAAGCACAAATGTTGCCACTATCGACCGCCTTAAAGATATGGTCAGTTACATTAGCCAACGCCGTTGCACACCCATCCCCTATCTGAATTCTGACTGTTTAAGAGGTAACATATTGTCTTCCACAAATCGTCTAATTTGGCGCTACCTCATTCTTTCAAAGATCTTCGAAAATACTGGCTGTATACTGTTCAGCACAGTACAGTATACTTATTATTATTCATTTTAGCAGTTTTAATCACGATACTTATTACACACAAATGATCACAACTGAATAGTTCACATGAACATTGTATGTGACAAGTTGCTAAGGCAACTTCAAGCTATTGTTTTCAAAGCATTCTTTATAAAGCGTTCAAATCAGTTTAGAGCAGCGTTAAAGCATGAAAATGTTTTTGAAAGCATGAAAATGTCGTATTTTCAGAATCGGTTCATTTTATCGCATCGCAAGAGAAGATATATTTTTTAATATTTTTTGATGCTCTTTAACATAGTGCTGTTTAAATTCATAAATTGGTAAAAACAAAAAAGTTGTGCGCCATTAATCGAAGGTTAGGGTCAGGTTTGGTCCTTTGCCACTAGAGTATTTGCATCATATTTTGAACATAAATCTACCAGGACACTAGGAATATACGTGAAATATTGGAAAATATTCTCTAGTGAAAAATGTATCCAAGAAAAACTTTTAAAAAATTGTTGACAACTGTATCTCCGTTAATATTAAGTTTTCGTAAAATTGTTATAGGACTTTGTGGTCCTAATTTCTCATGAGAAATCATATATATATATATATATATATATATATATATATATATATATATATATATATATATATATATATGTTTATATGTTTTTTTTAGATCTAATTTCAATAGATCTTTTTGTTTGCCCGACGTATTTAAGATCAAAATCTTTACAACTTATTTCGTAGATCTCAGTGGTTTTAGTGGTACTATCCTTGTCTCTTGTATTACCTAGAAAAATTTTGTAAGTATTTTTTGTCGAAGATGTTAGTTACAAATTGACTTTCTTAAAAATGATATCTGAACAACAAAGTTTTTTTTAGCTTTCTCATTTCTAAAGCTCCTCTAACAACTTCTTTGTTTTCTGTTTGTTAATGAATTTCTCCACTAAATATAACAGATGCACTGCTTCCCTGGTGTAGAAATTAATTAACAAACAGAAAAAGGGAAAATGTGTCCGGAATCGATCACCTTTAGAAAAGAGAAAGCGGAAAAAACGTTGTCTACTATTTGAACCGCGAAAGAAAAATCACAGTGAGACCTTAGACACAATCTCAAGCAAGATTTGGGGAGTAGGCAGATAGGGGTCCCGTGATCGAGCTACAAGAACCCAACCTATCCTTATCCACCGCTCTAAGGAGTAGGCAGATTGAGGCCTTCGAGTCGATTACGTTCCATATTTAAACTCAGCAACAGGAACCGAAACGTCGAATTTTAATAAATTCTAGACGCGGTTCAAACCACAAGAACGAATTACATAATTTTATCTAGCAATATTTATCACTTACAACTGTGTTATATTCGAATAACCAAAGATTGTGTGGAAGTTTTTTTGTATATATCCAAGAAGATTACATTTAGATGTATTACTCATCTCCTGTGATGATAATAATACCAGTAGGCACAACTTCCTAAGTCTAATTAAAATCCTAAGAATTCAAAAACAAATTCAACTATAGGAAAGCTACAAGAGACTCACTTCCCACCAATAGGGACTATCATGGTGACTTTAAGACGCGCAAGGTTGGCCACTAAAACATGGGAACAAACACAACGAATTAGAAAAATGCTTACTCTATACTTAACTTAGGTTATCTATGTACTGTAACTGATTTGGATCTAAATATATTTATTAAGGTTGGCATTCCTAATAATGTTTTTGAAATATGATATAACACTTCTCTTCCTGTACGCTTTCTGCATAAAAGTTGTTACATTAAGAGATAGTGGTAGTTTTTCCTCCAAAATTGTAGCGCTAAACTTCCCTCTTGGTCTCGAGTACATATTACAAGAAAATATAATACGGTTCAAGCCACCTATGCCAGAAGTATCACAAGGGCGGCAAGGGTATTCTTTGCTCTTTATTTTGTGAAGTTTGTATGGGAAGCTGCCGTGACCTATAGTTATTCGATTAAGTGGCGAGGCTAAATATCTGGAAAGCGGAACCTGTATATAAATGTTGTTCTCTTAAGTTGGCCGATTTGTACCAATAATGTTGCCATTTGACTTTATAAAGTGTTTTTTATCAGTGGGAAGAAATCGCTTCTGCTGTGATAATCAAAGCCTATGCCGTTTCTCTAAGAAATTTTTGCATAAAACTCTGCTTTCTCATTTCCAGTAATTTGTGCGTGATCTCTAACGCATAACATAATAACCATTTTTTTTGTCATTAAAGACATTGCATTTTTCAATTATATCACAAATGACTATGTATTTGTGCATGGCAACTTTTGCATTTATACTGATAGGGCATGATATTTTTATTTTTAAACCTGCAAATATAGGATAGAAACAAGTCTTTGAAGAATACGTGAGGTATCTACCAACAATTAAGTCAATAACTGGCTAATTATACCCAGTTAATAACAATACCCTCTATTTTAATTCTCATAAAACCTAATCGAGGACAGAAATTAAACCAGTAAACCAAACTATAGCCAAATTTGTCTGGTTTTTCCGGTCCCTATATCCGTTCATACAAAATACATCAGCGAATGATTATATTTCACTGAAAATACCATGCGTTTTGTTATGTTGTACCCATTTTGATAAATTACTTTAATGTTGTCAATATGTTAGTACAAAAGAGTGCAAAGTATAGAACTTACCCTCCTGCTGTTAATTCATCTATTAAACAGCTAAGAAAGACAGACAGAATACATCATAAGAACACACACAAGCACATAGAATAAAGTAAGTGAACAGAAACGACTTAGTTTTATACTTATATTTATTGTAAAGAAAGAAAAAACATTAAATTTATTTCCGTCTTTTCATTGTGTTTAAAATAATTAATACTGACTAGTGAATCGTTCTCTTAATAGGTATGTCAACAAAATCAAAAAGCAAATACGTTTTTGATTAAACAAAATTTCTGCTGCAATAATTGCACTAGTTACTAATAGTTTCCTAGCGGAAATAATAATTTTGTTACAATTTTGGGAAACTCAATTTAAGCATAGCATATTAAATTTCACATACGTCTTTATTTTAAGACAAAGGCAAGTAAAATAGTTCCATTTTATATTCTATTATATTGTACTGTATTTGGTTTCTTTAACGTCGGTCTATTTCTGTCACTGTAGATAATTACTAATGCCAGAGACTAGCTTCTCCTCGCCATTCCAGAAATTTTGCCAAATCCCTTACTTTCTGTGAGAAAATAAATATTTAGCGTGCTCAACATCGTATGGTGCACCGAAACAGTGACTTTACGCCCTTTCCGAGGGACAGAACGTCCAGATATGCCAATTGACTCAATACAATGACACATCCTTCGTTGATGCAATATGTACTAAAAAGAAAATTACGTTTCTACTATGAATCGAACGCAGGACCTTTGGGTTCAAAAGCACGCGTTCTTACGACCGGGACATAAGCACTATGTAGTATGGTTGCTAGTTAAAAAAATTCATTAATGTAGTTCCAGGTAGCTTTCTGAGTTAATTCGGTAATCATTTGCCAGGATTTCACCAGATGGACTGTAACCTGATAACATCATTCAAGTCTGCTCTCAACTATTTATGTAGACGAAGAGCATTATGATTCAAAATATACTCACCATAATGCCGTTGAGAAAAACTCAGACCTAACTGGTTCTTATAGAGAGGATTTTCAAAATGCCTTGAAAAAGGTCAAGCAAGGAAAAAATGCTAGTGTAGATGAAAGAACAGCAACACTTTGAAATTATTCTGATGAAAAATGCAAAATATTAGATAGAAGAACCGCCCAGTGAGGCTATAAAGGGCGAAAGTATTAAAGTATGTGTGTCGGTGTAAATGTGTGTGTCGAATTACTGGCAGTGGCTTTGATCAACCATTGGCACATTATAACCCTCCTTTGCTACCATATGTATTAAAGTGCAAAAACACATTAACAAGGAATGAGGGAAATGCAAGAAGAAAATAAAATGTAGACAAACTCAAAGACAAAAAAACAGAAAACTTTTAAAGAAGAAACCGGTTAGATGAATCTCAACAATAAAATATCTGCGTACATAGACATAGACTTTAAGGGTAGGTGCGACAAAACTCCTAGACAAGAAGAAACCAAAACCCAGAAAATCGTGGATTACATCAGGGATACGAATGTTCATAAAAAACGCAGCAGGCGAAGAAAGTTTAGAGAGAGGTATAAGTAAACTAAACTAAAAAAAATCTAGGAAAGCAAAAGAATGTTGTATCAAAAGAAATATTGTTAAAATCAGACTTACAAGAAAAAGGCATTGTCGGATCAACCATACCAGCAGGTATAAGGCTATAAGATAAACAACAAGAAGACAAAAAGTAGAGACATAAGAGATGGCAATAAGAATACTTAGTAACAAATTAAATAAATCTAGGTATGAAAGCAGAGAGGGCTTAAGTTATAGTATCTGATAAAATGGTGGACCAAGTAAGTGCAATATCTTGATAAATGGTAGTGTGTTAAAGCAGGCAAAGGAATTTATATACTGAGGAAACTGTTTTCAAAGGACGGGGGAATAGATGGCCATATACAAAATAGGGTAAATGCAGGTAGAAGATTTCTAGGAGCTATGACTACTGGCATAGGAGTGAATGTATATCTACAGAGGACAAAATCGCTGTATATAACAGCATACTGATCACAGCTGTGCTGGGTTTAAACGTTGGGTGGATCGGATAAAACATATAGGAAATTTAAATGTTGTTAGAATGGACTACTTGAGGCGAGTAACGTGTAACACAAGCAGGCATAATTTTAGAAACGAACTGGTTCTAAACGAACGTAATGTGGAAAAGTCTATTAAAAGTAAATATAAGAGAAGTGTGCTTAGATCTATTTTACAGATAGAACGAATGGATACGGGTAGAACAACCAGTAGAACTTATAGACAGCATGTGGATTGTAAGAGAAATCGTGGAAGCCCCAAAAAGACCTGGTTGGATGTTGTAGGCAATATATTAAAGAAGAAACAGGTCAGAGGCTTACGTAATAGGAGAGCGTGCTTAAGGAGATCTTTGAATGTGGAAGAAACAAAAATGGCATGACAGAACAAAAATGCATCGAAAAATATTGTTGGGAAATAACACATATTTTGTGGTGTGCCTATAGAAATGGCGTCACGGGTAGTAGTAGTAGCAAAGCTATTATTTGTGTGAAGTTGCTAATGTAAAAAAAAAACATGTTTGTAGTTTGTGGTTTTAAAGCCGAGCCAACCAGACTTTTAAATTACGCTGCCCTATTAACACCGTCTGCTTAAGGCAAGCGTTAATAAAAATTATACGCAATGTTCAAGAGCCCATCCATACAAAAATTTTTGCAACTACTGCTTTTTTATTTCTATCGTAATTCACTAGGTACAGCTCATTGAATATGACAAGCTACGTACGAATTTCATTGGCCACGGGCAAGAAATAGTTCATTCGGGGAAAAAGGATAGATTGCAGGCTATGCAAAGTTAGGATACTTTAAACCAATGACAAAAGGAGATGAATAAATAATGTAAAGTACAATAAACCGTTAATCAATTGTTTACTGAGAACACTTTAACTACAAGTTACGCTTGGTGAAGATTGGAACTTGCGCACTGATGAGTACACTTTTGGAAAAGCTCTTTTTACCATAACACATTTTAAAGACGTGGCGATCGTTTCGATAACAACGTTAGCGTCAGCAGAGGTATAAATAATTCAGGAGAATAAAAACTAGAAATGGCATTTATATATTAGTTAACAAGAAATCGCAAACAGCTCGATCAACGAAGGCCTACAAACAAAGACCCACTCTTTTGTTCTTGCAATTCAAATTCTATTACCTATATTGACAAAACCATGTGCCTGTATTAGTTATGCCTTGTAAAAGAAAAACTGGTTAGGACGATAACAACAAAAGTCAGGCCGTCCTAATCATGCTACAGTTTTTATTCATTTTTTAACGATAAATATAGTTCCATATGCATATATAATTGTCGTGATCTCCTGACACTTTTGATTAGTCCTAGATTTTCTCTATCTACGTGGCGGATGGTTGAGCAATACATATTCATCCATAGTGCCATATCTCAATTGCGCGAAATGTTCTTTAAATCTAGTTTCAGTACTCCTATATGCGTCTATAATTATTGTGATATCCTGACACTTTTGATTAGTCTTAGATATTCCCTATCTACGTGGCGAGTGGTTGAGCAACACATAATTTATCCATAGTGCAATATCTCAATTGCGTTAAATGTTCTTTAAATCTAGTTTTAATACTTTTATATGCGTCTATAATCGTCGTGATACCGTAACACTTTTGATTAGCCATAGATTTTGCCTATCTATGTGGCGAGTGGTTGAGCAGCAAATAGTTTTTCACAGTGCCATGTCTCTGTTACGCTAAATGTTCTTTAAATCTAGTTTCGATACTTCAATACTATATGCGTCTATAATTGTCGTGATAGCCTTCTGCTTTTGATTAGCCTTATATATTCTCCATCTACGTGGCGAGTTGTTGAGCAACACATAATATATCCATAGTACCATATTTCAATTGCGCTAAATGTTCCTGAAATCTAGTTTCAATAATTCTATACGCATCTAGAATCGTCGTAATACCCTGAGGCTTTTGATTAGCTTTAATTTCATATCAGCTAACGTCTGTTACGCTGCTTTGATGTTTGTATCGATTGAGAAGAGTGGGTCTAATTACCCCATTCAATCTAGCTATCTTTATTATAAAAACAATATTTTCCAATTTGCATTTCCGAATGCTTTTCGAGTTATAAAAGCAATAAACGTTTTTCTATTTTTGAGTGCGTCTAAGTTTTAACTGCATCTCCACTTCATTGGCCTGGATCTAAATTCAAACTAATCTTCATCCAGGCAACTCTCAATGTTAATTCATTTTATATTTGTTACTTTAGTTAGAAGAATCTTTAGCACATGGCTATATACGTTTATCGTTCTGTGCTGGTTTCACTTTCGCGCATTCGCTGCTTTTGGATTATCAATAATTTTACTCTTCATAGACACACTGGCCAGTTCTCTTGATTTATAGTATTTTGCAATCAGTTTAAAAAGTTCTTTTTTAAATATTTCGTCAGCATTTATTAGTAGTTTCTCTGTTAATTCGTCTGCATTGGGAGTCTCCTTATCTAACTTTTTTAAGATCGTTTTTGAATTCTTCTCTTAAAATAGGTGTGTCCAGAAATGTTTTTATATGGTTCATGAAAGGTTAAGCCTATGCGTCTCTAAGGCATTATGAACCTGATTTTTGGCCACAAGATGGGTGTTTAGTCGCTTCTTAAATAATTGTAGATTATACGTCTTCGGAAATATGTCTGATAGGAGGGCATTCCAAATTTTAGATGTTCTAGGAAAGTACGAGGATTAGTAACGAACCATTAGACAAGTGGGTAGTTTGACAGTTTTGACTAAAACCATTTGGCCGATTAAGGTAGCGAGCAAAGGTACTAATGAAAAAATTTGTAAGGAGTAGTGACAATAGTAAAATAGACAGAAGAGGCAGAAATCTCCAACATTTCTCCTGTGGTCGAAATAAGTGAGATTGACTGTGATAGGTAAACCTCCCATAAGACGAACAGCTCGGTTCCAAATAAAATCTAGGAAGGACAAGAGTGTCTTTGGGACAGCACCCCAGACATAAAAACAATGTTCCAACTGTGGACGAATCTGTGCTTTATAGCTACAGCGTCAAAACCTCCTGTGAAAATAAACTTTTAACTCGAAATATAAACCTAAGCTTCTTTGTTGCTGCTTTTGCAACATTGGAAACATGTAAGTGCCAGCAAATATTCTTTGCAACTGTTACAACCAATGTAGAGATTGTAGTTTTTAGACAGTTTTTGCCAGTCATCTGAACTTCTGTGCCCTGCAGGTCACTCGTTTTAGAGAATATAATTCTGTGTTTTTGAGGCAATAAACATAACCAACTTGCAGATAATCTGGGTTTATCATCCATACCTGCTCTATCTCTGTCTCTTCATGATGCAACGATTTTAGATGGGCTTTCAAGTGTTCCAGTTAGCTATCAATAAGGATGGAGATTCAAAAGACGTGAAAACAAATCAATTTAACTGAAACTACGTGTTTTAAACTATAAATTGTGTTTTCAAAACCCCACAAGTTATACAATTTTTAGGTACGAAAAAGATACACCAGAATCCTATAAATCTGAAATTGTATATTTTTTATTTTTATAGACCCAGCATTAGAAACAGATTACACTAGGATTGAAAAGTTAAAAAATAGGATATTATATTTTATAAACATTATTATTTATACAGTGTTTTTGTTTTACTGAATATTCTTTATCATTCTTGAGAAATCAGTCTTTTCAAAAATCTTTTTCTTGTATACAATTTCTCTAAATGTCGAAATCGTGATAAAGCTTTTAATATTCGGTTACTTTCATGAATATTTAGATCAAAAGTTGAGCATATTCGCCGTTAAGGAAAAACAAGTTGCCTGTTGAACACACTGCATTTACTGAATTTTACTTTATTATCAAAAAATAGTTACTGATATGTCAATCTGTTTAAACAGTAAGATTTCAAAAGCATTCAATGTATATATTAAAATATTACTCTAAATTTCAAACGTTTTACGTTGATCAGTAGAAACAATGTAAAGCAGATCCAGACTTGAGCATTTACACATTAACCAGGAGACATTTAAGAACTTCAGCAGCAAAGGGGGTGCATAATTACAATGCGCTAGCAGAAGGCAACTCTAATTAATGTTGGGTACAAGGCAAGACGCAAGTACTGCTGCTCGGATACAAATTATACAAAAAGGACCCAGAAACAGAGGTGAAATTTCTGTACACATATAAATCACTGTAAAACAAGAGATTGTTTATTTGGAAGGCTATAATTGAACTGGAAGATTTTATATCACACTAATATATTGTCTTGTAGAAAGTGATGAAGGGTGCTTGGGTGCAAAAATTATTTAAAATAAAAGCAAGCCTTTTAAGCTGGAGTGAATCGGGTGCAATTTTGCAGACGCACTCATAACTGAAAAAAGATAGGCCTAATTGGACCTTCTGGCAAACAAAGCATGTCTGAATCACAACAAACATTTTGTAAATAAGCTTTTAATGCATTCTGCAATTTTACAGTAAATGCTTTGAAAGCCAATAATTTTTAAAACCAAGAATTGAGACAGTTTAACTTAACTGCAACTCAATCACCTCAAGATTTGCTAAGGCGTTTCGATATAAAATGAAACACTGCATATCTTTCAAAACTCAGTTAGCTATAAATAAAACTATTAAAACTTACCTGAGACTAGGCATACTTTTTCCTTTGACAAGGTTGCTAGGCATTGGTTCGAACATCCTTGACATGTCGGACTTTGGTCTACTTAAATGTTCATCTCCAGTATCAAGACTACGATGATAATCCTAGAGGAGTTTAAAATTTATTTACAAAATATTATGTTTAATGCAAAAAGGCGAATATTATTTCTTTGTACATTTTAATTAACATAGGCAGCATCAAGAAGGTAGAAAATGCCAACCACTTTAAGATAACTACAAACTAGTTTAATTTTTTAGCGGTTTACACTAATGTATAAAGTGATGAACATATACATTTTTTATGTTATATGTAATTTTTTCAAAAAGTACCAAAAGAAATCAAACTGGATTCTTAAATGTTACTTTTTTAAGGTAAAATATTTCTATTTACCGCAATATCTTTGAAGAGTAACTACTCTTGTAAAATTTTTAAATACTTCTGGTTGCGTGATTACTCTTTTTAAAGAAAAATTAGCGCTCTATTTGACGGTATAAAAATTGTTTAATTTTGTACAATGATGCTCCAAAAAATAAATGACTTGCAAAAGGTGAGAAAAAACTTCAACGACAATTAAGTTTGTTAAATGGATTTAAAAAAAAGTTTAGACGCAGCAAGTGCGCTGTAGTAGTGAATTTTCATAGAAATGTTTTTAATGGCAAATATGTGTTTTTTAAAAGAAAGCAGGCATCAAATTTGGTTACCAGTATAACCTTTATAGTAAAAACAATGTGCCATGTTTCATCAAAATAACTTTAATCTTTGAAAATTAAAAAAAATTCAAAACTAAACTTAAAATATTCACGAAAAAGCTGCTTTCTTGGCCAACAAACCTTATAAATTAATATTATAAATAGCAAACTGAGCTATTTAAATTTGAAGCATTTAATGAGAATTCGCGACCATAACGCTGCTGCGTCCAGAATTTCTTTTCTTACAAACATGCATTATATTTCGATGGAAAATGGAAAAATGTAATAATATAAGGCGTGTTCGATTAAAAAAAAAGAAAATTTGTATCGCCAACGACTTATCGGCTATCCTGTGATTGTAGAAATAATTTTTTAAGATGTTGCTCAAGACACCCTATAATTATTGTAGACAATCTTTTTTCGTATAATAACGGATATATTGAGCTTTATTGTTTTTTTACGAAAATTCACCAAAAATTATATACCATTAAACGATCAACTCTATAGCTAAAACTAGAATTACTTGATAGAGATAGTCAAGATATATGCGTGAACGCTTTCCGAGACTGTCGCCATATTTAGGCTATTTTCGCATTGAAGTTGTATTCGTTTCCTTGCGCTTGTGTGTAACTTATTGAATTTCTCGTATTTACAGTATTAATTATTAGTTAGAAGGTGAGTAATGGTGTCCTACTAAGTAGTAGATTGCATTTGTGTTGAGTATTAGTCGGATTTCTTTACTTTTATGCAATGAATATGCGAACCACCTCTACCAGAATTATCCGTGCATGAGTAGAACCGACGTGCGTCGTACATGATTTATCCATTGTTGGCTGCATTAGTCCTGCAAGGAAAGGTTTTATTATAGAAGTCTTTCCTGGAGACCCTACTCGTATAAGTATTTGGGCTGATAAAGTTAACTGGTTGGATGGAAACCCATCTATTATTCAGTTCTTTGTGAAGTTAGTTTTAAAGCTAACTCTTAGAGGTTACTAGAATAGACGGAAAACGTAAATTAAAATCTAACGCAGTACCTACGATACTTACCAAATTAAAACGAAAAAGGAAACCACCAACATTTCGAGTAGTACATAACAGTAACTGTGCAGTAGTACATAACAGATATACTAATGTTGAAGGTTCTTCGACGATGGATCAGTCAGTATCGAGTGAGTGTTCATATCTATCTTTGAGTAGTACAAATAATAAAGTACAAGAAACACAATAAGTTGGCAATAACAGCCAAACTGAAAACGGAAATCATGAGAAGGACGGAAACCATTAACAAAATATAAAATTAGAGCAATTGAAAAACTCCCTTTAGAAATATAAGAAATTCGCAGAACTGCTGAAAAATATATTTCACAAAGACCAGATTTCTTTCATGCAAAGAAAAAATTCCAAATGGATGAAATGGAAACAGTCAAAGAAGCTATTCAATCGAATTTTGCATATGGATCCTCCGGATACGATTTATTAAGACAGTAAAAATATTCACTGCCATCTTTAAGCACAATTAGAAGAAGTTTGGAAAATTTTCAATTTGTTCCGGAATTTTACACAAAGTTTTAGAGTTATTGAAGCTCAAAATGATGCATTTAAGAAACAGACCAGGATAGAGGCAGTATTTTAATCATTGGTGAGATGACGATAACTTCTACCAAAGTGTACGACACCTCAACATGCAAGTTTTTTAGAGATGTTAACTTCTTGAGTACGCAGGGTTTGCGACACATGCTTTCGTCTGTATGATAGGTAAACGTATAATACTGTAAATAGTTATTCGGATCATTAATTATGTCGTATTTTAGGTGGCATATCCTCAAAAGAGGTTAAAACGGAACCACATAGGTTATGGACGCTCCCCAAGTTGTTTGGAAGTATAACGCACGTCACAGATTATGCCCAATACGACATTTCAACAAGAGTGTTTTACGTTTGCTTAACTAAACTTGCTCTAAAATCGAAATGAATGCACCATTTTAGATTATTCTTTTTTTCACAATATTATATGATATGTTGACTTTTCTATGTCGCATATGTTACCACATATTTTGAAAGATAAAAAAATATATCTCTGCTCGAAGAAAGTAATGCAGCAGAAGACTTAGCTTAGCTTAACTTAGCTTTATGTTTCACAGGTTCTCCTAAACGACCAAGAGTTATTTAGTAAGACAATATCAAAAACAATTAATTGGTACTCATTTAAGAAAAATAATTTTTGAAATCGGTCAATTAATAACGATGATATCACGAGTTCACGTCATCTATCTTGTCGCAGAGTTTGGCCTATAACTGCATTTTACCCTAAACATGGACGCTCTCGCAACTATATCTAGTAACTATAGCTAAAACTACTAGCAAAGCATCTGAAAATGGTTCTGTTGGAAATGAATTTTCTGCAAATATTATAGTAAAATGAAGGACAATGATGGTTGGCGCTAAGACCTCAGGGTTTGTAAAACATTCTTCTTGCGACATTCTCTTTACATAACCCGTATTAGATTCAGGTGCGTTGCCTAAATGTTGTCCATTTTGACGTTTTAAATCGCGACTTTGACGTTTTGAGGAAAACCCCAATTTTTCTTTTAAATGCCCGTAACTTTTTTGTCTTTTAACTTAGAGAGTTAAGTTTTGTTACGTAATTTACTTATAATGACGTAAATCTGCCTACTAAATTTAGTTGCCCTTACTTTGTAATTTCCGTAGATATAAAAATTTTACAAAAGCACACACAACATTTTCCTGGAAAACCAGGCCAATTTTCCTGGATAACGAACTTATCCAAGCCACTTGCGAAAAGAAAGTACTTCCCTAATATGATAAAAATCGGCTGATAATTTTTTAAGTTATCGGTGTGATACACACACACACACACACACACACACACATATATATATATATATATATATATATATATATATATATATATATATATATATATATATATATATATATATATATATATATATATATATATATATATATATATATATATATATATATATATATATATATATATATATATATATATATATATATATATATAAATTTTAGGGGTCCTAGTTTACGCTCATTTGAAGAAATTTTTTTCAAATTCGAAAGTCGCGATCTCCTCATTAGTGGATTTTTTAAAGAAAATTCACTAAAATGCCGAATCATATACTCGAAATGAGTTCCATTTTGTTCCTCGCAATACTCGTGTCGATCGAAGAATTCTCGTAGCACATTATTAGTGACTTTCAGGAGTCTGGCGGCTATTTCATGACAAATTTTTTCCTCCAGGTGGTCTCATTTGTTTGGCCCACACTTGTAAACTTTGGATTTTAGATATCCTCGGAAGATATAATACATATGGGTCATATAAGCGGACCTTGGTGGCTACTCTTAGATCGTCTTCTTCCAATCCAGCTGCTCCAACACACCTTATCTGAGTAAATCCAGACGGTGGCTGCATAGTGTGGAGGTGCTTCATCGTGCTGGAAAAAGGGGTGGTTTGCTAAGAGATCACGTTGTGCTTGGTTTAGGTATGTGGCCACCAGGTGTGGAATTAAGTCTGCAGCTGTTGACGTCTGATCAGAAAAGTAAGGACCTATGATTCGGTCATTCACTTTCCCATACCAGACATTTGTTTTTAAAAGAAGCTAAGTGTGCACCTGGAATTATCTGTATACGGGTATTGGCAGTTTTATCTATTGACTATACGGTTGAGGCAAAAGGTTGCTTATTCTAAAAAATATGTTTTATTTTCAAAATTTCGAACTGTAAGGCACATATATTTGTTCACATAACTCATTCCTGCGATCGAAGTCTTCCTCGGATAATTATTATGCCAAGCAAATTTTGTACGGATGATGCCTTTGTTATGCACAATTCGATAAGCCGTCGATAAGCTAGATGTTATTAAATAACTGCACTACCCCTTGCATAATATGAATTCGACCACCAAACCAATTGTATTTAATATTATGCTACGTTCTCTTTCAGTTAGCTTAATCTGTTTCTTCAAACACTTCCAATAATTGTTTTAACAACAACTCAAGTAACTTTGAGTTTATTTTCATTAAAGGGAAATTATTCACCAAGACTGGCTCTCGTGCAGTCAAATGTGAGACACCCAAATAAAAATAAAAATTAAAAGATAAATATGCAAGGTCCTTATTTGCTTGTAATATTCTGTGATGAAGACTACATATTGATAGCAAAACAAAACTCCAAACACTGTTCATTCCTAGCTAAGTTTATAACAAATTTATATTTACAAAATCAAAAATTACGTTTAATACCATACTTTTAAAACTTCATTTACCCTGCTTTAATATTTTCTTTTTGAAATAAAAAAATAATTTATTCCTTGCTTTTGAAAATCTTTTTTTTTGGACCACTATTGAGAAAAGTTAATTTGTAGTGAATTTTCTTTTTAAAAAAATCACTAATAAGGAGATCCCGACTTTATTTTTTTTCTTTAAACGAGCGCGAACTAGGCCCCCTAGAACCCACAACCAGGGTCAGTTTTAATTTTAATATGTTTATATATATATATATATATATATATATATATATATATATATATATATATATATATATGTATATATATATATATATATATATATATATATATATATATATATATATATATATATATATATCACACGGATAACTAAAAAAATAATAGACCGATTTTGATCAAATTTGCTGAGTACCTTACTTTTGTAAGTGGCTTGGATAAGTTCGTTAGCTAGAAAAAACGGCCCAGGTTTTCCCGGAAAATTTTGTGTTTTCTTTCCGAAAAAATGTATATCTCCGGAAATAACAAAGTAAGGGCAACCAAATTTGGTGCCCGTATTTGTGTTATATTATAAATAGTGACCCACGTACCAAAATTTAGGTCTGTAAGTTAAAATACAAAAAAGTTATAGGCAGAATTGAGGTTTTTCCCAAAACGTCAAAGTCGCGATTTCAAACGTAAAAATTGACAACATTTAGGCAAAGAACCTGAAACAAATACCGACTATGTAAGGAAAATGTCGCAAGAAGAGTGTTCTGAAACCCCCAAGTTTCAGCTTCAACCGTCATTCTCTTTAATTTTACTAAAACATACCCAGAAAATTTATTTCAAATAGACTCTTTCTCTGATGCTTTGGCAGTAGTTTTAGTTAAGTTTGTGGTAGTATAACGGTCTATAATTTTTAGCTAATTTTCGTAGAAAAAAATTCGTTATTGAGGAGACGGCGACTTTTGAATTTCAAAAAGATTTCTTCAAATGAGTGCAAACTAGACTCCCTAGAATCCATATCCCAGTTTAGTTTCAGTTTTTGTTTCTTTACATATATACAGGATGACGCATTTCTACAGTAAAGCTCAATATAATAGTTATTATACAAGATACGAGAAAAAATTGTATACGTTAATTATAGGGTGTCTTGAGCTGCACCTTATAAAATTATTTTGACAATCACAGGTGGCCAAAAAGTCGTTGGTGATACCTACATTTTTTTGAACACCCTTTTATTATTGCATTTTTGCATTTTTTATTATGCATGTTTGTAAGAAAAATCTAGACGCAGTAAGTGTGTTTTGGTAGGGAATTTTCATTAAATGCTTCAAATTCTAATAATTCAATATGCTATTAACCTAAGAATTGTTGGCTAGGAACTAGTTTTCTTGGAAATATTTTAAGTTTATTTTCGAAAAAATTTTGTACGTTTTCAAACAATAAGTTATTTTGATAAAATGTGGTACATTCTTTCTATTATATATGTTATACTGGTAACCAAATTGTGGTCTGCTTGCATTAAAGAGACATATTTGCTATTGGAAACATTTGTGTGAAAATTCACATCCATAACGCACGTGCTGCATCCAGACTTTATTTTATAGTGCTGAGGAAAGAACTAATTTTTCGTTAGAAAGAGATTTTAGAGTTTCGATTTATAATTTTTGTGGGGGTTGTTATCCTTTAGAGGGGGTTCAAGTGGTAGAAATATTTTAACTTAAAAAACGATATAACCATTTTCAGCATTTATCTTAAGTAACACTAACAACAGTAGACAGTAATGGCAGAATACGTATTTCCACAACAAAGTTGTAACAACAGCTACTGCTAAAAACAATATCGTTGTCGAAATACGTATCTAGCGCCAAACTCTCTATAATTACTTTTGAAGATTTTGTTTTTAATCTTTCGCCATTCTAGCCATCTAAACTTTATTTTTGGACACTATTTACAATAGTTTACTTCAAGATTTGTAATTAATTTTGCCAACTTAGCATTTTTTTACACATACTTATATATATATATATATATATATATATATATATATATATATATATATATATATATATATATATATATATATATATATATATATAGATATTGCAAATCTATGTGAAATTTTGTGTGTTCAACAACAGAAAAAGAAGAGAAGCAAAGGAAGACAGACACATTTCTCAAGTTACTTACTGTTTGTCCTTGAATTATTAATTAGTTGTTTTTTTATGCTTTAACATATTATTCTTTTTTTTTAACAAAATAGGCAAAACACATTTTATAATAGAATGAATTAGTATTATATTATATTATTTAATATTAAATGATATATGTCCCTCTCTGCAAGAATGCTCCACTTTCACAAAATAAGAAGAAAACGCAGCAAGAGAAAGAAAGGTAAGAAGAGAAAGGATACATACACTGGAGACACTAAACATGCGTCTTGAACCCACCGCTTGTTCTCCTAGTGCTTTGGGTTCGTCCTGGCCAATTTTTTCCAACGCTTTCTCTGATTTCGACAGAAGCTTTGTTTCTACGAAAGCTTTAAGATCAGCTATTTTCATTCTCTTTTTCGTTTTTTCACTAGCACGCCTGACATGCACTGATTCATCTGATATTTTTTGGTTGTGGTAAGGCGATTCTAAAATAACAGTAATTCATTATAAACATCACATGAACATTAACTTAAAGTGGTGTCATTAACTATAGAGAAACAAGCAGCAAGTTTCACCTTTGAGCACATGCACTCACAAATTTCTATGTAAAAGTTATATTATGATATATTGATTTGAACAAAACAAATCGCTATTTTTAGTTATTTTTCTCAACTGTCGTTTATTAATTTAAAGTCAGTTGCTCTATTAAGAATTGTTCAATGAAAATGTTTCTTAGAAATCGGAAAATAGTACTGCAAATTGGATCATAACCTCCACATAGCTGTGATAATTTACTGTCCCCAGAAAGACATTGTCATGAAATAAATTTAGGGTCTAGGACTTGAACACAAAGAAGATATTCGTATTTCTGCACTCATAAACTTCGATTTTTAATAGTAAAGTGTCAGTTTTCCCAATCAACCCACTATTTCTTTCCTTTTTTCTAAAGCGATCTTACTCACCAAAAATCTAGACTATCAAATGCTGCAAAATTCTACATAATCAACCCCTACTTGAATTTCATGGAAAATATGAAATTGACCTTAATTTGATCGTGGAAGTCATCGCCAAAATAAAATCCAAGGTCACCATCAGATAACCAGGAAAAAATCATTGTATGGAACTTTTTTTCTACGCGACCTGAACTTTCAAAGTTATTCTCCTATTCTGTTACTTTTATGACACCACACAAGTGCTACATTCAGGCCATCACCCCAATTAATTTTATGGTGAAATGTGATTTTCTTGATGAAAAATTAAAAGGAGGAACTAAAATCTACGTACACTTAATAATCTAATGTAATAATCTTTCAAAACTAAATTCATATTCACCTCACATTCAACCTCCACTTCAATTTGATTACATAATATTAGGTGGGTGATAAAATTGAACGTTCTTTTTAATATACAGACCCTGAAACGTTATAATTACACGAGTTTTAACGAAAACATATTTTTCGCCGGTCAGGTGCAATTTTTACCAAATTATCCCCCATTTATCCCCTACGCCATGGAGCGATTTTACCCAAAACAATCCAACTCGTTCTAAAGTTATTGTGGCTACTAACAGACAGACCGACAGACCGACAGACCGACAGACCGACAGACCGACAGACAAGAAGAAGTCAATTCCCAAATCCTCTTTTCTCTATGTCTTGATACTTTTTTCGACGTTTAAGCGAAAAAAAAAATTGAAATTTCTGTCACCGATACCATATTTCCACACGTATTGACGAGGTGGAAGTAAAACAAGAAGGTAAATGGGTAGGTAGGGAATCCGTCCAAAGGTTTAAAAGGAGTATTTCAAGAAACACTTAGTTATTTTGAAGAAGTACAAGTGATTGGAACCTGTGATGAGGACTCATCGGTGCACTTGGACAAACCAAATCACCACAACACATTTAAAAAAACTTAACGATCGTTTCACAAACCACTAAACACAAAATGACACGTTTAAACGCAACTATCAAAATATATATCCACTAATAAGGTTTTTAAAAATCAGAAAATAAATTTAAATATGCCAATAAAGTCTTCTCTGTTGTGTAATCTAATATCAATGACTTGTTTTCATACTCTCGCATATACAGTGAATGCTAAAAATTCGGCACTAATAGGAACAAAAAATTAATGTGTAAAAAAAAATCTACATCAATGATTTGTGCTTGTCTAAATCCTTATGCAATTCCAATCAGATATACCGAGTGAATTTTCCTTAGTTAAAAAATGGCGTTTTGGGAAACTCTCGAAATACAAAATTTGCTAGTTTTCGGAATTCAAAATATTTCGATGCTTTGTCTTCGTCGTATGTTGGATTTAGCTAAGTATGTTGTTTAAATGTAAAAGACTAACTGTTACTCCTTGTTTTTCTAAACAAATTAGTTTTCCAGTTTTTGATACATTTTTAAAATTCAGATACCTCCTAAGACTTATTTTTGAAAGTCATTCTTTTATGTGTGCGAACTAGAAAGATAAGAAAATATTGCTGCAAATTGAATCATAACTTTCACATAGCTGTAATAATCTACTCTCCTCAGAAAGATATTCTCATGAAGAACTTAGGGTCCACTTGACCACGAAGAAAATATTCAAATTCCTGTACCTATAAACCTCTGAAACGTTGTATGACTCGAGTTTTAACGAAGAAATGTCAATTTTCACCAAATCACACCTCACTTATCCCCTACATCCTAAAGCGGTCTTACCCAAACACAATTCGAAGCGTTATTTTTCTGGTGCTAAATAGATATCAAATTTAAAGATGATATATCAATTCGTTCGTAAGTTATTGCGCCCACTAACAGAGAGACAAAACATTTTTGTTCCAGAATCAAGTTTTCTCTACGTTTTGAGACTTTTTACGCCGTTTTGGCAAAAAAACTCGAAATTTTTGTCAACAATATTCCACCCCTACACATTCAACCCCTAATTTAATTCTGGCACTAAATGTTTGATAAAATTGAAAGTTTTTTAATAAACAACCCTAAAACGTTATATTACTCAAGTTTTAACGAAAAAATATCAATTTTCACCTAATCATCCCCCTTCATCCCCTACCCTCTAAAGAGATTGTACCCAAAAACAATCCAAACCGTTCGTTTGCTGGTTGCTAACTGTGTGCAAAATTTGAAGACGATCTCTCAATTCGTTCTAAAGTTATCGTGACTACAAACAAACAGACATACAGACCGACAGACACAAAAAAAAGTTTGTTCCCAAACCATGTTTTCTATGTGTTTTGACACTTTTTTTACGTTTAAGCAAAAAAAATTGAAATTTTTGTCGCCGATGCCATAGTTCCACACGTATTGACGATGTGGAAGCCTATTACTTCCACTGTAAATTAGTCCTTTGAATCTTCTCATTGTTTAGCGAAAACTAAGATCCGTGGATTATTTTAACGTTTTCGGTGCAAGGTGGTTTTCAGGAGAAATTGCTCACCGATATTGTAGACTAGTTTAAATAGCGTTTAAGAGCTCTAATCTACCTCATATTGTCCTGGTATTAGAGAAGAAAGGGCCAGGGCTGACAATTTACAAAATTGTTGGCTGGTTGTACACAGTCTCTAGTAATACCATTTTGTGGTTATTGGGCTGTCGTGACAACATACTACCTGGTTCCGCACCGAGATGACGACGTTGTCGTGCATCTCACAATGTTCTAATCTACCACTGCTGATCAACTACTTTTCCAAAAAATCTGTACATATTCATCAATATTTGTTTAAATGAGCTGATTTTTTTTCAAGTATTTTCTATTTTCCATAAATTGAAAACCTCAGTTTGTTTTTTAAAAAACAAAGAGAAAATTTATTTCGTCGCCATGAAATTGTTTCATGGGCCAGAACTAACACATTGCAAAAAAACACATCGATATTTTGCTAGATTTCCGAAAAATATCGATTTTTGTATTTTGACAATTTCTAAAAGCAGCATATTTTAACTAAATAAAAATGACTTTGCAAAATCAAAAGTAAAAATATTTCCCATTTGATGCCAACTTTTTGGCGGTCACTGTGTTTTGATACCTTGACTTGTTTTTTAATAACCCGTGTGACAATATGTTTATTGTTCAATGCTTAGACACAAATTATTTTTATGAGGTTGACTTTGCTCACCTGCTAGTAAAGAAACGTCCTTAACTTCCGGCACCTCTATGAAATCTTTATTGTTTTCTTGTTTCTTTGATTCTGTACTTTGATAAAGTGAAATTTCAATTTTAGGTATCGGTAAAGAATTACTTCTTCTTCGTGGCTGTTGCATAGAGGCAGACTCGTCACTGATATCTCTTAACCTGAAAGCACAGCGTAGGTAAATGCAATTTTTTCACCAGTTTGTAATTTAATTTGTTAAATATAATGTTGCTAAAAAGTATTTTTAAACCTATTGTATATAAAATGAAGAGCCCAGTATATCCCTTCTTCCAGCCAGTGCGTCATAAAAAGACACCTTAGAACGGCTACATCTAAAAATGTCGCTGCAGAAAGACTTCCGGGATGCCCTCCAGCCAAAGTTTTTAGAATTTGTTCTGTTTGTGCTCCTTCAGTTGATGGGTGTTTACTGCTGTCTACTGAATCCTTATCAGTGGAAGATCTTAAAAAAACGACAGAATTATTAACATTAACAATGGTTACCACAAAACTTATTAATATGACAAGTCTAAACAAAAGTGTGTACAGAACATCCTGCATACAGACAAGGAGTTTTTAAAATCCGCATATCAAATGCACCACTACGTACGAGATCGTAGCCTAGATAAATAGTGTTCGATGAAAAGAATATCATTCCTTCTTGTGTTCTTTTAAATAAATAACTTTGATTGAAAACGAATTGGGAAACAAAGCCAAAGTTAGCATACAACATGAGACACAGCTGTATGGGTGTGGGTGTGGGTGCAGAGAAAGGGAAGGCCTTGGTAGGTTACCCATCTGCCATAGAGTAAACTTAACACAAATATTTTTAAACAGGTCCAATTATATGCTTAGGAAATATAAGGTAAGTTGCGTTATGCGTTATAAAACTTATAAAGATTCGCTACTGTAACGCACTTGCTGCGTCTCGGCTTTTTTAGTTCAGAGAGTTTTAAAACATGATTTGCCAAACTTACTTATTTGAAAATAACGTCCACTTAACGTTAAAGAAATTGTATGTGCAACTATTTCATATAATTCATTATATAACATTGTTTTGAAACTGATGACTCGATTCTAGTAACAATTTTCAGAGTCGTCAAAAACGTATTTGGTATTCGGAAACTTGAATTTATAATATAAGAACTAATATAGCCGATTTAATTTCTGGCAGAACTTACCCAATCTTTTGCATTGGTGGCTTAGCCTGCTTTGTATCTGCTGATGGAGTGGCTGAAGCAGGTTCCACTTTCACATTGTTTGTCGAGGTACCACCGTTCTTTTTAGCTAACTGAAAGAGACTGGTTTCGGCCTGAAAAATATTACTTTTAGCTATAGTAAACAGATGTTTCGTTTGGAAAATATCTTACGGTATATATAGATGGATCTTTCAGAAGCCCGTCGCATTCAGTTAATGATGGAAGACAAAAAATTACAACGTGCTCTTCGTCGTTACTTGAGCTTTCTTCCGGAATAGTTTCTGGAAATACAGTGTCCTTTGGAGAAGACACCCATGATGTCTGAAATTGTGTGAATTAGAATTGTATCCAGTATCTAGTACAATCCATGTGCAACAATGTGAATATTATGTTAATGGAGAATGGGGTAAAGAATCTCTATAAATACTTAATACCTAATCGGCTTTTTAAATCTCTGACAAGATTTGAATTAGTGATGGTCAGTCAATTCACGGCCCACCAAGTAATAATCTCGTTAGGATTCTGAACCACTGAACTTAACCGAAGTCGCAGATTAAAGAGCAGTTGTATATTAAGGTGATATGTCTTATAAAATAAAAGCTGGCATTTAAGTCAGTAATGTCAACGCTCGAAACAAAATGGAAATTCGGGTAACTGGAAATTTTCCAAAATTATATAAATGGCTGTGAGGGTTTGATGACATTTACCCATATAGAGTATTCACCCAACATGTTCATCATAAATTTTCATACGTATAATAAAAATTTTATGTAATATTTTAGCAGTAGGTACCTGACAGATCTCAATATTTTGAACACAAATTATATCAAGACGGCGGTACCTCGACTTATATTAAAAATACCTCGGCTAAGTTAAATAGGACAACCTGTATGCTACTGCATTTTTGGATTCTACATAGGATCTTAAGATTACTTTCCTATTTTACTACCAATAATCTGAAATTTTGCAACACCGTATATATATATATATATATATATATATATATATATATATATATATATATATATATATATATATATATTATTAATCGCCTTTATTAAATACAATAAAAAAACAAGAAATCAACTCAACCATAAGGTTCCCTCATATAATAGTGCAACGTGAGCAGGTATATGATCTACTACAACACAATACCACCAACCACACTCACATCGCAAGCAGTAGCTTTTACAAACTAAGAATGTATTATTAGTACTACTAATATTGTAGCAGCAGTAGCCTTTACAAACTAAGAATGTGTTATTAGTACTACTAATATTGTTCACATTGTTCGCATTATCTATACCACTAATATTGCTGGGAGAGCAAATAGCTCTTGTGTGTTCTCGAATGCACTGTCGGTGAGACTCAAATATGCACAAGGTAACGAATTATAAAGTTCAACAGCATTATAAATAAAAGTCCTTTTAAATATAGCTGTCCGATGACGCGGAATCGTTAACCGATATGGGTACCGAATATTGACGTCATGAGCCCCACCCCTGGAGGAGAATTTTTCCTTCAGAGAAGATGGTAATGAGCGACCATTAATCAGGGCCAAAACAAATTTTCCAAGGTGTAGTTTTCTCCTATCGGCCATTCTTAACCAACCCAACTCCCTATAAACCTCGAACGCGAATTCTGAACTACCTGTATGCGATTCCTATCCCTCACATCAATGCAATGTCCATAAACCAGATCACAATAATTAAAACTAGACAGCACAAGTGCCTCACAAAGGTTTTTACGTAATTGTGTGTTTAATATAAGCCTGTTACTGTACAATAATTTTAATGAAATAAAGCTCCTCTGAAGTATCCTTTTCACATGCTGCCTAAACCTAAGGTCCGTATCGAGAGTAATACCGAAGTTCACGGCAGACCGTACAAAATCAAGACTGGTACCATCAATCACAATATTCAACATGTTCGTAGAGATGCTCACATCTCTCTTGCTACCAAATATCATCGCTTTCGATTTAAGAGGATTAAGTTGCAAGCCATGCCCCTCCAAAAGGTCTCCCAACCACAGCAGCTCGGAGTTAATGATCTCTGACGCATGAAGATAATCTATGCTATCAAAATCAAACTGTAGTTGTGTATCGTCAGCAAAGGCTTGAACTTGACAGTGCTCAAGAGACTGCAGTATGCTACATGTATACACCAAAAAAAGTAGAGGCCCCAAAACGGAGTCCTGTGATACACCCGAAAGAATGGTCACCCCGTCAGACCATCTGCCATTAGAAAACATCAACTGCGATCGGTTATCAAGATAAGATAAGATATATATACAGTGTTGCAAAATCTCAGATTATTGGTAGTAAAATAGGAAAGTAATCTTAAGATCCTATGTAGAATCCAAAAATGCAGTAGCATACAGGCTGTCCTAATTAACTTAGCCGAGGTATTTTTAATATAAGCCGAGGTACCGCCGTCTTCATGATTAGGAACTATATATATATATATATATATATATATATATATATATATATATATATATATATATATATATATATATATATACAGTAAGATAGTGTGGATCGCAGTTATGGAATAAAATTCATAATTCGAAGTGAAATGTTTTAATAAAATAATAAAAAAACGCTCGGACCCGTCAACTTAATGTTTTTGTTTCACACCTTTTAGCATTAGTTTGTAATTTTCACCCCTTGCCATTTCACCCCCACGCCTTGACTTTTTTTCAAATAGCAATCCAACATTTTTCGAGGGAAATTAAAAGAGCATATGTTTGTCTGTTTAATGGTACCAAAAGTTCGGGTACAAAAGTTATAGACCGCTACACAGGATGGAAATTTATTGACTGACACTAAAACTTGAACCGTTTATTGTAAAATCCAGAATTATTTAAAAAGAAACATTTTTTCTTCTTAAACTTTTACATTGAGCATGAACTGAGCATTTAAATGTTTAAAGTGTTCCCTATTATCTCGCCGACAGCGAATTAATGTTATGTGAAACTCGTCTCTGACCCTATTTAAAACGTCCGGTGTGATGTTACTGATTTCCCTGGTTATTCTTTTCATCAAATCGTTCAGCTGCAAAGGTTGTGTTTTGTACACTCTGTTTTTCAGATATTCCCACAAGAAAATGTCCAGAGTTTCAGGCCATTCTATGAAACCATTTCTTCCTATCCACTGTTGTGGAAAGGTGTTCTTCAAATACTGCCATATAGGAAGAGCATAGTGGGGTGATGCAACCATATCCTTTCATTTGAACGATTGTGATCAAGTGCATTGGAGGATAACTCTACTAAGGCTGGAATGACTTGGTCCCTTAGCATTTCCAAATATGTTTCTCTGTTAAGCTCTTCAATGAAAATATATCCAATCACATGATCCCAACGATACCAGCCCAAACGTTGACTTTCTCAGCAGGTTGGGTGTGGGTTTCTCGCATCCGATGGGGGTTGTCCTCTGCCCAGTACCTGCAGTTTTGCCAATTTACCTCGACATTTAAAACAAATGTTGCTTCATCAGAAAAAATAAATTTCTGCGTACTTAGCAATGAGCACATCAAAAACCTGCTCGCAAAATACCCGAATCACCGTCAATCAGCTCTTGTAAGTGTTGCAGTTTTTGTGCATGCATTTTCACTGTTTTTTGGGTTCTAAAAACATCTGAATGACCCATACCATTTTCACATGCTATCTGACGCGTCGAAGATGTTGGATTTTCTTGAAAAGCCAATAAAACATCAAGTTTCACGTTGTCATTGACATAAGCGGGATTCCTGCACAATGGTTCAACGTGTCCAACTTCGCAAAACTGTGCATACATTTTAGATATCGTTCTCTGAGAAATGGTGGTAGCTCAGGGCGCTTTGTATTAAAAAGATTAATAACTTCTACTTGGGATCGACGTTAATCGCCGTAACCATTCGTCCTTAATATTTCAATTGGAAGGGTTTCAGTTAAATAACGCATTTTTGTGACTTAAGGCACAATATATTGGACACCTAATTGTTTTAACAAATTTTGACGTGCACGTCTAATAGCTGACTGAATGAAGGTGAAATAATTAAAAATTATTTTCAAATCTGCAAGAACTGATACACATCAGTGAAAAAGATAACAGGTTTCAGATAAACAAATTATCTCGTCCTGCATGCAATTTTTGTTAATAGGATATAACAAAACCAAAATTTGTACTTACTATAACACCCATTTAATGCTGTTAAATAAAATTAAAACAAAAATGCAAGTTTCATGTACAAGCCAAATCATTATCTGGGAAACCTGATTCTGCAGATGAAAATGTAACAAATCTATTTTTTTTTTTCGATTTCTACTTAAGATCCAACATTATTTTCGCGGCAGGTTGCATGCAAGAATTAGTCATTATCATAGACTATTTAATAACTGTTAATTTCAGAATAAACGGTTTTAAGTTTTATAGTATTTATATATAAATTTACATCCTATGTAGCAATGAAATTTTCGATACCATAATAAAAAAATATATGCTCTTTGAATTTCTGTCGAAAAGTGCTATTTGAAAAAAAAACAAAGGATAAGGGTGAAAAGGCGAGAGGCGAAAATTACAAACTCATACTAAAAGGTGCTAAGCAACAAATTTACTTGACGTTTTTCATTCAAAAAAACATTTATTTTCGAATTATAAATTTAATTCCATAACTGCCATCCACACTATATATATATATATATATATATATATATATATATATATATATATATATATATATATATATATATATATATATATATATATATATATATATATATATATATATATATATATATATATATATATATATATATATATATATATATATATATATATATATATATATATATATATATATATATATATATATATATATAGGGTGGCGCATTGAAAACGAAACAGACCGATTTGCGTCCTAGAGAAATTTTTTTTTAAGAGACGCTGAAACATGTCAATTTTAATATTAAGGGGGACATGTTTTGACATAAAACTCAACTTTGTCACATCAACCCCTTAAGGGTGGTGATAACAACCCTTATATTTTAAATCGGGAATATGGGTCGAGTGTTACATCATTTGAAAGCTCTTTCTTTTTCTGAATTCAGTACACTATTGGAAGTTTTATCAACTCGTTTAAAAATGATTCACAGTTGAAGATGCAAAAACGTATTTCACTCATTCCGATAAGAAATGTGCTGATAGTCAATGTTTTGTTGATTTGTAAAAAACTTGTTTGTTTTACATAATAAATGTCACCTTTCATCATCAAGTGAGCTTGATTATAGTGAGCGTTTATATTGTAGGCTAAGTAAATTCGTAGATCAACGCAGAAAAACATTTATCAAGAACATTGTATTGCAACAGTTGGAAAAAATTTAGTTGGGTTATACAAATATCAAATTTTAATAACATGAACAACAAACAAAAAAAAAGGACAATTTAACACACTACAGTAAATGTTCAAATTGACGGCCGTCTTGTTCATTCATAAACGTATTCTTTTCCCAAATGGTTTCTGGGCTTTCAATAACATTTCAGAAGTTACTGTGTGGAATGCACTTCGTATTCTAAGTTCCATATCTTCTCGGTTAGTCGGAGGTACTTTGTAAACAATACTTTTTATGTACCCCCACAAAAAGAAATCCAAACACGTTAAGTCCGCGAATCGTGCAGGCCAGTTATGTGGGCTTCCTCGTCCTATCCATTTATTGGGGTAACTTCTGTTTAAATGTTCTCGTACACTGGTTTCAAAATGGGCGGGAGCACCGTCTAATTGGAACCACATCCGCCGTTTAATATCTCTTGGGATATATTCTAAGAGCTCTGGCAAATCATGTTGTAAAAATCTATGACCGTTCAGGTTCCCATTAAAAAAGTAAGGCCCTATTATGTGTCCTAAAATTCCGGCCCAAACATTAATACTCCATATCTGCTGATGATCAACTGTATGGACGTGATGTGGATTTTCGTGTCTATACTAGTGATAATAGTGTCTATTTACTAGGTACGTGCTATGAAATGTACTCTCGTCTGAAAATAGCACAAAATCGAAGAAATTTTCATTCTCACCAACTTTTTCAAGGGCCCACAAGCAAAAATCAATTCGTCGAATTAAGTCAATATCAAGCAGTTCCTGATGTAACTGAACATGGTATGGATGAAATTTTTCCCCGTACGCGACACTTCCTGTTCTACAGAACACCTGCAACAGTCTCTGTAAGACTCTCTTGTCTGAATGATGTAGAGATGGATATTTTTGAGCATAAACCCTCGCAGCCAGTAAACAATTTTCTTGGCATTCCCCAATAACAAGAATCATATCCATTCTTTCCTGTACAGGATACGTTTTCATTTTTATACTACTCTTGAACAATTTTATTAAAAACACCCAAACACTTGACACGACGCAATAAAGTTAAAATACTTGACAAATGTGAAATAAATTGATAACAACCGTATATCTAATATCCATGCCAGAGCCCCCCGCTTCGCAAGTAGATATTGACATTTCTTATGGAAAACAAACAATTCTAAATATCTCGAAAACTGCTTGAGTTAGGTATAGGGAACCCTAGTATCAATTAAAAGGTAATAAAATTTTGTAGAAAAATAATTCCTTATATACAGGGTGTGCTATTTAAAATAAGTGACTTATTTGCAATATTATGCGTCAAACATCACTAGTAGGTTACTGACCACCTGTATAATTTTACATTAAATTATTTTTTCTGTTACATGCAACAATCTTTCTACTAAATACTAATATAAGTTAGATTCTTTCTACGTTGCCGAGGGTAAGAAAAAAATTGCGTTGAGCTTCCATTTTCAAAAATTGCTGTATTTCTCAAAAACGGTAGGTTTTAGGTATAAGGAATCCTATTGTAACTTACCTGTATTTTATCTCTAAATGACGAAAACTGAATAATATACTGGGTGTGCTATTTAAAAAAACATAACTTTGATATGTATATTTTTTTGTGATCAACCTGTATCATCGAGGGTATTTTCCGAAGATGCCCCTGAAGACCGTATATATGCCAGAAAAAACGGAATTTGTAAATTCGAACAGGGTCCATTGTAGAGACCGACGCGTATGTGGTGCCCCACCCTGTATATATTTATTGATTTATCTATTTATTATTTTTTTTATTATATATTACAATATTTTCTCTATTTTAATTATATATATGTACTGCCATTTAAAATTCTCGATATGTTTCCAGAATAAGTTATCAGACTGTAAGTGTCCTTAAAACGATTAAACACATGTAAGGAATATTGAGGTGATAATTTAAGAAACTTAATTCAGACCAAGAAAATAAACAAAATATTATGGCAGAGTATTATTATACCTCGTCATCCGTTACTTTGGTGACTGGTACAGTAGCTGGAACTGGAGTGGAAGTGATATTGTTTGTAGAAGATTGGTGTAAATCAGAACTTGAAGCGCTGACTCCGTGACTTGGGGGGCTTTCTTTTCCCAACGGATCATCTTGTGACTGTTTTCCTGAAAAGAACCAGCAGTATGTCAAAATACCCAGTATACGTAAAAAAGGTTTAGGTAAGCGCGTCTCTGATATTCATATAGCTTGAGACAGAACAGCATTTAGTCAATTAGTTTTAATGGTATTATTATTGTATATTGAATACTAGAAAAGTAAGAAACATTTCCTTCTGATAGTGCATTTGTAGAACATTTTAAAAACAGTATGACCTATAGTAAAAACAATATACCATACTTCATCAAAATAGCTTTATTGTTTAAAAAGTAGTAACAACCTGGGTAGTTTAGTGATAACAACGTGTGCCTCTGAACCGAAAGGTACTGGGGCCGATCACAGTGTACTCCTTTCACTTTTTCAGTACATACTGTACAAGTAACATCAACCGAGGTTCTGGCATAGTATTTGAGCAAGTTGAATGTCTGCACATTCCGGCCTTCGAAGGGCCTGTGTCCCGTGTCCATGTGATGTTGGACACGTTAAAGATCCCTACCCTCCTTACAGAAAGGCAACAGTTCGGAAAAATTTCCAGGATAGTGAGGTAAAACTTCTCTCTGGCGTCAGTGATTGGCCATATTGGCGGAAATGAACCGACGTTAAACCAAGAAAACAAAAGTAGAAAAACTCCTGAAAATAAACTTAAAATGCTCCCTAAAAAACTGATCAGACTGTCCTGGTCAGCGAACCTCATCATGCTATATACACACCTGCCAAGATATAATTCTTCACAAAAAACTTTTTGACAAATAGAAATATATATATTTGCATTAAAATTTCGAACCATTTCATTCACAAAAATTTTCCAGTCTTGTTTACACAAATTTTCTTAAGTAATGCTACAAGGTAATTTTATTTTTCATGGAAGTTTGTTAATCATCATTTTTAACGAAAATTTTAACATTTGTTTTTTTACAATAACTTTTTAAACATTTATTATTAAATATCTACCAACATGTCACAAAAATCTTACAAAGAATGATTTCTATGGAAACACTAAAAAAATTTCTGCGAAAACCGACTAAATAAAGCGTGAGGCGCCAAGAGCTTCTGTTAGGAGTTTCTCAATAACCCAACCGATTTTAATTCGGAAAATTTCGATTCCTAGGTTTTCGGCCAAGCCCAATAAAACTAAAATATTTTTTATATTTAAACAACACACCACGAGGGCTTACAGCCTAAATAATATCGTACCGTGGGTGTCGACAAGGAGGAAAGAGGCAACTTGTTAATTCTGGACTTGAAGGTTTGAAGGTTCGGAGGAGAAGGAAAACATGTACCGGCAAGGAATTCCACAATTTGGAAGTCCTCGGAACAAAAGAGCGGGCATAACAAGATTTCTATATCTGGTGACCTGGACAGTAAAAGGGTGCATTGGCCCTGTTCCCCCAGTAGATCTGTTGGGGGCAGCAAGTAGAGGAACTATGGAAGAAAGTTCCTCTGAGCAGTGCCCGTGCAGATATATATATATATATATATATATATATATATATATATATATATATATATATATATATATATATATATATAAAAAGAGAGAGAGAGAGGTCACCAACGGCACGTCGGTGGGCAAGGGATGGCAGCCTTCAGGTGAGGGTAGGGTCGCCGATGAGACGTATAGCTCTCTTCTGAATAGAGTCCAGGATAGCGAGTGTAGAAGCGGCAGCGGCACCCCAGATGTGGGAGCAGTATTCGAGGTTTGGCCTTATTTGTGATAACAACACGAATAAAAAAGTGTGCTAGAAGAGGTGACAGAATAAAAATGCTTGCTGAAAGAAGTTGATAGGAGAAGGCATAATATATATGACATTATTTATAATATCTTTCTGATAGTTTTATTTGAAAGATACATACCTAGACAAAAAGGAAGAGGTAGATCAAAAGTAAAACTTTTGGAAACATGGCACAATTAGATTGTGATGATGGTTATCGAGCAACAAAAACAAATCATCACACAACAACAAACTTACGTTCACCTGATGGTTATTTATTTATAAGGGCCTCGGTAGTTCAGTCGTAAGAACGTGTGCCCCTGAACCGAAGGGTACTTGGTTCGATCGCAGGGTTCTCCTTCAACTTTTTCAGTACATACTGTAACATTAACATCAACCGAAGTTGTGGCATTGTATTTGAGCAAGTTGAATGTCTGCACGTTCCCCCCTTCGGAGGGGGCGTAAAGCCGTCGGTCCCCTGTCCGATGCGATGTTGGGCACGTTAAATATTCCTATTATCCTTGCGGAACGGCAGGGTTCGGCAACATTTCCAGGATAGCGAGGCGAAACTGTTTTATGGTGTCGGTGATTGGCCATAGTCGCGGAAATAGACCGACGTTAAAGATACAAAAACACGAATATATATATATATATATATATATATATATATATATATATATATATATATATATATATATATATATATATATATATATATATATATATATATATATGTGTGTATTTATAAACTTCTATGGCTGACTTGACTTCAATTCAGCTAAAGTTTCCATGGTATAATGCCGATTAAAGCAATAATATATTTGTATATTTATACGACGAATTATTTACGTACATAATTAGTAAAATCATAATATATGCACCTATTCACTATGCATTATTCTATTAACGCAACGAGAACAATAGCAATGAACCAATTTTCTTTCCTTTTAGTTTCTAAATACAATCAACTAACTGTAAAACCGGCACAGGCAGAGCTACCCGCCAAATTACACATTAATAGTCAATAGGTAGGTAAACGTTTTGCAACTGGACACTGTTGTATAAAGATCTCGAATAATTCTGACTTTTTATTTCCGAATTCTGAGTTAAAAAAGCCCGAATTCCGACTTTTTATGTCAGAATTTTGAGTTTTTATCTCAGAATTCTGACTTTTTATGTCAGAATTCTGACGTTTTTATCTCAGAATCCTGACTTTTTATCTCAGAATTCTGAGTTTTTGTCAGATTTCTGACTTTTTACCTCTATGGCTGACTTGACTTCAATTCAGCTAAAGTTTCCATGGTATAATGCCGATTAAAGCAATAATATATTTGTATATTTATACGACGATTTATTTACGTACCTAATTAGTAAAATTATAATATATGCACCTATTCACTATGCATTATTCTATTAACGCAACGAGAACAATAGTCAATGAACCAATTTTCTTTCCTTTCTAAATACCATCAACTAACTGTAAAACCGGCACAGGCAGAGCTACCCGCCTAATTACACATTAATAGTCAATAGGTAAACGTTTTGCAAGTGGACACTGTTGTATAAAGCTCTCGAATAATTCTGACTTTTTATTTCAGAATTCTGAGTTAAAAAAGTCAGAATTCCGACTTTTTATGTCAGAATTCTGAGTTTTATCACAGAATTCTGACTTTTTATCTCAGAATTCTGGCTTTTTTATCTTAGAATTATTAGAAAATAATTTTTTAACGTGACCCAAGAACGCCGTCGTAGTTTGTTCATTATGACATTCATTATTAAATAGAAAAATATTCTGATTCATGCAAAATTTGTTAAATTTATATATTCTTTGCAGACCTCTTCTTCTACGTTGTTCAATTTTTTTTTATTGTTTGACTTAAAAATACCTGTCTCTACCAATATTCTATGTATGTTTGAGAATGTCCGCCTATCTGGTGTGACTGGTGTATTTGGGAGGCGCTCTTGATACAATCGCCTAGTTTCCGGTGTACTAGAATTAGCAAGACCATATATGACAACTCGGCATTATTTAAATTACCTATCTTTCTTTGAAGGAGCAACGTAAATTATTTTAACAATCAAATTAACTAGATACAAGTTGACTTTACACACCTGAACTGTCAAAATTAATAAAATGAAAATGGTATTAATTTGACAGCCACATCCTACTAAATGATTTTAATATCCGGCTTTGGTTTAGGAAATTGTCAATAGGGAATTTGCATAAAATTGAATCCACGTCTATTTTCTTTTTTTTTTCATACCTTAATGTTATAATAAACATCAATAATCAAAAATAATTCAGAAATATTTTATATTAAAACTTTTATACCTGTTTGAAAATCATTGCTATTTTAAATTTTGTCAGGTGACCATAAGCGCTCGGCTATTGTTGTGACGACAGAAGCACGGTTAGATGTGCATATTTTCCCATTGAAAATCGGTGCTATTATCAAATTAATGAAGTAGATAGCCAAGAAAAACGTATAATAAAGACTGTCAAACAGATGCAGATATGCACCAAATCGCTAACAACTACTCTTTATCCTATACGTTCGGCGTACCATCTGAAAGGCTGCCCCTTGTTTTGAAACAAGTGACGTTTCTGCATACGCGCGAGATAACAATAGCCAACTCATACAATGTATATAAGAAGTACAGATCCCGATTCAACACCCAAGGTCGCTGACGAATGGGTTAATTAATAGCAGCGCAATTAGAAGAATAGACTATTCATAAATGGGTAAACAACTAGACCTTCAAATCAGCAACCAGCCACCTGCTAGGATCACCTTCAAGAATGCAACTTAGGTGGAAACCGCCTCTCGGTCCACGCCCCACCAGAGACTATATATGGAAGTTACCAGACCACGGACGGACATTCCTACATTGTTATTGCTTGAGTCTCTTTTAACTTGTCATAATTTATATTTATCATTTTTCTTATTATTATTCATAAGTATTTTATGTAACTATAATCAATAAATTCTTTTAAAAAGTCAAGTGTGTTAACAAGAAAGTTAACTGGCGCAGTCGCAAAGGATAGTGCTGAAGAACCAAAAGTATATTGATTCTTTGCGTTTCAACGCTTAACAGCCAAAGAACCGATCAAGAGAGACGTCATGAAGACAGCAGCAATAGCATCGATTCTGTAAGTTGTTTGCTTCCTTTATTTCCTATATATAGACTGTATCTCCTCATATATTGATAATATTATATGTCTGATAGCGATATTGATAATTTAGAACATTTGGAATATAGATTAAGGAATATTAGTATTGGCGAAATTGATATTATAGAACAAACCGATATAAATAATTCTAGAAACAATTTAAATATGGCAAATCAATTCCAAGAGTTTTACCTTAAAGCAATTCCCGAATTTAACGGACAGCCTGAAAATGTAGGGAACTTTTTAAAAGCTTGTGATCTAGTAATGAATCAATTCTCTGATGCAGATAATCCAAATTTATATCTTAACCATTTTCTATTAAATTACATTCAAACGAAACTAATTGCACAAGCCAGGTTAATTATTAACACTAAAATTATAAACACATGGATAGACTTAAGACGGGCAATTGTTGAGAACTTTATAGACCAGCGTGATGAAATTAGCTTACTAGGCGAATTATTGACACTGAAACAGAAACATAACGAGGATGCCTTAGCGTTCAGTAATCGTTGCAGACACATTGAACAATTACTCATCTCTAATTTAATATCAAATGAACGTAACGAGGGAATTTTAGTATTAAAACAAAACATGTACAGACAACAGACACTCAAAGCGTTTATCGGTGGGTTAAAAAACCCCCTTGGTATGGTGGTCATGTCCACTCGACCAGACAGCATAGAACAAGCGTTAAAATTTATATTTTCCGAGGAAAATTATGAATATAGGGACAGATTATTACAACGGTCAAATTTCAACAATAATAACAATAACAGGCACGACAAACAACAAAAACCAGTTTTCCAAAGAAATACCCCAAATTTTAACAATATTCAATTTAAAAAACCCTTCCAACAACAAAATTATCGTGCACCTTTTAACTATAATTCAAACAGACCCCAAATGTCTCACCCACAATTTCAGGGGAGCCCTTCAAATCAATACTCAATGAGAAGACCGACGTACAACCCTAATGACAATACTAGAAGATATCCACAGGCTATGGATGTCGGCAGTAACAACACGAGACATACTAATTTCAGCCGACAACAACCCTTACAAAATAGACGAAGCAATTTTCCTTCCAACAATTTTCAAAAAAGACAAAATTTCATACCAGAAGAATTAAACTATAACGAAACGAATAATTCTTTTCCTTTCAATGAATTAGAACAAAGACAACATTTCTTACCAGAAGAATTAAATTATGACGTAACATATAATGAACAATCACTCTCCGAATTATACGATGCACAGCATTAAAATTTTCCGATAGCAGGGAGCTCAAAAACAGAACCGTAATAGATATTAATAATTTTAACACAATATCCCAATTACCCAACGTAATAATAAAAGAACTACCCGGAAAAATACTGCTCGACTCCGGTAGTACTAAGAGCCTTTTAAACCCGTCCATAGCATATAAAAACTTTTATAATAAGATTTACGATCACCCGTTTTTGATAAAAAGTGTGCATGGTTATTCCAGCCATAATAATCGAGCTAAAATAATTTTAAACTCACTAACGGACAGTGAACAAGAGTTTTGCCTATTTGATTTTAACAAAAATTTCATAGGTCTTATTGGAATTGACTTCCTGATAAAAAATCAAGCGAACATTGATTTTAAAAACCAGAGACCCAATTTAAAAAATCGAAGCATTAAGATAAACTTCCCTTATACAAGGGATCAGGAAGACAAAATGGGTTGTAATGGTAGTAGCAATAACAATCGGATAAATAGGAGCATCAAAGCAAATGATGAAATGAATCACCTTAACGTAAATAATACAATAAACAGAAGCATTATCACACTTGAACTCGACCTAGGAAGGCAAAACCAGCAATTAAACGATGACGATGGAAGTCTGCAACTAATGAATGAAACAGGAGAAATCTTCACCCATAATAAATGTAACCGGGATCAAATTTCATTAAACACATATGAATATCGTCGAAATAAAAATGTGAGTGATACGAGGACGATACAAAAAGATATAACGGATCAAATTCAAAATAAAACGAATAGGATATTAAATAATTCTCCCCATCACCAGAATTATAATAGGAATCATACGGGGAGTGTACAAAAAAGTATTGCAGATCAAATTAGGATGAATCACTTAAATAACCAGGAGAAAGAAATTTTAATTGATTTATGTACAGAATTTCAAGATATTTTTGCAAAAGAAAATGAACCACTGACGCATACAAACGTCATTAAACACAAAATTAGGCTAAAAGACGATATACGAATAAACGCCAAACTATATAGATACCCATATATTCACAAACCGGAGGTAGACAAACAAATTAACGAAATGCTAAATCAAAGGATAATTAGGAACAGTCATAGCGCTTATAATAGTCCAATATGGGTGATCCCAAAAAAAGCAGATGCCAGCGGCAAACAAAAATGGCGGATCGTTGTGGATTACCGCAAGTTATATGAGAAGACTATACCTGATAGACACCCTATACCAAAAATCGAAGAGATACTGGATAAACTCGGGCGTGCACAATATTTTTCGACCATAGATTTAATTTCGGGCTACCACCAGATTGAAATGGACCCAAATGACATTGAAAAAACGGCGTTTAGCACTGATACAGGCCATTATGAGAACCTCAGAATGCCGTTCGGGCTTTCATGGGCGCCTGCTACATTTACCCGACTGATGCAACACGGTTTAATAGGAAAAAACATGCTTAGTATACATGGATGACGTGATAGTGTTCTCGACATCATTACAAGAACATATAGAAAAATTAAGATTAGTATTCGAACGATTTAGACAAAGTAATCTGAAAATACAGCTAGACAAAAGCGACTTTCTGCAAAACGAAGCGGAATTCCTCGGGCATATAGTGACGCCAGAAGGCATCAAGTCTAATCCAAAGAAACTAGACGCCATAAGAAAATTTCCAATACCCAAGACACCAAAAGAAATTAAATCCTTCCTAGAACTTATAGGCTACTACAGGAAATTTATAGAAAACTTTGCGCATGTCACAAAACCACTAACTAAATGTTTAAAGAAAAACGTAACAATCGACATTAACGACGGAGAATACATAAATGCCTATAATACATGTAAAGACATATTGATGAATTCACCAGTATTAATACCTCCAGATTTTTCAAAGGAGTTCATTTTGACAACAGATGCATCAAACGTGGCAATCGCAGGGATTTTAAGCCAAGGAGATCCGAAATCAGACCAACCAATAGCTTACGCAAGCCGAACGTTAAACAAAACAGAATCTAGATACAGCACAATAGAAAAGGAACTACTGGCCATAGTATGAGCCACAAACTAATTTAGACCCTATCTATACGGCAGAAAATTCACAATATATACAGACCATAAACCATTAAAATGGCTATTTTCCCTGAAACAACCCAACTCAAAATTATTAAGGTGGAGACTTAAACTAGAAGAGTACGATTTCAAAATAGAATATAAAAAAGGTAAATTAAATAATGCAGCGGGCGCACTTTCGAGAGTAGAGATAAACCCCTTAGACGGAGATAACCAATCAATGATAAACAATGTAGACGAAAATGACGACGTTATAACCATAAGCGACGGAGAAACAAGAAATTCCAACGCAGATTCTTATTCCGCGCCGGGCATGCCAATCTTAGAAGAAGAAATAATCAACAGTAAAACAAACCAGATATTCTTTAAAAATGCCGATACCCCGGAGATTTTATCACTAAGAAAGGACAAAAGGAATTTTATTCATGCCACATTTAATTTAAACGAGCCAAGTCAAATAGAACAATTTATCAAAGAATATTGCCTACCACAGAGGAAATATTACTGTCTATTTGTAAATCGAACGAGATTATGAAATGGTAAGTTCGGCAATTAATCAATAATTTAATAACGTAGACTCACCTAAATTTTATAGATGTTTAGAAACTAGAGGAGAAATAAATATCGAAGAAGAACTCAAAGAGAAAATAGTTCTATTTCATGAGGGAAAAAGTAATAAGCGAGGCGCTGATGAGACCTATTTACGAATGAAACGCAAATACTATTTTCCGAATTTAAAGCGAAAAATAGAAGAGTTTATAAAAAGTTGCGAGTTATGTAAAACATGTAAATACAACAGAAATCCGGCGCAAATTTCACTAGAACACACACCCACACCATCTATGCCTTTAGAAATCTTACACCTAGACACTTTCCAAATTGAAACGTCTCAATTTCTAACAGTATTCGACCCCTCTAGTAAATTCAGGCAAGCATTTCCGATAAAAAGTAAAAATGCAACAGAAATCTCCAAGAACTTAATTAAATACTTTTCCCAATACGGAAGCTGTAAAACAATAATTTCGGACGCAGGGACTGAATTCTCAAATATATTAATAAAGTAGCTATTAAAAGCTTACCAAATTGCATTACATGTGACAACACCGCAAAATCCGATGTCAAACGGACCGATAGAAAGATTTCACAGTACAATAATTGAGCACTATAGATTATTTAAAACAAAATTTAAAGAAATTAAACCAATTGACTTAATGCCTTATTGTATTTTCGCATATAACTCCTCCATACACTTGCAAATCTTAAAACCACCTTTTGAACTAATATTCGGATATACACCTGAATTATTTAATTATGACCCAGAAGTAATTATCACCCAAGAATATAACATGAAACATAAAGACTTAATGAAAATTATATACGAAGTCATTCAAGATCGAATCGAAAACTAAAAATACAAAACGCTACAACGGACGAATAAAAATACTAACCAACCTTTTAAAGAAGGAGACATAGTATACAAAAAGATCCCTCCAGGATTTCACAAAAAACACAAAAACTCTTTTACTGGACCTTATTCAATAATTTCCCTGATTGAACATAATAAAGCCATAATACTAAATCACAGAACTGGCGAACAGACAATCACCCATTTACGCAATCTTCGCCTTGCAGGTTCATTCTCTACACCAGAGTAGAGCCACAATTAGAAGACCTAACAGACAATCCAGGCATACTGCCACGCAAACTGGGACAAGCCTTTTCAGAAAACGATAAATGGAGAATGATTCATATACATGACCTAAGACAACTATACGACGACTTTAACAGACTAAAAACTTACTTTGACAACACAATAAGCGTAATGAATGCAGAATACAAGTTGGAATACAAAAATTTTATTTTAACAATCAATTTCACCATCAGCAATATTGATGACACATTTTATCGAATATTTCCAACAACGATTAGGACCAAAAGAGGTATAATAAACGGACTAGGATCGATATTCAAATCAATAACTGGGAACTTAGATGCAGATGACGGTAACAGAATATATAAAGCTGAAATTTTGAGGAAAGATCAAAATCAAGTACATCAACTTTTTAGTTCACAGACATCCCTAATGATAGATGCTATAACAGAGTTCAATAAAACAATAGACAACCTGAACCATAACCAAGAAGCCATAGTAGCGAGAATAAACGATTTGGAATATACAATAGATAGTCTAAAAAGCGACCAACTAACAAATTTTCATAGAGTAAAACATTTGGAATTACTCACTCAAATCAGTTATTTGTTAAATAATGTACTAAACATGATATTAACAACAGAAAATGCAATTACTTTTTCAAAATTGAACACTTATCATACGTCAATACTGAAACCGAAATGTATATCAAAAGAATTAGAAAATATTGAAAACCATATCTCAAAATCAAGATTAATAACAAAATTCGACATTTCACTTTACGAAAAAATATTTAACATAAAAACCGTTCAAATTGATATACCCTTAGTAGACATATCAGATTATATTTATTATCAATTGTATGCATTACCAGTCCCTAAAAATCCGTATACCTTCAGAATGATTGTGCCTAGAACCAAGTACCTAATCCTTAGCAGCAAACACTACGCTTACAGAAACGAAAAGTGTAGTAATCTAAAAGACCAAACATACTTTTGTGAAAATGACAACCCGACAGCACTTAACGAAAACAACCCATGCGAAATTAAACTGATCAACTTCCAGAAACCGATAAACAATTGCAAGCAAGAACTTGTCAAAATAACAAAAACAACAGTCTTTAAATATGGCAATACACAATACATAATAGTGGCACCCGAAGAAACAAAAATCAAACTTAGCTGCGAGGAAAATGAAGAAACCAAAATAATCAGCGGAACAAAACTGGCGACTCTGAAACCCAAATGCCAACTTATCATCAATAACGAAAGATTCAGTTCAGTATAAATGGCATCGGAAACACAACAATCGTTCAATCTCCCAAACATCGAATTGGTAACAAATAAAGCACCCATATTCCCAGACAAATTACCAGAACTAAAATTAGAAAATGTCCAACTGCACGACTTGAACAATATCAAATCCCAGTTACAATCCATCAATGGCAAAATTCCAGGAACCATCGATTTGCCCATATACCACCCTAGTGTATGGACAATTATATTATACATTGTGATAATAATAACAATAATCACAATAACTTCAAGATACTTCTGGCAGAAATAAAAAACGAAAACTGCTGACTCCAAACCAATTACTGGATTCCCGATGACTATTCGGAACGAACCATAGGCTTCGTTCTCTAAAGGATGGAGGAGATAACAATAGCCAACTCATACAATGTATATAAGAAGTACAGATCCCGATTCAACACCCAAGGTCGCTGACGAATGGGTTAATTAATAGCAGCGCAATTAGAAGAATAGACTATTCATAGATGGGTAAACAACTAGACCTTCAAATCAGCAACCAGCCACCTGCTAGGATCACCTTCAAGAATGCAACTTAGGTGGAAACCGCCTCTCAGTCCACGCCCCACCAGAGACTATATATGGAAGTTACCAGACCACGGACGGACATTCCTACATTGTTATTGCTTGAGTCTCTTTTAACTTGTCATAATTTATATTTATCATTTTTTTAATTATTATTCATAAGTATTTTATGTAACTATAATCAATAAATTCTTTTAAAAAGTCAAGTGTGTTAACAAGAAAGTTAACTCGCGTTTTAAACTTGCTGCATGTATTAGCTTTCAGATGCTTATTTTCTAAAGGTAAACAATCTCTATTACGCACTTGTGATTTATGAAAATGTTCATTTTATTGCGTACGATAAAACATAAGAAAATTCTGCAAATTCCCTATTGTTATCATTTTCTCTTTACTGGGACACATCAAAATGCAAAAAAAAAATCATTAAAATATTTAAGATCATATTAATGAGGCTGCAACTGGTTACATTTGAAAAATCCTTTTTCTGATAAAATATGTGTCTCTGTCCGTGATACACAGCCATGAACATTCATAAAAATATTTGGTCTGCTTTTCAACTTGATAAGAAAAATAACATTATTTCAACACATTTTATTTCAAAAATATAGCGATAACGGACGTATGTTTATACTACCTTTTTTGTTTAAATTATTCACAAAATAACCTACTTCATTATTAAGATCTTTTATATAACTATTTTCCAATGAATAGATTTCAAAACTTATACCTTTATTATACATATTTTTTATTACTTACCGTGTTTTGCTATACAATTATTTTGGACATATAAGAAACTCTATATTTTCGTGGTGTTTATTTTATTTAATAATGCATTACTTTATGTTTTAAGAAGACCTTAAAGTTGTATGTTATTGCGCATTAGACGCTAAATTTGTCGCTTTTACTACATTTATAACGTTGTAAACTTGTATTAATTTTTGTTTGCTAGATGAGCATAAAGATCGAACTACATAAGTAAATTGCGTATAAAAACATTTGTAATTATCTTGTTGGAAATACAATAATGGATGGTTTATAGGTATGTGAATTATTACCAAGATTGCCGGCAATCACTAAGTAGATTAAATCAATAAATAAATTAAATTACATATTAATGTTACATAGTTATTTGATAACATTTATTCATACAAATCTTATTTAAGCACACGTATTAAAATAAATGAGAACGTAACAAACGTTAAAAGCATTATGAACATAATATTAATTCTTCTAATGATTTGTTGTTCAACGACTTCGAATTTTATTGAAAAGTTGTTAAAGAACAGTTTTTCGGAGACGAATAATTTGTGTTTAATCACAGATAACAAAGAAGTAGAGTTACTTAAGAAACTTGGTCGTACACTTTATATTGGTACTTATATTTACACCTTACCATTTAAAAATGGAGTCTTCGTCAACCCTTGGTGCGACGGTTATATTTTTGACCTGTATTTAATCAAGAATTTTTGAGAAATATTTGTAAATAAATCCACACGTCTTCAGATAAAAAGCCACAGAAGATCTCTGCTTATATCTAATGATTCTCGAAGAGAAAGCCATTTGTGGAAAATTTCCATTTCATACGCACTTGATATAATTCTTGTGGCACCAATTCACGTAAGGGAAAGGCAATTTTGGATGGTTACTAATGTTCTTAAAAATTTATCTCTGTACTATGATGACGATGGATTTGTTTTGGAAAAGCATCCTATTTTATTTGGCGCAATCCAAACTATTCTAAGAGGAAAGTTTATTAAAAAGTCCAAGAAGCAAAGCTGGAAGATAGAGAAGAACCTATACAAAAACACCAAGTGGCTTCCTAAAAACTACTTTGAGGCAACAAATAAGAGTTTCAGAATATATGTTTTCGACTGCCCCCCTTTCATAGAAATATTCAAAGACAAACATAGTGGTTATGAAGTCAATATGTTAGATGTTATTACAAGAAATTGGAAGGTCAAATATAAAATAGTCAATCAAACTCAAGGTAAAAAAGTTGATTTGCAGAGAAACTTAACTGTGAAAATTTACAAGGACAAAGCTGATTTAGCAGCCTGTGCTCAATGGTACATTAAAACTCAAAACGGTTATGACGCAACTTATCCCTATTCTCTAATGCGTATATCATTCTTAGTCCCAAAACCGCAACTTCTGCCAGATTCTACTTTTATGTTGCAACCATTTAAGTTAGAAGTTTTTTTCCTGCTTGCATTATGCATTATATTATCATCTTGCGTGTCTTTTATAATGCAACTGATATACCAAAGAGTCTACATCCTAACCACTTACGATAATTTGCCATCAATAATACTAAAGTCAATTACAATCATGTCTACGGGTGCTATTACATTGCCACGCATCGATAGTTTTTCACAAGCCTTGATATTTTACGTGTGGGCATCAATTTCTATTATTATATCAACATTCTACACCACAGGATTAACAACATCTATTTTGTTTCCTCCGGTGTCAACAGATTTGAAAACTTGTCAGGACCTAATAGATAATGAAATTGTTTGGCTAGACACAACTAAATACATCAATGAGTGGTTAGTTGACTTAGATGAAACTTTTTCTAAACGTTTAGCAGATCTTTTTTCTCTAGAAACGAATATTGATGTTAGCAATCTCAGAATAAGATCCAACCGTGTCGCTGTTCGTGTAAATCTGCTTCCAAATAATTATGTGATGGAAGACGAGTTTATAGATAATTATGGTAAGAAACACCTAAAGATCTTACCAGACCATCTTAGGGTCTACCACGTTATATTTAAATTGCAAGAAAATTCTCCTTTCACACTGGTACTGAACGAAGAAATAGGAAAATATGCTGCCTATGGTTTTGGATCACATTGGTATAGTACAAGGTCCTTGAGTAGAGACAGAAAAATAATAGAAAGCTACAATAGTAAATATTTTACTGAAATGAATAGTACCATCACTGCAGAAAAGTTAGAAAGTACGATTTATTTTTTGGCTGTTGGAGAATTGATCGCTGTGATGGTATTTTTGCTTGAGATGTGCTTTTACCGTATATGTAAGCAATATGTATAGCAGAAAAAATTTAGATATAAATAAAAATCTCCGTATACATGTGGTTTGCAAATTATGTTCAAATTTTAGCACAAGTATGTGTCACTTGTAAATTATATTTAAATACTCGTAAGCAATTTATTGAAACATAATTTTTCAACATTAAAAATTACTTTTCAGTAATATTTATAAAAGTTTTACATTTTAATTAATACCGTACGCATCAAATTAATATATATATATATATATATATATATATATATATATATATATATATATATATATATATATATATATATATATATATATATATATATATAATATGATAATGAGGTATCTGTATTTATTTATTTTCTCATTTAAAACAGGTCGGTATCAAAAAATCTTCGTGATATCCAGCGATTCACGGTCGCTCTTAAGTTAAAATAAACGATTCGATTATTGCCATCGAAATCCTGTAGATAAGAATCCTTCCACAGCACCAGAAATCATAAAAAATCTGGACGCAGCAAGAGATGATCTACACCATATTTTGCAAGAACATTCTCTCTTGCTTACCCATCACCTCCATCGTGCTAAAGTTAGTTAATGCTACCTGCTGGTCTAATCACTTGTTAGACCATGAAGTTGTTGAAGCCGAACCAGGGGAGGGGACAAGTTCCGATGAGGATATCCCAATATTTGGCAAGCTTGAGGCAGATCTACAAACTATCATAAAGAACCCAGCAGATCAAGAATTTTTGGAGCAATATCCTGAACGAGTTCGGTATTATGTAGACAAGTATTTTACTGAACCACCGAGACTTGCTACCATTGATCAAACGTATGGTGCTCGCTACGCTAAAGATACTGGTAGCTGGAGTGTTGGCAACAAACGCTTATACTTTACTGATGATGACATTCGATTGGGTCAAAGGATATATCCACAAACACAAGGTCTGCTGGAACTGATATTTATGAAAATACCCAGTGGGTATACTTATGACGATCTTCAATACTATAGAGATATTCTAGAAGCAACTAGTGTGCATAAAATGAACTACGATCCCAATGCACGAACCAAGGGTTGTTCCTCGGAAAAGTATCTGACTCTAATAAAACCAGTAATAAACCCACGAGGGCGAAAATCCTCAACTCCTCAAGGTTTTGGTTACGCCTACGGTGACGACGACCACGACAACGACCACATCACACATCTTAACAAAAAACAAAAAACTGAATCTAAAGCTCAGAGTGATGAGAGCAGTGGTAGCAGCAGCAGCAGCATCAGCACTAACAACTATATGATACAAAATAACAGAGCAATAGCATATGTGTATTGGCATGACATAAACGAGTTGGTTGATAGACTTAAGCTTTTAGTGGCTTCCCAAGTTGTTGCTGGTAATAATGGTCATAACAACGAAATTCAGTAAATCTTGGAAGAACTAAAGGAAGCTAGTGTTATCGCAGCCTAGTAAATCTACATAAGGTCATATATGCCTATCTATTGCTTAGTATAAAAATGTCTACCGATAAGTTTGGACGTTCCCCGCCCAATAAACGTGTAAAGTTTAAAATTATCGAAAGAGAGACTTTACCAAGAACAGCAAGTGGTGATTTAGATGTGCAACGCGACAGATTGTGTAACGTCGTCGACCCTATTGATTCCACAGATGGAGTAACTAAAACATGTGTTGATGCGTGGGTGGACGACTATTAAAACCATCAAGCTGAGTATCTGAAGACTAAAGATGAAGTGACACAAAGACTAATAGCCATACTGCTAGAGGCTGAGCACAAGCTCGAGTTGGAAGATTTGAAAAACGAACCATCTGATGCTGAGAATTCTATAAATGAATTCCAACAACTGACAAGAATCGTAAAACGTAAGCGTACGATACTTAAAGGCTGGAATGGCTTGTGGCAGAGTGATTTGACTTAGGTTGTACACTTGTACTTTGTATCAAATAAAAGTCTTTGTTAAAATTAATGTGTTTTTATTTTATAAGACACTTCTCCTGCGGTACATCTGCTATCTGTATGTTGTTTCTATGCGCCGCAACGTATTTCACTTCGGTCTTTATTCTGTTAAAGAGATTTCCTGAATTTGGATCATACAACATGTTTAGGATCACTAACGCGTTGGGATGTTTATTTTTAAACGCCCACTTGTCGCGGTTTAACTCTGAAAGTAGGTCACCGGTAAGAAACGATGTCACTCGCAACCGATAACGTTCATTTGTCACGGTTTAACTCTGAAAGTAGGTCACCGGTACGAAACGATGTCACTCGCAACCGCTAACGTTCACTTGTCACGGTTTAACTTTGAAAGTAGGTCACCGGTACGAAACGAGGTCACTCGCAACCTGATATCTTTCACTTGTCACTGTTTAACTCTGAAAGTAGGTCAGCGGTAAGAAACGAGGTCACGCAGGCAGGTAATGACAACACACACAGTCGGTGCATTTTATTTTTATTTTTAAAAATTAAATCGTAAATCAAGAATATCCTGAACAAACTTCTCTTGTGGTACATCTGCTACCTGTAGGTTGTTTCTACGCGCCTTAAGGTATTGCACGTTGGTCTTTATTCTGTTAAAGAGATTTACATATGTACCAGATATCGCGTCGTTTTCAGTCTGCGCTCCATCAAAGTTTACCACGTATGTGGCGGTTGTCGGTAGTAAACGGCCGCCTTCAGTTGGAACATTTGGCTTATCGCTATTCCGATACCCCAAATGTTCCTTCAGCTGACTGTTATAATAGGCAATCAACTCTTTAGTTTCCTTATTTTACAACATACTTGATGTCAACAAAAACATAATCTATACAAGACTTAACATTCAGCATGGGGAATCGGGTGTCCTAACCCCACATTCGGCTAGCGGGCAGCAGCAGCAGTCTGTATAACTTTACACACAACACATGTATACCTTTCATTCTCGTATAGCGCGAAGCAGATTGCTTATATATCAGACTTAACCTCAAATTAACACATGCGTGGCTTAACCTTACATTCTCGGCAGCGGGCCTCCGGTACCTGCTCAACACGTATTTATAACCACATGGCGGCAACTTGGGACCTGACCGCAGCAGCAGCCATCTTGGAACATGTGAACTGACAGGTTACCCGCGACCAGATGGCCGGCGCGCGGGCACGGACATCTGGTACCCGCGACCAGATTGCAGATTGCTGCAACGGCCGTCTTGAAACCTGACAGCGACGACCATCTTGGAACATGTGACGTCAGCTGACACCTGACAGGCTTGGAACATCTGACATTTGACAGCTGGCTCCCGCCATCTTGGAACACGTGACGTCAGCTGACAGATGACATCTCACTGCTGACTCCCACCGTCGTGACGTCATCTGTTCACGCATGCACAGAAAAATTGGAGGGGGTGGGCCAGGGTGGTGCCCTGTCTACTTGCGTTCTAGGGGTCTTAGTTCACCCTCATGTAAAGAAATCGTCATTAAGCACATTTTTCCACGAAAAATCGCTTAAAAATATTATTTCTGCAAAAATTGTCCGAAAAAAATTTGTCAAAAGTCAATAAAACATTTTTCACAATAATCTCCTAAAACCTTTTTTTTCGAAAATTCATTAAAACATGTTTTTTCACGAATTTAGTTATTAAAAAATGTCCTATCAAAACAGCTAAACATTTTTTTCAGACAAGAATTCATAACAAATTTTCTTTCAAGAAAATTACAATTTTTGTGGTAATTACTTTCAAAAAAACATTGTCTGCATGAAAATTCGGTAAAATAAATAAAACCTAATACAATCTGATTTAAATACAGACAAAGCGACTTTTTCTGTGGCTTCACACAGAATTTTTTCTTCTGCCTGATGAGGCCGTAATACGCGAAACTGGTTGCAGAAAAGAAAACAAGCACTTGTGAAACTACAGGAAAAGTCTATACGTATGTTTTAAGGATGGAACGGTTTCACTAAGTTACGGCAACAATCTGATCCGATATTAAAATTGAGTTAAAAGTCCTCCTCTTTAGAGATCATTTTCTACAAGAATGTGTTAAAAATCTATTGCTGTTACAAAATCTGATCAGATAACGTTAAAATTTAATAAAAGTCTAAAAAAATGTTACTTCAAAAATTCAGTTACCACTAAGATTTGAACCAGCGTTAGTAGACGAGTATTTGTTGATATACTTGTCGTCTTTACCAGTCAGTCACGACATGTATGTAACTCAGAGTTTATTACCGGACGCTAATCATGTGAGGTCGTCTGTGAATTTACTACGGACCTCGATTATTGCTAACAAGTAAGTCTAAGTCAAATGTATTTTTTTCGTAATTGTTTAATCAAACAGAGGAGAACGGTAGTTTTAACGTAAATCTAGTGCGGTGTTAAAGACATTTCATACAACATTTGCCACTTACAAAGCGATTAGTTCCAGAATCCTTGTTTAAAAATCATCATATCTGACGTTCCACGTCGCCACTTTGATAAGTTATGACATTTTCTCGTACTTCTTGACTTCTGCCGCCAACAAAAATTAATCCTTGCTTATGGAATTTAATATATTTTGTTTACCTCACACAATATTTTGGTCTTGGGTCATTTTATGATCTCCGGTGACATCCAATTTTTTTTATTAAATACTCATACCCTAGAGATCTAGATGTTGGTACCTATATAGTATGTATATAGTAATATAAACCCACGTATCAAATTTGATTTCCATACATTTGTTATTTTTGAAGATACAATTTTTCTCAAAGACCCAAAATTTTTCCGGCAAAACACGTCGGATTTTTCTGGATAACTAATGTATCCAAACCACTTACGAAAGGAACAAATTTGACTAAAACTACTCCAAAATGCTCAGTAAACATTCCGGGCTGTACGTAGCACGTTACTCGAGTCACGTAGTTTTCATCAACCAATCATAGCGCAGCGGACGAGGGACTCGGCAGTTGATAGCAGGTTCTGAAAAATGGTTTGTGTCTTACCTATGCCTACGCATAAGGCTTTTTTATCCCTCTCGTTTAAAATTTTTATTCGTACAGGTAATAATTTAAAACCGTGGAATTCGTCTGACTTTTCGCACATATTTTTGATAGTAATTAATAAATATACTATACAAATTTCAGGTTGCCTAAAGTATTTTTTTTCGTATATTCATAAAACATATTCTGGGTAGTCTGGTCATACTTCGAGACCGTCTAAAATGTCTGCAATTTTTATTCCTAGATTCTATGAATGCTAAAATTAAAAACCATACTAATTCCAAAGCGCCCAAAGAATATTTTTTTGGGATTAATTCTTTGCAAATGTCATACACTGCGCAGTAGCAAAATAATCGCAAAGGCCCTTCCTGACTCCCCATTCCAGATTCACTAACATTGAAATTGTACTTGTTTAACAAGTGCCTCAAATACCTACCCAAAATTTATCGCCAGCTCCATCTGGTATTATTACTGGCATTGAATATCGTGACGTATTCTGTATTGTCCTTTCATTCCCACTTAAGTTGCTATACACAGTTTTGTTCTTGTTCGTACAAAACAGTGCCCCTAATTAAACAGTATGTGCAGCAGTGAGTACTAAATAACTAACTACTACTATTTATTACTATTTGTTACTATTATGATCACAAATATGATGTTTTTTTTTGTTTTTATATAACATATATGGTTTCATAATCCAATTTCTCTTTGTTATTATTTTTTTCATTTATTTCAGTTAGTTTCTTATTTTTATTTCATTTGAATTTTTTAATTGTTTTTAACTAGCTTATGTAGGTATATATAATATGTACATTTTCTTTTCCAAGTTAAACGGAATTGATACTGGGACACTTGGCGCCAAGAGACCAGACCTGTATATCTAGACATTAGTTTACGTTTAAAGGTTACTTGAACAAACATAAACAAGTTTTTACACGTTAAAAATTGTATCCTTTGTTACTATATAACAAAATAATCGAACTTCAAAGCAATAATTTCAATAATCAATAATTAAAGTGTGCAGGTATAATACATATGTTTAAAATCAAATTGTTTTCAGCGCAGAATTATTTGTTTTATATCTATCCAAACACATTTTAGTTATTAAGCAAAAAGAAAATGGTCAAACGAATCCTTCACTTGGTTTACGATACCTTTTAGGAAGACAAATATTTGTATTCCCCAAATTAGAACGTAGTTTTTATTTTCACGGTAAAATTTAGGTTGAATTAATTATTTATAAATGAACTGGGAAAACACATTCGGTGTGGCGATATATTTGTCTTGTCAAATGAAATTGTCATAAGACAATACATACATTGTTACATGGGTTGGCTTTTACGTCAATCTTTACGATTAATGTGTAAGTATTTGAGACTTTGGCCGCAAATAATAGAGAAAATAGAAAGAAGTACTGACTACTCTTTTCAGTGAAAAATGTATTATTGACGTGTAGTTTTGATAAGCTTATTTTAACACCAGCATTTTGATTCGTTTAGAAAAAAATTAAAAACCAACGTGTAGGTTTTAAATAATAATAATAAAATGTTTTTTAGATGATATTCATAAAAACAAAGTACATAAACAAAGAATACAAAATGAAGCAATAAACATTACATAGGTCACTTAAGAAAGGTCCTGTTTTTGAATTAATTGCAAAAACATTTAAAAAACACATACATACACAGATATATATATATATATATATATATATATATATATATATATATATATATATATATATATATATATATATATATATATATATATATATATAATACGTATTTTAAAAGAATTCCGAGTGCATGGACGACTACTGAAGCCTTCGTTTATCTTTTCTTCATTATAATGTTTAAGTTAAGTTGTAATTATTCTAAAAAAAATGCTGTCGAGTTGTTAAATGAAAGTTCCTAATTTGAGATACCTATTGGTTCCCAATAAGGAAGTTGCATATAATTTACTTTTGATGAAAAACGTATTTAAAGTACAGCAAAATACTCTAAAAATATATGTCTACAAGTAAACCTCTCTTAAAGTGAACCACTAATTAGTAATTAATTATTGAAATATTGAATATAATTAAAAAAGACAAGGTGGGCGAAAACGCGATTTGATTGGTGAAGAGGTTTGTGACGTCACGATCCGGTACATCTGCTTGTTTTCGTTTGCATCGAATTCTGAACAGTTTTATCATAATTTGAAGTAGTTTTGGTGTTTAGTGTATAATATATAGGTTCAAAGGTAGTAAGTTGTGTGTAATCTAGTTTAGTGCGTGACTGTGTGATGGCTTCAGCAGATTCAGAATCACAATACGAGAATGCGAAAGGCATAATAGTTCCTGGGCATAAATATTATAAGTGCTGTATAGTGCCCAAATGTACTTTCACAACAATAACTACCCCCAACAAATTATTCTTTAATGTACCTAAGGATGAGAAAATCAGGAAGAAATGGTGTATATTTTTCTTGTAGATTATTTGAATGGAGAACATTTTGAGGTTATGCTTTTATTTACATTATATTTTATAAGAAATTACTACATAAAATCCAACAAAGATATTTACAGGATAAAATAAGGTTCATATCAGACACATACCTCCCAGATTTCACTCCTTTTAGCACCCATGAAATTCCATGAAATTCCTGAAAACGCAAAAATTGCTAGTACATAAATTTTTGGTAAATTATAAGATTGTCCTTGGACAAATCCAACTTCTGTAGCTATACTATAAGACTGTACAGTTTTTAAAATAATTAATACGAGTATATATATATATATATATATATATATATATATATATATATATATATATATATATATATATATATATATTAATATAAGTTGATAACAATAACTATCCGGCACACGTAAGTCGCATAAACACTAATGATATGAGGATCTCTGTGTGAGTAAGCGAGACTCGTTTGGCCGATACCGGATCCTGACGTCACAGTATGCCGTCTTTGTTTACGGCTGCGTATGGCCCGGAGGCAATTATTTTGATTTTCTATATTTTTTTATAGGAAAGCTATTGGTTAAAAATTTAAATTTTATATGGAAATTGATTTTATATAATGTGTGGAATTGAATAAGAGGAGAATAAAAAATGTGCAAATTCCTCATTTGAGACGTATCTCAAATTAGGAACCAAAACAAAGAACACTATTTTTTGTATTTTGTGTTTCAAAGTAAAAAGTGAAACTCCAATGACATGATAAGTGCTGTCAATGCTGCGAGAAATAAGGAGATGAGATATTTAAAGGCTGCAAATATTTTTGGGGTACCCAAGAGGACATTGGAAAAATATATGAATAGCACTAAAAGTCGGCAAGAACTTGTCAATTGGGGAGTTGGCCAGAAGACAGTTTTTGGTCCAGATCGTGAAGAACAGCTTGTCCAATACGCAGTAGTAATGGCTGGTCTGGGACCAAAAAAATCAAACGACTACCATTTCGGTTACTATTCCCGCATGAGGACCGTCGAGCTTATATATTTAACCAAACAAAACAATCTAATTTCTATTTGTCTGTCACGAGATTCACTCACAGAATGCAGCCTCCACTGAAACCATACTACGCACAGGAAATAGAGAATTGGCTCTGGGAAAATGAATTGAGTACTGTTTCTCCATATGCAATAGCTGGCATCTTTAGTAACGCTTATAACAGAGCTACTGCAATGGAGACGTCCTGCACTGGTTTTAGAAAAACCTATTTAGTACCTCTGAATCGTCATGTTTTTAGAGAACATGATTTTGGCATTCACCAAGACATTTCGCATTCAGAACCAAGGGACCAAGACAACAAAATGGGGCAGCTAATAACTGAAACAATCAACAATGAAGGGTATATTAAAGTGATCTATCCATCCATTTCTGCAGGTGAAAGTCAACATTAAACTACAACTGACCATATACAACTTGTTCAAAAAAAATTCCATTGCCTTCTTACAAAAATTATGGCCACAAGAAAAACTGTAGAGAAGGAAAGGCAAGTATTATTACTCTGACACCATACACAGATGAATTACAAGAAAATCTAGAAAAAACAAATAGAAAACAAATCCCCAAGAAGAATTCAACTAGCACAAAATCCAGTTGGAGGGAGGAACAGCCATCCACATCGCAAGGACAAAAGTTGAAGAAAAACGTGAGCTTACATCTTCAGAGACGCTAACAGACTGAAGAAGAAACAAGACAGTTACTCTAGTTCAGATTCAGAATGAAGCGACGACAATGTTGCGTTATCCGATTGTCCCAAATATTCCCAAGACAAACATGGCTAAAAATGGGACAAACGTGTTCAGTGTTCCAGTTCCAGTTGGACACATCAGGAATGTGGGAACCCAAAAGTAGCCCATTCATTTGCTGCTTCTGTGAAAAAATGGATTTTTTGAATACTGTTTCAAATTAAGGGTATATCTCAATTTTGCATACCCACCGATCTCAAATTAGGTTACTTATTTTTTCAAACATTTTTCGTAAACATTTTTATACCTTTTGTTTTTCATCAAGTTATAAATATTTTCTTGTATTTTCTAATATAAAAGTTATGTAAGAAAGTTAATGTTGTGTTTCAATTGAACAAAATCCAGAATTTTCTATTTTGTTTTCTATTTTCAAAAAAAGTATCTCAAAGGTCCCTTTCCTCTATACCTATCCAGGTAATGTAAGTCTGTTGAAAAGAAACTTGTTTTACAAATTTCATTAAAGTGACAGAAGCTTTCGAGAAGAAAACTTAATTTATGTTTAGAAAAGTCTGTATGCAGCAAGTGCGTACTGGTAGGGAATTTTCATATTATAAATTGGGATAGACAGACGCTGCAAGCCTTAGGGGTCTGACTAGGCAGCTTAAAAAAAAAGCACCAATGGTCAAATAAGGAAACAATAGTACCGACAGCAGGATCTTATTCTTAATCATAATGCTACTACAAAATGGTTGCAAATATTTATACATATGTACACACATATAAAAATTACCTGAATGTTAGTTCATCTACTTTCCATTCGTCCAGTGAATTATTGTACATTAGAGCAGTATACATTGTTACGTTAATTCTCATAAATACAGATATTTTATCTATCTATGATCATTGGTGCCAGTTTTTTTTTTGATGTGGTATGTAGTGTAATAAGAAGGGTGTTATTAAATTAGATTACAATTTACTTAATAAAATATATTTTCATTTAATTACTCTCTGCTATCAATAAATGTATTTATTCTATGTTTTTTTATTTCTATTTCTCACTTAAGAAATTCTCTATCAACCATGCTCTATTGCATTTCACTATTAAATAGAATTGTTACAAACTGTCAAACACTGACCTAGCAAGTGTGTTATAGTAGTATATTTTCATAAGAATTGTACACTATTATTATACGGCATATTACTAAAATGAATACTTTAAATTTACACCGACCTTGAAGATCGATTTTAGAGGTCCTAGTACGCGCATATTTGAAGAATTCTTTCGAAAGTGTTACCATCGATGTCTCTCTATTACCAAAAAAATCTTGTGTTCTAACTCCGTTTGAGAAAAATTTGCAAAACTCAAGTTTTTATGAAGCTAAGAAATTTAATTTTTCTATATCTGTAGTGTAAGTCTCTTCAAAAGAAACTTGCATTACAAATTTCATTAAAGTAACAAAAGCTTTACAGAAGGACACTTTATTCATATTTATAAAAGTAAAGTATCTGCAAATTTTAAACGTAGCAGTTATTTTTCCTTATTAATCGCCTGAATGATTTCGTTTTAATCAACCTAAGCAAACCGGTTTTTCAATATCAGCAATAACAAAATGTCTACTGGCAATTATAATTTCAGACTCAAAGCTGAGCAAGTTATTCAGGCGTTTTAAACAAGAATGAGATCTTGTTCAAAACTTATGAAATCTATATATCATTGTTTATCTAAATGTCAAAAGAAACCATGCATTCATCGGGCCGGAATCGATCACGCAACCTTATTCGTAGAAGGCAACCACGTTACCACTGAGCTAAGGATACGTTAACTAACCTTTTGTTTACATGAAGCTTGGCACGGGCTTCATACCCAAGATATATTATATTGTTATTAAAAGTATACGTAACAATTAATTACAGAATTAGTAGAATTACCATTGAATGACTGTTTCGATCTTATATGACGTCTTATGTTTAAGTTTAAAGATAAAAAAGAAACTATTTTAAAGCTTCTTTATAGAGACTTGACTTGATTTTGTTTACATTTCCACTATATTATTCTACACTTTCACTCTAGAACTGTATTTGGGGCCGTCCATCAAGCTACAGATATAGGTTATTTAAAAAAATGACTAAATCCCCCAGTTAAATAACAATTAGGTACTTGGCACATTTTTAATTTCATGTCGTCTGTAATTTGCGATATTTGTGGCCGAGATTTCACGATTGTTGGTGCGGGTAGTATGTTTTATGCCTCTTATTTATTTTGTTTCTTTACTGTTGGTGTATGGTTTATGCCTGTTGTATGAATCAATCTACGCATGGCAATTAACTAGTCTGCCTGTCAGGCATTGGACTTTAACTCCTAAGACGTTTCAACGCATGACTTTCACATTTTATTTTTAATTTGGAAAAACTCTAGATATTGTGTACCAACTTACTCAGAATTGACAACATAGGTTTATTTATGTCATTTCTAGCCACACGTAAAGCCTCATTCCAGTTACTCTGATACTTACAAAAATATAAGATTTTAAAAATATTTTTGTATATTTTTGGGGAAAAAATGTCCGTTATAGCTGATATAGTCCGCGGCCTTAATACAATGAAGTTATGTGCCAAGTTTCGTTCAAATCAGTTGAGTAGTTTTTGAGTTATCGCTCGGATAAACTGGATAACACGACAATATATATATATATATATATATATATATATATATATATATATATATATATATATATATATATATATATATATATATATATCGTGTTATCCAGGTTCACATACACACACACATGCACATAAACTCACATAAAATAACACGCACATAGCTATTATTGTTATCGATAAAAAAATGTCAAAAGAGAAGGTGCAGCAAATTTAATAGCCATGAAAGGCTTAGTATTAAAAAATTAAAATCAAAGTATGTGCCATGCCATACCGAGATTATATATATTTGATTGAAAAAAAAGTAAATTCAATAAAACACAGCATCGAATCAAATAGCCAGTGATACGTCTATAGATAATTAAGAATATAATAAGCGGTAGAGGGTGTAATCACTGATTTTAAGTAAATCTTTAAGAGGCAAAAATTCACCATACAAAATTATAGTATAGGTAAAAGAACACTAAAGGTAACATTTCCGAAATGATAAAAGGGAGTTGGGAAAGCAAAAAAACTTTAAAATGACAAAATAGGTATAAGAGTAGTATAATATAAGTCATTCCGAGACTTAAAAAGAGCAAAAAGGGTGCTGAATGCCTTAACAAGAAACCTATTTAATTTAAAGTGAAGTGTGTAGATACCAAAAAAGTTTAGCTGGTAAGACGTACAGACAATAACCTGTTAAATACAATAAGATGTTACTTATAAAAATTTGTTATGGTTTAATTATAATAGTATCCACAATTGGTAGAATGCGGACTGTCATGGAAACGAAAATTTTGATGAAAAAAGTTTGGCAGGAGGTGTCAGCTTAGAGAGAATTTAATAGGGAGAAGAAAAGCAGCGTCCTTGCAAGGTAGAAAGTTTGTACGAAAGGGGTGGAAAAGAAGATAATATAAAATTTAATGGCGGTTTCTTCCATCAAGTTCATTAGTCATTGGACCCATTGCCACTTAGTTCGACATTCTTGTTATTCAACAATTGATATAGCATCCGAACCAAATGCGTTTGTTTAGTTTTGATAGTTTTGGTAACGTTATTTGAAGGCACTAGTTTTGATCTTGACGATGAATAAATGTGCTTTGAGGGAAGACAAAGAGATACAGACAGGTTCTAGAAAATGTATTAAGGTAATTTATAATTATACGTAAATATATATTATATAGAGTTAGAAACGTGATCAGGGAATAAGGGTTAATGTTAAATATATTTGTCTTTCCTTGAATATATGAAGTCGATCATTGACTAAATTTGAGTTTATGGGAGAGCATTTCGGTAGAATTTGACATACAGAAGAAAATTAAAAACGGTCACACAGTAATTTAATACTCGTATTAAAAGAAAAATTATTATTTGAAATGAAAGTTTCCAAAACATTTACGTAACTACTTATTTGACAATAAGTATTCGAGATTAGGGGGAAATTATTTGTTTCAATACAGAGATAACTAGATGAACTTTGGACCTCCCCTGAGAACAATAGAGTTGGCCGAAGAGAGAAAATAATAAAAGGTTAGTATATGGCATAAAGCTTACAAATTTTAATAAGGACATTTACGCTTTGTTTGCTTTCTCTGAATATTAGAAAAATAAATTAACCACAGAACAATACTCTACATAAATTATACAACACTAAAACTACATAATCTACATAACTATAAATCGAATAATAATAATAGATCCCACAGAACCCTAAAAACATTATATATATATATATATATATATATATATATATATATATATATATATATATATATATATATATATATATATATATATATATAAATTTTAACGGACCTTGCTTTTGGGTTCTAGCGTTCTAGCGCTCATCTGAAGAACTTTTTTCAAAAGCTTTTCATCGTGATCTCTCTATTAGTGAATTTTCTTAATGAAAATTCAGTTAAATGAACGGTCTCTTCTTCGAATGGTTTAATCAATTTACTATTTCTAACGGGACTTTAGCATTAACATGATATCTTTCACAAAAATGCACGTACAGTCTTGTTTACATTATAAATCAGATAAATGTGAGTATTGTCGATGTTTATGTGAGTATTAACGTTAGGTAAGTCAGACTTAAACATTATAAACTATATATATATATATATATATATATATATATATATATATATATATATATATATAAGTTGGATGGACATTGTCTATACTTAATTAACTATACAACTTATCTGTCTTGCTACAGGTTCCTTGACCATGATTGAAATTCCGAATTAGATAACTCTACGGTATGGGTTGACCACTAATAAACCCCCATCATCAAAATTACAGATTATCGGAGGCCAAATGAATTATATTTCACAAGCTAACACTCAAAATTTCTTAATCAAAGCCTTAACCAATAAACGAGACTTTGATTCCAGCCATAAAATGACAGGATAAAACAGACCAAAACAAAGGCTAGACATTGCATAATGTCTCTCTTTGCTATTCTGAAGATATCCTTTATGCGATTTTAGCTTCATATTCCGTGAGAATGTAGTGAAAATATCAGTAATTGGACATAAATGAATTTTCTCGTTGCCAGCGTATACAGCCTACTTGGCTAACATATTAGCTTTTTCATTTAGAACTATACCTGCGTGAGATTATACCCACACTTATTTTACACCTTTCTTCATTTCGCAGGCTTGTAATTATGTTGATACGTTTGCAATTATGTAATTTTAAGTCGAACGAGGACAGATATTTTTTAATGATTTTTTAAGCTATTTTTTCTGTCGGTAAATATCGTAGCACATTGTATTGGTTGTTGTCTAACGAGCTGTAAGGATTAAAATATGGCGATTATTCAGCGGTAAATGTTGAGCTGTTCTTACCAAGTTTGAATTTTTTCTCAAATATAAGATCACGCAGACAGTAAGCGCACTTAGACTGTAACTCTCTTGAAAGCATCAGTAAAAATGTGAAGCAATTCTGCAAACTTATCATGGGCGTCGAAAATGGCCATTCAGGTATCTCACAACATATTTTAAATATTAAAATTATAAAGTTGTAAAAATCATAGAAGCTTCTGTAAATTTCGCAAATTTTCATAATAGACACAAGCAGCGACAACACTGTAGTAAGCGATCTGCCACCGATGTTACCACGCTAGAATCGGCTAGAACCAACCAGCGCGCTAGGGTTCGTAGACCTGGGTTGCTTCAAACAGGATAAATACGTATGGCGCGGCGAAATTACGCTTAGTTTATAACTGAACCGCATAATCAAAGTCCAGCGGTTGGGTTAGTAGAGAGAAATAAAAAATATTATGGCAAACAGTAGTAAGAAGGTGAAGACATAGCATTTCCATTCGTAATGAGAAGAACAATACTTATTTACAAAAGTTAAAGGTAAGAATGTATATTTGTTATGTAATTGTGTCTCGATTCCTAAAAAGTAAATATTAAGAGGCATCATAAGACTGTACATTCGAATTTTGAAAAATCATCCCCATTGCATTCTGCCACCACAAGGAAAAGCTAAAACAATTAAAACACCAGTTAACTGCACAACAGTAAAAAAACAGTTGACATAAATAATGCTGGAGCTGAAGCATCATACCGTGTATTCCAGATAATTGCACAAAAGAGAAACCTTATGAAGACGGGGAAATGATAAAATATAAACTGCAGATGTGTTATTTGCCACAACTTTAGAAATAAATACGAGACAGTTGCAGCTACGAAATTCAACTGTCTGCTAATAAAGTGACGATACAAGTAGAAGTAATAAGCAATGATATTTTTGACAGTTAAGAACTCACTTAGATAACTTTGTTTATTTTTCACTGCAACTGAACGAATCAACAGATGTAGTTGACACCTCTCCCAGATGGCCTTGTACGTCACGATGGTTTTAGCGATTTTATGATTAAAAAAGATCTTTTGAAGTTAATTCCGCTAAGAAGACATACTATTTGGCAGAAGTTGTTTTCTGATTTCAAAAATATTATTTCTTCTGAGACAATTCCAATATCCAAAATAGTAGGCTTAACAACAGATGGCGCTCCAGCCATGGTGGGCTGTGATATGGGTTGAAAGTTATGTCATAAAGATGAAAGTTTCCGCAATTTCTCTATTACCACCGTATCATCCATCAGCAAGCATTATGTGGAAAGTTTCTAAAACTATACAACGTTATGAAATTGGCAGTGAAAATTGTTAACAAGATTAGAGCTCAAGCGTTATAAAGAAGATAATTCGAAACCTGGGCCCATGAAATTAACTGTCAAAACGTTTTAATGATGTCCATTCTGCAATAGTTAAATTCTTCAAACAACGCAATGAAGGGATTCCGGAACTGGAAAATCCAATCTGGCTTAGACCATTTTGGTTTTCTTGTGGACAATACAGAAAAATTAAGTGAACTTAATGTTTTGGCAAAAAACCTAGTCAACTGCAATGCCAACCGTTTTCGTATTCTTTCAGGAAGGATATTTCAAAATCCATTGGGACCCTATGACAGTAAATATGTAGAAATAATTTTTAACTTAAAGGATAACTTCAAAAATCGTTTTAAAGATTTCAACGAAATGGCTTTAGTGGCGCAAATTGTTGTTTCACCCTTCATGGAAATTGATATGCAACAGCTTGCAACTTGTTTTATGCAGAACTTTGGCAAAGAAATCACTGCAACAGAAGTGGAAGTAATTGCTTTTCAAAATAATGAGCCTTAAAATAGTTAGTCTCGTTTACAAAATGTAGCTAGCCTATAGTAGGTAAAGACAAATATTCGGTTCCTTGTCTTGTTGACTAGGTAGCTCACTGTTTATTCTAAAATTATCAAAGTAGCTGAACGCATTAAAAAGGTTGGCGACCGCTGATCTGAGGCATTTATTTTGGATCGATTTATCTTTCTAACATGAGTTTTAGCTTCATCCGCATATAAATCATAGCCATAGTCAATGATGGACCGTACGAAGGATTTCTAAAACATGATGTTTATATTTGAATCTGTCCCCAGGTGTGTTACTAATATGAATGTCATTATGTTGACCCCTTTTAGTAAATTTTCATTAAGAACATTCACTAATAGAGAGGTGTCGATGGTAAGACTTTACCCTTATTTTGTTAATGGCTTCGGTGAGTTTGTTCATTAGATCTTAGCGCAGTATTTTTCTTAACAAAAAATTAAAAAATATTTTTTAAAACGCAATATCTTTCAAATTTTTATATGTTTGAAATGAAAATATACAACTCAAAATAACATACATAGACGTAGTTGTGTACCAATTTTCAAGTCTTTTGATCAAAGAAAAATTAAATTATCCAAGATTAATAATAAAATAATCCTCGACATCACTTTAAATTCTGTAATGCAACATCTACAATATTGAACAAAGACAGATGACAATCCATGTCATGCTATGCTATTTACATAAATCGTAGATAAAAATGTAAACGATGAAAATTACAATCATTGCAAGATGTCAATATGTAGCTGCTTCTTAGCGGGGTTGCCAGATCTTCCGAAATTTCATGTAGTTAAACCTTTCATGTATAAACATGTCAAATTTTCACAACTTCTGATAATAAAGAAAACATTTTATAAAATTTGATTTTATCAGTTAGTTAAAAATGCCGTAATCCATAGCTTTATTAAAACCTTCAAATTTCGAATTACCCATTTCTCATGATTTTTAATTTATCCCTCCAATCCCAGTTTACTCTATCTCACAACGTTGTTAGAAAAGGTTCGTGCTGGAACTCAATTGTTACGCGACGACCATGTCGACAATGAAGCCATTGATTACTTCCAATGTTTACTGATGTCGCAGTGATAGATGCCTTTGTTACAAGTCGTACAGCTACCTAATTTGATGTGACTTTTCGTGTCGAAAGTCGAAGTTCAAACTTGTTATATTATTATCTTACCGCTTACCTACCCATCCGCCTTGAATTATTGTGATTAATTGTGTAAGAATAAGTAGTGATTGTGTTATTTGTGTGAGTTAAAAATGAGCCGTGGTTCAAATTGCATAAGTAATTTATATAACACAAATAAACACAACAACAGAGATGTAGCGTACTTGAATTTGCCGAAAGATCGTCTGCTGTAAGTAAACATTATTAATTTATTACAACTATTACCGAGGTCGCTAGAATTATCAGATTTCCAATTGCAGAGCTAAGCAGTGGATTGAGGAAGTAGATAGAAAGGACCTATTGCTGGATGACCAATACATCAAGTCCCATTAGGTATGCAGCAAGCATTTTTCTTGGACCAATTTAAAAAACTTGTCAATAATAACCAAAAACTGAAAATAATTTGTCATGATTGATTATAAAAATAATTTAATAATAAATAATTCAACATCACCATTCTATGTTTTAATTTTTATTATTACTGCTCATAATAAGACTGTAAAAACATTTTTACAGCCAGTGCAGTGAAAACTTCTTTTAGAGTTTCAAATTTACCGTCACAAGTTTTCAAATTTACCGGCTCTATTTCTGCCATTTTAAGTGCTTAGAGTGCTATAGACATATCAAATGTTTACTAGAGACAACCCAAAAGCTAGTCGCCTTTGTGTACTGGTAGCTTATGGACATTTTCTATCTTCACCTCACTAATTTTTGATTCTGTAATGTTATTTATTGTCGACATCAAATTGAAAATTTAGGTTTTAAACATTATACAATTACTAGAGAGATATGATAATGCGGCTACCTATTTTTATGAAACTGTTGTTTTTATTAGATTTTATTAATGTATTTTACTGATTTTTGTGTGCATACAGTTAGAAGTAATTTTTTTTATGATCAGAATATTACTATGACATGATGATGAAATTAAGTTTATTACTGTTAACGCGCTCTCAATTATTTCTCTACTTTTCAACTTTGTGTTGCCACAATGTATTAGTTAAGGCCCCCCCCCCCTTAATTATACTTATCTTGTGCTTATAATATAAATATAGAAAGGAAATGAAAATGCAAGTGAACTTATTTAATTTAGTGCTGTGTTCTATATCATCTGAAAAAGACATTACAGACGACGAAATGGAATGTAATTTCAATAAATTTGCAGTTTACTGCACGGAGGGTTTTTTTTTCAGAAACATGCCTAGAACCTCCGTTGGATAAGCAAGCCACAAAACAAATTTGTTGCGAACAACCCCCAAGAAAGCTAAGAGACCAAGAATGATAAGGGGTGCTGGGTGGGGAGGAAATATGAGTGGAAAACGCTGGAAGAAAACATTTAATCGGACTTTGAAAATATGCGTTTTTCACGGGTAGCAATACCGCCTTAAACCATGTCTACCCCGCACAACATCCATATTCGCCACAGGTCCTTAACTTTCTTGGAGGTTGCTCCTAAGAAATTTTTCTTGTGCTTTATGCTTTGAAGGTGGTTGTATGCATGCACAAGGCGAAGGAGAACCCCCCGTGTTTTTGGATGAGGGGGCAAAAACCCTCTTCGTCCTAGAGCTTCCCCTTCTGCATGCATACAATCACCCTTAATGCATGAATCAAGAGACTTTTTTATGTGCAGCTTTCTAATGTATATTTTGTTGAGTATATTTCCTGTTTATTAATTGCTTTGTTTGAGTTTTGAATCCAGAAGACTGTATAAATATTTATGTTAGAGATCATGTTTTGCTTGCCCTCCCTTACCCTATTCTTTACTATTCCTAATTAAATGAAATATTTTTTATAACTTTTAATATAAGGCTAAATCACTATTATATTATGTATTATTCTTATGAAAATTCACTACCGTAACGCACTTGCTGAGTCCCAAGCATATTTTTTGGTTCGACTAATATGTATTAACTATTCAATAGGTGTATTATAAAAATTGACTCTTCTATAGAAAGGCGTAGGCCGTAAATTAATTACGTATTTCATATTGATAATTATTTTATAAGTTATTTATTAATGGCGTATTCAAAAATGAATATAACAATTCCAGCAACATATCCTAAAACTAGCAGTAAAAATGCACCTTGTACTTTTGAAAAATCAATGACTTGCTGTATTTCTTTATCAAATGAGGAGAAAAAGTTCTTCATATATCTGACCTCAGCTCTACTAGCTGAAGACCCATAGAAATATGAAATATGTCCATACTCAAGTAGCTTCAAAATTCTTTCGTCTATCAGCATTTTGTATGGAGAGTTCTTTTTTAAAGCATACACCACAAAAAAATTTGCAATGCAATCATTTATAACCTTCATTTGGGTCTTCCCATAATCATCCAGGGTTTCGGTATTTAAAATCAATTGCTGCGGAAGAACATCGACGATACCCGCGTATTTGCCTTTTCTTAGTCTTTCATTCCTTTCAGAAACATTTTTAACTTCCACAAATAACTCAGCTATTTTATGGTGTAATTCACTCTTAGTACGTGTTAACCAAACACGTAATTCATCGTCAGGTTCCTCCCAGTGAATTTGCTGATCGACCATATCTTGCAGAGAATTGATGTTTTCTGAAAATCTAGGAAATCTCAGCGAGGTGGTCAAACCTGCTGAATAATATGTCGTTAAAAATATTGAGTAAATCGACAAGCATAATAGCAGCACTCTGGTGGTAGAAAAATCAATTTTAGATAAATTTATTGAACTGCAAACAACGGTAAACTCATTGAACAAGGACCTTTTATGGAATATTTTAGTTTCTTGCGTTTGTTTTACGTTTGTTAACCATGCTAAAAGTGATGCGCTCAAAATATACACGAGTAACATGCTCAATAGAAATACAGTAAAACACAGCCATAATTTAAATCCAAAAGGTTGAAAGACAAAAGTTAAATCAGATATGAGCGCTGGTTTAGATACAATAAATGTTGCACACATCTGACTATATGGATAAGTACTTTCAGACTTTACACTTCTTTGCCAAAGACCGCAAATGGCCATATCGTTTGATTTATTTGCTACAGAATCTATTATATCATGATACAAATTAAGTTTTTCGTGCTTGTTTTGATGAAAAGTGACATATTTCAAATGCCAACCTTTTGTAATTACTTTCACAATATCAATATCAATGCCTGAAATTACATTGTCATTAATTTCCACGTAAGGTGGGCAGTTGAATAAAGCTATACGTAATTTCTTAGATGGGTTTTTAAAACTTGATTGGTTTTGTGCCATCTGAAAAACTTTTATATTTTGTATTGTAATTCCAGTGTTAGAATGCCAGTTTATGTTACCTTCAATTGATTTAATGTTCATGTTTAAATTTGGCTCACTGATATCCAAAAATATTGCACCATTCATTACAGTACATGTAAAGTTATGCCTAATAAAGGTGATATCTACTTCTTGTAAATCTCGACGTATTTCAAGTAGTGTATAAATAGTTTTACATTCCTCGTAAATGATTAAAATTTTTCTATAAGGCTTAAAAAATTGATTAACGTTTTCTGGTGGAAACAGTTTTCCAAGATCATTAGGGTTATGATACGACAAGATGTAAGCATCGCAAAATTCACCCAGACTTGCTTTCTTGGTGGTTATTATAACTGTTTTGTTCATTTCCTCAATTATTTCAGTTATAATATCTATGGTCACTAGAATTACGTCACATAAAATACACAAGTTTTCTTTATCAACAATAATTTGGTTAAAAACGCGTGAAAATTGGTTATTTACTTCTTCGTGATATCTTCCTTCTACTATATAGACAATAAGTAATATGAAAACTATCATCATGTTAGCAGAGCGCAAACTTTCCAATAATTGAGTGGATGAAACTTGTGAATAGATTTATGTTGTAGAACAAAACTAATCGTCCCGTTTAATCTAATAGCATGTCATCAAATATTAACAATGTAATTTTCAATATGATTATACTGGTCTTTGTAATATTATAATGTATTATCTTTAGCTCTGGTTTTATTTAAATAATGACGGTTGTCTTTCACATATAGCTAATTTTATTCCATCATCATCAAGCTAAAATATATATTTTTCCATTATCTTTTGACAGCCCATAAACACAAAAGGTTAAACAACTTGGTAAGTGAACCCATTTCTGTAACAAGGTATATAAATCTACCAGTACACATAAAGACAAAATATATAGAAAATATAAATAAAGCTCACTTGTTCAAAAGATCTTAGAAATCACTACTATTACAGTCTAAAGACAGAAAACAAAAACCGCGAACATGGCGAAAACATGACATGACAAAGACAAGAAAAGGAAAATGTTTTACGGAGGTTGCTGGCAACCCCAAAAACAGCTACTTTATATTCATTAATTGTTGTTGCCCTTACTTGGTGAAACCGTTCCATAATAAATACAGATCTAGAGACTTCTTCTCTGGCTTACAAGTGGTTGTTCTCTTCTCTGTAACCGGTTTCGCTCTTTACGGCATCACCAGATGGGATAAAATTGAATTTATCAATACGCCTTCATTACAACTATATATAACAATCCGGTGCTACGTTAGAGTGTTCAAAAAAGGCGCATGCGATTGGTACAGTTTGACACTAATAACATTATGTCGTTTCCTCCAGTAATATTCCGACCGTTTTCTTTAAAGTGTTACTTATCTCATGCTTATCCTTACTTTATACCTAAGTATTTTCTTAATTGCTGGTTACTTTTGATTATTCTCATTTTTTTCATCTCTTTTTTCTTCTCGTGTTTTTTTTAACTTTTTTTTAAAATTTAATGCTTTCATTTTATTATTTTGTATTTCTTTTGTTTTTTGTTTTCTTTGGAAGATTTTGCTGTTATACAATAATGTGTAGCCATAGTGTACATTCAAAGATACATTTATATAAGTCTCAATTATTAGATGCAAGAAGACAGCACATGTATTATGGGTAACGCATGTGTTTCTTCGCGAGAACGTTCCTAATTAGTTATATTACATAATGAGCCTTTAGTTTGCATGTTTGTAATATATGGTCTAATGTTCCGTATTCCCGGCACTCACAGTCTGGGCTCTCCTTTATAGATATTTTTTACTGATGGCGAGAGAAAAGTCCGTGATTGAAACGTAACCTACATATCCTAGTTACAAAATATCTGTTACAGTAGCAATCCTTGAACAATGCGGTCCTGGGGAGAACCAGCTGGATATATCTGTAATATTGACCTTAGTTGCCTTAACTATAAACTTGTGACCATCTTTTATAGCAATATGCTTTCCTACGTAAATAAGATCCCGTACAGGACAACTATATTCAACAAACTCTCCGCCATCTATTGATCCCTTTGTTAATTTGTCAACGTTCTTGTTGCAGATAATACCACAATGCGCTCTCACCCATACAAAAGCATCCCTTTTGTTATTTTCTTTAGAAGGTTTTAGCGCTTCAGATAGTTTTTGAATCTTTGTTGGGGTGACAGAAAAATTTAAAAAACTTTTTTTATAAATTTATACATATAAGTAAATTATTGATCCAAAATTTTTGATTATAAGATTAAATTACCTTAGGGATAACAGCGTAATTTTTTTTAAGAGTTCTTATCGAAAAAAAAAGATTGCGACATTTGAATCTTCATTAAAATTAACTATCTTCATTAGAACGTTTTGGCTATCAGCCATTATTGTGAATAGGTTATGGTCTATGGTGTGTTGTTTTTTAGTATTTTTTTCTTGTCATAAAAAGCACATCCGGTACCAGATTCTGATTTGAAGCCATTTATAGGTCTCGTAGCTGGTAGTCTCAGATTGTGTGTGGCATTTCTGATTTTAATCAAGGACACTGAGTAATCTGTTATGATGCTAACTGTAAAAATGTGGAATGCTGCATGATTTTACGTGTCCTCCTGGCGCAGAGGCCATGCTAGTCTTCTCTGTATTGTTCAAATTAGTTTATGTATCACCAAAGCGAGTGATACGAAAGAAATTCTAAAAAAAAAATGACAATGACGTCTTTATATTGCATATGCCATGTATATCAATATTTAACATTAAAATGAAATCAACATATGGTAATAATAATCATCATAACAATCATAATAATAAAATAACTGATTAACAATAATAGAAATCAATAAAACAGATTCTGTATACAGTACACGTTCGTATTCTGTAGTGCTCACACCTACGATAATACGTGCGTATTTTAATAGTGTTTTTGTTTGATTGAAACAATATTCAACAAATAATTAATCGTAAAGGTACTCTGTTAATAAATAATATTTAGTTTATCTCGTAATTCTACATAAATATAGTGTTTTAAGTGCATATAAATAAGTAAATCGGTAAAGCAGAAGGTAAGTTATGGACGACGAGGAGGGGGGCGGGGACCCGCCTCCCAGTAATACAGGCAAGCAGGCCTCACAGGTATGTGAATATGAATCTTTATCACCTAAAGATAATAACCCGTATATTGACTTCAATAATAAATACCGTTCATCGGATGTTTCCCCCTATTGTGTATTTATTCAACATAAAGAAAATAATTTTGCTAGATTATTTCCCATAACCGCAGGTCACCATTTGATGGCAAATACAGAATTTAAAAATGACATTATTGATATTAAATCAGTAGGAATAAACCGTGTTAAGGTTATCTTCAAAACAGCGTCTATAGCTAATCAGATGGTCAACAATGAACTTCTAACACAAAATGGGTTAATAGCTTACATACCAAAATTTTTCACGCATAGGAGAGGTATTGTTAGGTACGTAGACACAGTCTTTGATGAAGAATACTTACTTAAACAGATAGAATCTCCAGTCGAGGTAACGGAAGTTAGACGAATGCAAAAGAGAGTAACTGATGAAAGAGGTGAGAACAAATTAGTGAAGAGACAAATTATTATTGTATCCTTTGTAGGAAATAACCTTCCCAGATACATAAGAATCAATGGCGCTAATTTAGAAGTAGAACCATACGTTCATCCCGTCATTCAGTGTACGAACTGTTTAAGGTACGGACACTCGAAGAAAATGTGCAAAAGTCGTGTAGCGAGGTGTAAAACCTGTAGTGAGGAACATGGAGTGGGAGAAATTTGTGCTAACAAAATATTTTGCGTATATTGTCAGAATAACTCACATTCCACATTATCTAGGTCTTGTCCTGTCTTTGAAAAACAAAAAAGAATAAAACAAATCATGGCAGAGAAAAATATCACTTTTAAGGAAGCCCAAACTATTGAGAATAACCCTTCTTACTCCAAAGTTGTCACCAGCAATCGCTTTCAAGCTTTAAATGATCTCAATCAATACCCTTCACTACCGATAACATCTAACCCCTCCCCCCCAAAAACCGTACAAAGTTTTGCTTCAAATAATAGCTCCCAAATAAATACATACAGACAACCCCCACGTAAACTGAGATTAAACACAAGCAGTGAAAGTAAAAAACGCAAACCCGAAAAATCCCCAGAGATCATTCATCCCTCTTCATCACGACCACAAAAGAGAATATTCCTCTCCCAACCGGTAACTCCAAACCCATATCGAGATGAATTCGTTCGCTATAAAAATAGACTAACAGAACAGATGATGGGTTTGTTTACAGACCTGGTGGAACACATTTCTCCACATCATTCCAAAGTAATATTAGACAAATTAAATATTAAAAATACTATATCATCTATGATATCTCGTAATAGGGAAAGCGACAGCGATGGGGACACCTCATTCTGACATGTTCAGTCGGCTCAATTCTTCTCTAAATATCGTGCAATGGAATTCACGTTCTATACTCCAAAATAGATGTAACCTTAGTAAATACTTATCGGATAATAAGATAGACATTGTCATGATTAGCGAAACATGGCTAAAACCTACAAATACTAATTTTAAATTTAATAACTATAATTTAGTCAGAAAAGACCGATTAGGTCGAAGAGGTGGTGGTGTTGGAATTTTGGTCTCTGAAAAACTTAACTATGAAGTATTTACCTTAAACTTTAATGCTGGCGGTGAGACCGATGTGTGTGCTATTAAACTTACGAATTTAAGTATTAATATTGTCTGCGTCTACAAACCTCCAGAAATTATCGTACGAAAATCTCAGTGGGTACAATTGTTTAGGCAATTTAATGGTAAAACATTAATTGGTGGGGATTTCAACTCAAAGCATAGCCTGTGGGGTTCACCGAATGATGATAATCAGGGTTCGGAACTCAGCGAGGCGATAGACGAAACAAATCTTGTAATTATAAATAATGGTTCGCCAACTAGGATCTCCCGTCCACATGAAAATCCGTCAGTGGTAGACATAACTATGGCTACCCCAGATTTGGCAGGCGAGGCACATTGGAATGTACAGACAGAAAACCTTGGCTCAGATCATTACGTCATATCTATAGTGGTACAACAAACGTTTCACACAAAAAGAAATACTCCCTATGTTAGATGGGTTGAATCAACAGCTGATTGGCTACGGTTTCAGGATATCATAGATAAAACACTGGACTCGGATAGCAATCTGACAACAGAGGACAAGTTCAAGAAATTAACCAATGCAATCTTTTTAGCCGCAGACTACTCAATGAAACAAAATAAGGTTGTAAATGAGGCCCACAGACATCCAGTCTGGTGGGATTTAGACTGTGAAGTAATTTACAACAAACGCAAGCAAGCATTACACGCCTATAAAAGAGTGTCGAATTATGAAAATTACATCCAGTACAAAATAGTTGAAGCCAGAGCCAAAAGGACATTCAAACAAAAAAGTCGTGCTGCGTGGAAACGCTTTGTAAACAACTTAAATAAAAATACGTCACTCTCATCTATTTGGAGCTTTATCAAAAGAATTAATAATAGTGAAATTGGAAACAATACAGTAATAGACGACCCACTAACAGACGAGATAATGCAATTGATTGCACCACCTGGCGCTGCAGATCACCTTGGAATGTTTAATGAATCAGAGTTAGAAAACCACTTAAGCAAAGCTTTTACCATGCAGGAATTGGATCTCGCAATGAAAAATACATCGAACACAGCTCCAGGCCTTGACAGAATTACATACAGAATTCTTAGCAACCTACCACATAAAGCTAAAGAATTTCTACTGGACATATTTAACGACTGGTGGACAAAAGGGATTGTCGTAAAAGAGCTTAAGGAAATTGTCATACACCTTATATATAAATATGGCAAAGATCCTACGTTAGCAACATCCTATAGACCTATCTCTCTTCTCAGATGTATTACCAAAGTGTTTGAAAGACTAATAAAATTTAGACTCGAATGGCACTGTGAGAAAAATCAAATATTCTATCCTCACCAGTTTGGTTTTAGAAGAGGACTGGGCACCACTGATGCAATTTCCCAACTTGTGACTGATATTCAGTGTGCGTTTAGCAAAAATCGATATCTTGTATGCCTTTTTGTTGACATAAAAGCTGCCTATGAAGCCGTTAATTTGAAACTGCTTAAAAGAGATTTAGAGGAGGTGGGCCTTAGTAACAACGTAGCCCTAAATATTGTACAACTCTTTCACAATCGTGAGATTAGTATTAGAAGAACTGATAATACATTGACAGAAAGCAGAACTATAGCCCAGGGAATTCCACAGGGCTCAATACTCAGTCCTTTACTCTTCAACGTTTATTCAAGAAACCTTCATAGTTTATGGCCCGTAAACATCAACTGTTTGCAGTTTGCCGATGACCTTTGCATATATACAACGCAGAACAATTATGCAGATTGTGTAATACAAATACGGTATATAATAAACGTTTTACATGGTTGGCTGGAAGAGAGAGGGTTCCAACTAAATGAAGATAAAACATCGATCATGTGCTTCACTAGACACAGACTACAACTTCCTCGGTATATAAGTGCCAACGCATACACAATTAAGACGGTAAGCACTTATAAATATTTGGGACTCATTTTAGATAGCAAACTTCTTTGGACTGCTCACATCAAATATCTTAAGAGCAAGTGTGAAAAGGGTATAAACATTCTAAAGGCGACAGTACACAGAAACTGGGGTGCCGATACACTAACAGCGCTAATATTCTATAGATCCTATATAAGATCTATTCTAGATTACGGCTGCATACTCTATGGATCAACATCTAAAACCAATATGTTGCAGCTAGAAAGAGTGCAGATAAAGGCACTCCGCATGAGCATCGGAGCAATGAAATCTACACCAACGGAGGCGGTCTTTGCAGAAGCCTCAGAGCCACCCTTACACCTTAGAATATCCTTTCTGGCTAATAAGTATTTAATAAAATTGAGAAATAGAAACCCATCTATGATAAGCAGTTTATATTCACTTTTTATAGAAACACTTTGCAACAAATACTGGAGAATAAAGAATGATCCGCCTTTAGCCACCGCCTTTGAAAAAACTATGGTCTTTGAAGAAAATGTTAGAACATTTCTAATTCCACCACTATATAAAATCGAATATGAGCAATTTCTGCAAAAGTTCGAAGTCTTAATACCATCCTACGCAGAACAAGATTCTCAAAACAAATCAATCTTTCAATCCTACTTGAGTACTTTTAAGAACAGTAATCACATTTACACAGATGGGTCAAAAACAGAAATTGGTGTAGGTGCTTCAGTTTATATTCAAAACCATAATATTAAATTAAAATTTGCTTTAGCTCCTCTATCATCAATATATACGGCAGAACTTTATGCCATAGCCGAAGCTTTAAAATGGATCCTGAATGCACAAGAAATAAACTCTGTTATTATAAGCGATTCACAGTCTGCGCTGAGGACTCTTCAAAATCTAGGAATGACTTATTTTCATAATGACATAATAAGACAAATCATAGAAATGAATGGTAGGATTAGGACATACGGGACAGTTAAGTACTTATGGGTAAAAGGCCATGCCGGTATTCACGGGAACGAAATAGCTGATTCGTTGGCCAAGCAGGCCGCTGAAGACAATGCGATCGATAGCTATGTTCCTTATGCTGATTTGTTTAACCCACTAAAAGATCAGCTATTAAAAATGTGGGAAGAAAAATGGAAAAAATACACCGAAACATCCACTAATCATTATAGATTATTATATCCTACACTGCCTAAGAAAAAAAACCTAGAGATACAATGGGCTAGTCATAGCAGAAATATTAATATAATGTTAACTCGTATGAAATTCAACCATGGTAGATTTCAGTCACATCTACATCGAATTGGGATAGAAGCAAGTAATACCTGTGCTTGTGATGGACAAGCTGTCGCTGATTTAAACCATTTACTTTTTTCTTGCTCTTTCTTAAATACGCAAAGAAACCAACTATACATATCCTTAATTGCTCTGGGAGTGCAATTTCCATTAAATCTAACCCACATACTGGCTATAGTTAATGCACCGATAGCCAGATGCCTATTTAATTTTCTGAATAAATCTGGTATCAACCTATAACCATCATTATGTTAAAAAAAAAAAACAAAAAAAAAAGAAGGTTGTAAGCAGTAGTAGTATCTTGTTTGTAAATATTAAATTAAGTTATGTTAAATACACCAGTTGTAAATATGTTTATTTTAGATTTAAGTCCTATTAATTGTAAATAGTTAATATCCATCTGTCTCACCATCTGTTTACCCTCACCTAGCCGTGGCCCTCTTTGTGATGTCTAAGCCGTCTCGATAGGCCCCGAGGCGCATAGTGTCCTAGTTTTATTTTCCCAAAAAAAAAAAAAAAAAAAAAAAAAAAAAAAAAAAAAAAAAAAAAAAAAAACATAATAGTACAATTAATTTAAAAAAAAAACAAAAAAAAAACAAACATAATAGCACAATTAATTTAACAGAAAAAAAAACAGCACAATTAATTTAAGAAGAAAAACTGAATAATAGTTTCCAATATATCTATACATGTAAAACACACATATTCGTTTCACCCGTCAGTAATTTAATTACAAAAACAATAAGCTAATAAGTTTAAAACTTTAGTTTAGAGACTACAATTACTTTATTACCCACTTATTATTTTTACCATGTTTCTGCGTTTATGAGTGTCTCTTAATATATGTGTATATGAGTCTACACTATACATTTCTATAATATGTAGAGAATTGAATTATATCTTTGGAATGTACTGTGGCCGGCTGAACTTGATTTCCGAGGCCATCCCTTCGTCGAACACAACAACAGATTCTGTATAACGAAAACATTGGCATACATCAATTTGTTACGACTATGTTAACATAGGCAGGCGTATTTTGTTTGATATATTTAATGAGAAGAAGAGTTTTCAAGAAAGGGAAATCGATCAAACCAGTTGGCTTATCAAAAACAAGGCAGTTGTTGTCGTATATGTGCTTCTTTACTTTTAAAGTCAAGTTTGCGTTTATCAAAACCGTAATGATATAATTTATATACAAAATGAGGGCTCTCCTAAAGGTAATCAGCTGTTTGCTTTATTAGCCAAGGTATTTATGAAAAAGTTAGAAGCCCAAATTTTAACATCAGAAGTTTCACATAATATTGTGTAGATATGTAGAACCTTCATGCAAATATCAAATTTACTCTAGATGAAGAAGCTAGGAAAAGTGAATTTTCATTAAAGAAATTCACTAAAGAGGCAACGATGGTGAGACTTTGGGATTTTTTTTTTTCAAAAGAGCGCGAATTAGGGTCCCTAGAACCCATATCCAAGATCCGTTTTAACTCTTCTATGTTTATATATATATATATATATATATATATATATATATATATATATCCGAACGATAACACAAAAACTACTCAACTGATTTGAACTTTGAACGAAACTTGGCACATGTCTTCATTTCATTATAATCGCGCACAAGTTCCTAAATCAGCTATAACGACATATTTTCCCCCAAAAATATACAAAATAATTTTGAATGCGCTATATTTTTGAAAGTATTAAAGTAACTGAAATAGACTTTACGTGTAGGTACAAATGAAGTAAATAAACCGGTGTTGTGAATTTTAAGTAATTTTGTTCACAAAATTTTCAACTTAAGTGGTTAAAGTATGATGCCAGATAAAGACAGAGTAGTCACCTTCCACGCGTAGATTGATACTTATAGTACAGGCATACATCATAATGCAACGATAACCAAACAAAATAGTACACCTAAGACGGGATTGCCACAACAATGCTAATGTGCAACGAACGTTCACACTCGAACTGTGGAGATCTCACCTTAATGACCGTCTTCGGGTATATTTGAATGGTCGGGTTTGTAAAATGTTTAAATAACCTAATCTAAAAATAAGAGGGGAAAATAAGTAAGTTTTATATCAGCTGCTTAAAGTAGAAGCCAGATGTGATAGTGTATTTTGTTTATTTATTATAGTTTGACCGTTCTGTTTTGAGGTTAAGTAAATGATTGTATCTTAAGTTAGGTTCATACACTCGCGAATTGCGAAAAACGAATTGCGAAATCGCAGCGAAACGTATCCATGTTGGTTTATTTTAAATAATATCGTAATATTATTTAAAATGGAACAATAGGAATTAGTTTCGCAAATCACAATTTGAGAGTGTATGAAGTAGCCTTTAGAATATAGAACTACGATCTATGGATTGTATATGTTTCTAAATTGGAAATCAAATAATAATAACGTGTTTTGTTTATTTATTGCAGATTCACAGACAGTTCTGTTTTGAGGTTAAGTAGTAAATTATTGTCTTAGAATATTGTTTTATATACTAAGTACACACCAAAACTGTGGCGATCCCACCCAAATGACCGGTTTCGGATATAGTCGGATGCTTGGGTTTCTAAAATGTTCAAATATGCCACTCTGAAAGTGAGAGGAAAAAAAGGAAGTTTTATATCAGCTGCTTGAAGTAAAAACCAGATGTGATAGTGTGTTTTATTTATTGGTGAATTTTCTTAGAAAAAAATCACTAAGGGGGAGATCCTCACTTATAAATTTTGAAAAAAAATACAAATGAGCGCGAACTAGGACCCCTAGAACCCATATTCAGGGTCAGTTTCAATTTTTATATGTATATATGTTTTTTTATATATATATATATATATATATATATATATATATATATATATATATATATATATATATATATATATATATATATATATATATATATGATTTATTTAAATAGATAATTTACCGTAAAATAAATATATTTTCTTATGGAATATTAGATACTATAATGATAATGGTAATGGTAGATATTATAATAGTCGTGTATATTTTTAGGTTATGAAATATATTGGTTTGGTTAATACACATGGTTAGATGTGATTATGATAGATTGTCATCAAGTAAATCAATTAAATTATGATATATATATATATATATATATATATATATATATATATATATATATATATATATATATATATATATATATATATATATATATATATATATATATATATATATCAAAATCAAAGTAGATTTCACTCTACTGGGCATTTACATAGTAGAGAGGAAGGAGGAAGTTACGTGCATAAGTAAGTCGAACGTCCGCTATTTTTTGGAACCTAAACAATTTTGAATCATTTGTGTTTTTTGAGTGAAAATGAATTAAACCTTGTAATATTAAATTTACATCAAATTAAAATGGTTGTGTGTGCGGCTTATGGTTGTAAGAATCGAAGTGAATGGAACTTCACAGATAAGTTTATTCATTGCTACTTGGGACCCGTTAAATTATTTACGGCATATTTCTCGATTTAGGTAACTAATGACTGTGTGTTCTCAGCATATAGTTGCAATAAGTATATATCAAGGAACTTGACCATTTCTTACGAATTTCCAAGATATTTTCATTCAAGATTAGGTACTACTTTCTAAATCAGCATGTGTTCAACATCGCATTTTTTACCAATGGCGCGCATCACACATTTCTCTGGGGCTGTCTAATTTTCAACAAATTTCCATGCACCAGCATTTTGAGACGTGAATTACGAAAATGAGCAAAGAAATCTGCAATTCTTATTACTTCTGGAGTTTTACTTGTTTTACCGGAAGATGAACGTATCCCCATTCATTGGAACAAAATGTATGTACACATCAAAGAAATTTTTTTCATTATCTGAGGTCCAAAGTAGGTGCTCACCCTAGAAGAGAACTTATATCTCATACCTAATTTCCCAGATGTCAAAACTTCTTAACTGGTTCTAATACTTTCTCAATCATTCAAATCATAAACAGATATGTTATTCCATTCAATTTTCATGATTTCAGATTTGCATTCAAGGATACACAAAGGCTTGATGTTTGGCTTCGCAACATGAAACTTACAGAATATTGGAAACCTTCAGAAAACAGTAGACTCTATTCAAAACATTTTACAGTGGACCAGTTCTACCAGATTAGTGGACAAATGCGTTTACTAGCTGAAGCAGTACCCACAATATTTCCAGAGCTGCCAAGATATCTATAGCAAATGACACTCATGAAGGTAATGTCGATTTTAAAGTTTGTTCAGTGTTTTTCATGATCTTATAATACAAAGAAGTGCATGTCACAAATTTGTTGCTTTTTAGTTTCGTAGTATACAGGATATGTTTCGCTTACGAGCCAATACAGAGCATGGGGCATGTAGGAAAACCTTAAATATTATGATTTAATGCAACTTACCCCCATACTAAGTGACACCGCTGACAAGTTATAGGCTTTCAAGGTAGGGTTCCAAATTTTCAAAATTTTCAATATTTTAATAATACTTAAATTAAGAAAATCCAATTTTTGGTACACGTTCTGAGTGTATCAAGAGCATTAAACGAGTTCAATTGAAGTATTTCAAAGGGTTGAATAGGGGTGATGCATCCTTAAAATGTGACAGAATTGTTTTACCTGTCTGCGGATTAAAAAAACTATTATTTCATTTGATGGGTAAATTATTTTTGAAACTTTTTTACTCCTCTTATTTTTCAAAAAACGTTGTCATTTTCAAGAAAAACACTAATAAGTAAAGACACGTATTTTACCAATGTTACTTAAAATCACCGAAAATTCAATAGTTGCCTATGAAACTGTAGGTCAAACTTGACAATCAGGAAATAAAATTACGTATTTGATTTTAGCAATTGTTTGCTGATTGTTTTGAAAATGGCCGGAAAGTTTTTATTTAGTGAACAAGTTGACATGCTATTAGTGTTTCTGCGATGGAAACTGCAGAAAAAGTGTTAAGGAATATCGAAGAAGCTTTCCTAACCCTGTGGTCCCCATAGAGAAACATTTTACAACCTTGAAGGACGAGCTCGAAAAACAGGCAAGTTTTACAGTAACACTCAAGAACGTGTATATGGGTAAGTTGCGCTAAATCACCATATGTTAGGTTCCCCTACATACCACTGATCTCTATCGGTTATTATGCGAAACACCCTGTATTTTCTAAACATTCGGCTTGATAGGAGACAGGACAACTCATTTTCATTATTCTCTCGACATTTTAAGTGGTCTGAATTGCTGCCGTTAGTTATAATAGAAAACACGTTACAAAAGCTCAATAACTTTATATCTAGACATTGTTGTTGGTATCGTGGTGGAGTCGAAACTATTCATATCCTCTAGTCAAAAATTTGAATATACGCGTTGAAGACGAGCTCCTATCTCCTATTCACGTTTTGAAAATATAACGCTTTTGTCTAATGTCATTGTATTCAAATTAAGAAAATCTTGTTACAATTTTGAGGTTATCATCATCCTTATTGATATCCTAGAAACTCCAAAATGGAAAAAATAACTCTCATAACCATATCAACTGTTACAGCGAAAGAATATATATCCACAAGATACCGCTGAACCCTCTACTTCAGCATCTACTTCTCTGTAAGTACTCCAACACATGTGACTTAGACTTCAAGAAATAAATAAGTAAACAACTATTTCATAAAATGAACAGAGGTCAAGTAAAAACAAAGAAAATTCGTGTGCTGATACAGAAACTCAAAAGGTATATAAAACGAGAGTTATATTATCCCTCAAGCACATTTTGAGAGATTTGAAAAAAAAAATCCTGTCCCAAGAGAAGTGTGCCTTACTTGATAACATGCCTGATATTTCATAATAATATTCCATAAGAAAATATTAAACTAAAGCCAGAATATTCAGAGGACAGTAAATATATATCAAATGAACAAGTTACTAATTCGCATATGAAAAAAGATTGTATTTCATAGTTATTGTGTTTGTCTTGAATACATCAATATTCAGAGAGATAAATCACTTGCTTGCAAATAACGAGTCGATTATTTACAGTTTGTCTTCCAATTTACTTGTGTTAATAACTGCATTGATACATTCATAATTGAGATGCGTCATGCCTTTTGTAGATCATGAATCATACACATCTCACACAGCAACTTGCTGTTTATCTTGACACTAGTAGTTCTGACTTAGGTTATACGGCTAACAATGTAAGTGTAGCTTATTTTGAATTTTTTGCTAAATTAACACATTGCGTAAACAAAATATGTCCGGCGATGTTAAAAAACTGTAGTACAAAGAACAGTTTCAAATCCAGTCCATGGATAACTAAGGAAATAATTGAAATGGGTAGAAAACTGAAAAACATGTGTTGGTTCCTTACAAGAACTAGAAGTTTATTAATTAAAACTCAATATGAAAACTGAAGGGAGATTATAAAAGGATCATTAAATTTAGTGAAAAGATATACTTTGAAAATCTTATAAAAAATGAATGTTTTCAACGTATGCAAAAAAATGGCAGTTGTTAGGAAAAAACAGGGCATACAACTTAAAATTAGCGATGAGCTTGTTGACGATCCTAAAGTCATTGGTAATGAATGTGCAATTATCGCAGTAGCATAGATAGCAGTAATTTTGCTCATGCAGTTCCTGACATGCTTTTAAACTCATTTCACTATGTTCCAGTAACTGCCACCGACATAAAAACTATAATATCAGGGTTAAAGTGTACTGGTTCGGTGGGAGTGGGCTGTATACCTACTAAGATCGTCACGGCTTTGCTGAACATATAGCTGAGCCATTGGCCGATATCATAAATTGATCCGTTATGCAAGGCCAATGTCTCGACGCAGTAAAGATAGGCCTGTTAATTTTGCTGTAAAAGCTGGTGACCCATTGCTAATTGAAAATTATAGACCTACCTAAAAGTAATTAAAAGGCTGATATATAACCTTATTTTGGGATTTATCAACAAGTACAACATTTTTGCAGACAGCCAGCACGGGTTTCGTTCGGCTAGGTCAACGGAAAGTACGGCCTTTGAATTTTTGAAATATATTAGTAAAGGAGTTGCTAAGAATAAGTTTACAACGACTTTGCTCTATCAAGTGCGTTTGATTCTCTTGATCAGTATAAAACACGTGTTTACGTTTTTTTGCTGCGGGGTGTATGGAAAAGTTGTGGACTGGCTTACATCGTATATGTATAATTGAAAGACATATTTGGAGGTAAACAAAATTGCTTCAGATATACATGAAATTAATTTGGGTGTTCCTCAGGGATCAATTTTGGGCCCACTGATGTTTCTAATTTCTTTAGCGTATTAGCTATCGTTGCACCATTTTCTATGCTGATTGCACATCTGTGGCTATTTCAGCTGACACAAGTGAGGAATTAAGTTGTTATAGACTTAATAGAGTATGTACTGCTTTGCTGACTGGTGTGTGAATCGTTTGTCATCAATTATGAAAAGACAGTTTGTATTCACTTTAATACAAAAGTAGATCTCTTTCGAGCTAATGCCTTTAAAGTTGGAAGTTATACCATCCAGTCTTCACCCTCTACAAGATTTCTTGGCCTTTAGATCTACCAAGATCTTCAATAGGAGGGTCAGATCAACTACGTCTCTAAGCGTTTAAGCTCAGCGTTCTATGCAATCCTACAGTTGAAAATCACACTTAATCAAAAAACCATATGAATGTCTATTACACTCTTGTTTATTCGGTTTTGCAATATAATGTGGTTTTTTGGAGTGGTGCAGTTCACTGTGGCCGAATAGTTATACAGCAGAAAAGAATCCTAACATTAATATTTGGTCTTAAACCAATGGAGTCCTGTCGACCATTGTTTGTTAAATATAATATATGTATATTATTACATCTCATATATATTGTCATATAAGACCGAAACAGTCTTGGGGTGTGTTTCAATGGTAATTCTACTAATTCTGTAATTAATAATTGTTACGTATACTTTGACTATAAGATCCCGGGCATAAAGCCGATCTAAATATGACGCAAATAAAACGTTAGTTGACGTATGCCTATATGGCGCAGGGGGCATCGCCATGGCCTCCTAAGCAGTGTTCGCTTGACTACGGTCCGAGATAGACCTACCAGGAGTGCAGAGTGTTAACTTTCAAGTGTGAAACTATTATCAGTGATAGTGAAAAGGTCAAGAAGTACTACAACTGCATAAACCTTGCGGGAGTGTATCTTTTATACGTATGCGTATATAGGTGTATATATAGGTGTATATATGTGTGTATAATCTCTGTAGTGTGCGTAGCTATAGACAAAAATAAAAAGTGAGCGGAATCTAGCCACTATTAGTGGCACTCAGGAGCCATATGATCGACTACCACCGTAGCCGAGACAATGGCAGAAAGTAAAAACAACAAGAAGACCAACCGCAGTGATAAGAACAGCAACCACGCAGATTTTAATAACTACTTTGAACCCCGTTTAAGTAAAACAAGGAAAATGAATACCAGCGCAATTACCAATAACGTTAATCACAGTGGAGTGGAAACCTACAAGTTCGCCCCCATGGGAACACAAATTGATAATCCGCAAATGGACTGGTCCCAAACGAACAGCCAACACAGGAAAATAAAAATAAAGAAAATAGCCAAGACAAAAGCGGCAAACATTTTCCCCGGTTGTCATACACCGGAATAACCAGAACCACAAAGACTTCGTAGATGCGCTATCTAAGCATCTACAAAACAAATTTTATATTAGATACAACCGAAATAGAACAAATCTATTTGCCACAAGTGAAAACGATTGCCTAACTTTAATAGAAATGTTCAAAAAAGACAAATTGAAGTTCCATACCTATACTACAAAGAGTTCCAAAACGCATGCCTTTGTATTAAAAGGCCTACAGGGCACCCCTGAAATAAACGAAATACGAGAAGACCTCATCGAGCAAGATGCAGAAGTCATAAAAATTATACAAATGACTAGAAAATTCGATCCTTTATACATGATCGTAACATCAGCCAAAATTAAATTATTGTGGTTACAAAAGGAAATCAGATATGTTGACAGAACTAAAGTTAATTGGGAAAGATACCAACGAAAAAAGATCCTCACTCAATGTCACCACTGCCAGGAATGGAGATATTACTCTATTAATTGTTATGCTTCTCCCAAATGCAAAAAATATGCCGAGGATCATATTACAAAAAGCTTCCTGAAGACAAAAGAAACTCCAGCAAAATGCGCAAATTGCGAAGAAGATCACCATTCAAATTCTTTAAACTGCAAAGTATACCTAGATAAAATAAAATAAATATCTGTTAGGAAGCAGCCAAAACAGCTGGAGCAAAGAAAACCAAGTGGAACCCTTCCTCACCACCGAAAGTGTTAAACCCGTGGACACAGGAAAACAATGAAATAGTTAGTAGTGTCAGCAGTAAAAAAATATGACAACTATGTGCAATATAGCAGTGCCGTGAAAACAAGTGCAACAAATAGCAGTGTACAAAATATAGAAAACTCAATTAAGGTAACCAGAGACAATAGTAATATAGATTTAAATTCACTCATTAACCTAACGAAGGAAGTAGACAAAAATCAACTTGAAAGTTGTGAATCAAATAGCGAAAAATTTCAAAGATTCGTAGACTTTTGCAAATCGCTTGATGACTAAAATGTTAAATATATGCTTCTGGAATCCGTCAAAAGTAAGATAGCCTAACTAATTGAATTTTTCAGAGATAAGGAAATATATATATATTATGGAAATCTGTGAAGCAAAATTAACAACTGGAGACAAATTTAATATAAAAAATTATAATTGCCATAGAGAGGATAGTAATTATCTTAATGGGCGTGGTTTAGTTTACTTAGTTAAAAGAAACGTAACCCACGAATACATCGGAAAAACCAAAAATTCTAAAGAAAATTGTATTATTAGATTAAGTGATAACACCCACATAATTTTAATTTATAATAAACCTATCAATAGCTTCAATCAACATAATCCCGATAACTTGTGTACTGTGCCAAACAAAATACTAATCCTGGGAGATTTCAATGTTCGCCATACTAGTCGGAATTGTCATAACAACAATACCCACGGCAACACCTTACAAAATTATATCAGTTTCAATAATTGTCATCTGCTTTTTTCCACATAGCATACACACTTCCCCGCTAATAATAACACACCGTCTACGATAGCCCCGCTCTTAAACAAAAACTATAAGACGCAGCAAGTGCGTTATGGTAGTGAATTTTCATAGAAATGATCTGGCACCAAATATTTTATTATAACTTTCTTTTCTTGTAACATATAAATCTAAATTTTTGTGTATAGTTTACCTTTTATATCGTAAACCTACCCACCAAATTTGGTTATCATAGCTTTTTTATTTTTTTAAATACAATTTTTTTTTGAATGAAAACTCAATATTTTCCCGGAAAACCTCGTCCGATTTTCCTGACTAACGAACTTATCCAAGCCACTTACAAAAGGAAGGTACATGCCAAATTTTATCAAAATCGGCCCATTATTTTTTGAGTTATCGGTGTGATACATACATATATATATATATATATATATATATATATATATATATATATATATATATATATATATATATATACATATACATATACATATATATATATATATATATATATATATATATATATATATATATATATATATATATATATATATATATAATATAAACTGACACCGGATATTGGTTCTAGGGGTCCTAGTTCGCGCTCATTTGCAAAAATTTTTTCAAAATTAAAAAATCGGAATCTCTCCATTAGTGAATTTTTTTTACGAAAATTCACTAAAAGGATAATAACTTTAGTTCAGAAATAGTAAAAAAATATTTAATTTGAACTTGTGTATATTTTGTATTTAAATGTTTATTAGATAATAAAGCTTGTTGAATAAATTATTGATTGGTTGACTGATTATGTATGTTTTCTTATGTTTTATTTTGACATTTGGAGAAACAATAGTGCACAGATTTTATACGTTTTGAACAAGATCTCATTTTTGTTTAAAACGCCTAAATAAGTTTGTCACCTTTGAGTCTGAAATTATAATTTTGTTATTGTTGATATTGAAGAAACCGTTTTGATTAGGTTGACTAAAACGAAATCATACTGACGATTAATAAGGAAAAATAACTGCTACGTTTATTAATTTGGCACATACTTTACTTTTCTAAATATTAATTAAGTTTCCTTCCGGAAATCTTCAGTATAACTTTAATTAAATTTGTAATACAGGTTTCTTTTAAAGAGACTTACAGTATCTACAGATATAGCAAAATTTACTTCTTTAGCTTCATAGAAAATTTAGTTTTGGGTATTTTTCTCAACAGGTGTTAGAACGCAAGATTTTTTTTGATAATAGAGAGAAAGCGATGGTAATACTTTCGAAAGAATTCTTCAAATGTGCGTGTCCTAGGACGTCTAAAATCGGTCTTCAATGTCGGTGTAAGTTTAAAGTATTAAACTTTACTAATATGCCGTATAATAAGAGTGTACCATTGTGATGAAAATTCGCTACTATAACGCACTTGCTGCGTCCCGAAAGTTTATTACTTCCACATCGTCAATACGTGTGGAGGTATGGCATCGGCGACAAAATTAAAACAAAAATTTTTTGCTTCAACGTCGTGAAAAGTGTCAAAACATATAGAAAACATGATTTGGGAACGAAATTTTTTTTGTCTGTGGGTCTACCTGTTTGTAGCCACGATAACATCAGAACGAGTTGTTGTGTGTGTGTTTTTGTTTCTTTAACGTCGGCCTATTTCCGCGACTATGGCCAATCACCGACGCCAGGGAGAAGTTTCACCCAACTATCCTGGAAATTTTGCAGAACCCCTGCCTTTCTGTAAGGAGGGCAGTGATCTTTAACGTGCCCAACATCGCATGGACACGGGACCGATGGATTTACACCCCCTCCGAAGGGCGGAACGTGCAGGCATCCAACTTGCTCAAATACAATTCCAGAACCTCGGTCGATCTTAATGTTACAGTTTGTACTGAAAAAGTGAAAGGAGTACCCTGGGATAGAACCCAGTACCCTTCGGTTCAGAGGCACACGTCCTTACCCCTGAACCACCGAGGTTGATCAGAACGAGTTAAGATATCGTCTTCAAATTTGGTACACAGTTAGCATGCGACAAACGAACGGTTTGGATTCTTTTGGGTAAAATCTCTTTAGGGGGTAGGGGATGAATGAGGGGTGATTTGGTGAAAATTGAAATTTGTTCTTTAATAATCGAGTAATATAACGTTTTAGGGTTTGTTTATTTAAAAACTTTCACTTTCATCAAACATCTGGTATTCTGTGCTGAAATTAATATAGGGATTGAATATGTGGGGGTGGAATATCGGTGACAGAATTTTTTTTGCTAAAAAGTCTCAAAACATATAGAAAACTCGATTCTGGAATGAACTTTTTTTTGTCTGTCGGGCGCTTGGTCGACCTGTACATCTGTGTGTTAGTACGCACTATAGCTTTCGAACGAATTGAGACATCATCTTCAAATTTGGTATCCAGTTAGCACCCGACAAAGGAACGCTTCGAATTGTTTTTGGGTAAGATCGTTTTAGGTGGTAGGGGATAAATGAGGCGTGATTTGGTCTGAATTGACATTTTTTTGTTAAAACTCGAGTAATCATAACGTTTAAGAAGTTGATGGGTACAGGAATATCCATATTTTCTTCGTGGTAAAGAAGTGGAGCCTAAATTCATTTTATGAGAATGTCTTTCCGAGGAGAGTAGGTCATCACAGCTATGTGGAAGTTATGATTTAATTTGCAGGACTATTTTCTATTTATAGTTGTAGCGAATGCGTATAAATAAATTCAATTTTCCTTGTCTGACGATGCCGTAAAAGGGCGAAACCGGAGAAGAAAACAAACATTTGTGAAGCCAGGGAAGACATCCCTACATCTGAATTTAGGAATTTATTAATGATATTTTTGGAAAGATATTTCACTCTAAGGTTGTCGATTTTAAGAAGCACTGAATTAAGTATGTCGAATCAAAATGTCAAAATTTTGTGTTGTAGGTAATTGATATCACAATTTGGAAGAATTTTAGAAATTGAATAGAAGAAGTTATAAATAAAACACAATTTTTATTTCTAAAGCTAGGTTGATACACTCGCGAATTGCGAAATGCAAATTGCGAAACTGATTCATATTACAATATTATTTAAAATGAACCAAGAACCTCGGTGGTTCAGAGGTAAGAACGTGTGCCTCTGAACCGAAGGGTACTGAGTTCGATCCCAGGGTTCTCCTTTCACTGTTTCAGTACAAACTGTAACATTAACATCAACCGAGGTTCTGGCATTGTATTTGAGCAAGTTGAATGTCTGCACTTCCGCCGTTCGGATGGGGCGTAAAGCCGTCGGTCCCGTGTCCATGCGATGTTGGGCACTTTAAAGATCCCTACCCTCCTTACAGAAAGGCGGGGTTTCGGCAAAATTTCCAGGATGGTGAGGTGAAACTGCTCCCTGGCGTCGGTGATTGGCCATAGTCGCGGAAATAGGCCGACGTTAAAGAAACAAAACACACATACAACACACGTTATTAAGAACCCCAATTTCATCATAACGTTCTTCTTTCGTTTTACATTTTTCTAAATAACAATTTACAATGGAAATTTTAAAACGCCATATACTGGCAATGTTCAATTTGCAACACCATGTAAGTTTTTATGAGATATTTCATGAAAAGCAAAGCATATTACGTGTTTCTAATGAACTTGGTTGTTCTGTCACGAGATGGATGCTTACTCGTTTTTTGCATAGTTGAAGATTATGTGTTTTTGGAAATATGTCCGCTGGGAAGACATCTAAAGATTAGACGCTCTAAGATAAAATGAGAATTCGTAACTAGCTATTTGACAGGCGGGTAATATGACACTGAAAGTGTAGGCCTGTCGACTAAAACAGATTTACCCAATAAAGTTCGCCAGCGGAGGTACTAACTAAGCAATTTCTGTGAGGCAATGTCCATGATAGTATCGATGTAAGAGGCAACGATCTCCAACCTCTCTCCTGTAGCTTAGAGAAGTAAGATGATTGTAGTAGATGAATCTCCTATAAATCGCAGCTCGTTTTCTGAGTAGAATCAAGGAAAAATACAATTGTTTTGGGTCAGCACACCGGGCATGATACAAATATTCTAACCGTTGACATTTATGCGCTTCATCCAGCGTCGGAAGCTGCTGTGATAAAAACAAACTTTTAACTCAAAACAGAAATCCAAGGTTCTTGGCTGTTGCTTGCTGTTGATTGCTATTGAAATATTGAAATTGGCATGTTAATGCCAGGAAGGATCCTCTGCAACAGTTATACCCACTGTAGAGAGTTGATTTTTGGGCAGTATATTTCTAGCCATCTGAACGTCTGCAAGGCACTATACCTAAATACAATTCTCTGTCTTTGAGGCAATACATATCTAGCCAGATTTTCACAGACCAAGCCACAAATCGTAGCCAGGTAATGATTTGGGTAATTCGTTACTTCGACTCTCACTGATAGATAATAAGCTAAGATCTGACATTGAGCGAGTCGGAAGAACAGAATAGAATAGAAATTTATTAATATCATTAAGTTACACGCCTGTCCGCGACTCTGGGGTCCTAGCAGCATTACTTTTAAATACTTTGAACCCGGTCATAGTTTCATGAAAGCGGATTCCATACGCGGTCAAACCGGTAAAAAAAAAGAAGTTTTGAAATATAAAGATTTGGAAACTTTGATTAAAACGTCAAATAGAAATAACCTTGTTATAAATTTAAGAGCTGAAGATTTCCATGAATGTGTTAATGGATGTGTTCAAAGAAAAAAGAGAACGCTTCTCCTAAACTCAGTGAGATTAAATGCGTCCAATTAAGATAGAGGTCGAAAAAGATACATTATAAGTGTGATTTTTGTGTGTGGGGCTTTGATTTGAAATTGACATGTCTTGACGCAAAGGAGTACAAGTTTCCCTATCTAATAATATAATTTCAGTAATGGATTTGGAGCACTCTGTGGGATTTTTATTTCGGAAGCAGACATCTGCCCATGAAAACAAGAAATAAAATTTTCTTCATTACTTGGTTCCATTCGGCAGATTTCTAAATATCATATTCGTAGAGGTAGCCTTTGAGGAGTTTTCTGCTTGTAGGGGATGGGTTGAGGAGATAAGGCAATAGTCAGACTTGCCGAGAGGGGCCAAGGTTAGTGCTTTTCGAGGTTAGTCGTCATGGAAAGAACAAGAGTATAGGCTGTATGGTCAGTTATATCTGAAATGTGAGTCGGAATCTTTATGAGCTGAATCAAGACTGCACTGAGGGTAAATAGTTCAGTAGCCCGTGCTTAGCCCTTTACGGAATTTGAAAACTTTTGGGGTTAAACAGTTAGGGTTATTGAAATTAAAATTGTCTGGCAGAACCACATCTAAGTTCGGACAGTTTTGTACTAAATAATTAACATTCCTGGAGAGACAATCAACAAATTTGTTGTATAGAGCGTCATTGGTGAAACGATAAACCAGTATCAACACTACCTAGATGTCGCTGATGAAATTCTCAGTCATATGATATTATAATAAATGGTATCTAAATCTAACTTCTGGCTTTGAACTGAAACATCACTCCGTGTACTGTAGATTATAGATTGCTTAATGAGTCGTATCGGCCTTTGGCCTTTCAGCGCTGCGACCCCAATGGATTTTTGTGCATGACTATTTTTCCAACACTTGCCCAAAACATTTAAACTTTTCATACCTATAGTCTACTATATTTTTTAAGCATATTTTGCATATTTCCTGAGGTGTTAGGGTCACCCCTCCAAGGTATTTGAACCTTTTGCAGAACTAAGCTATGCAGTCGCATAGCAAATGTTCTATTGTTTCTGTTGCTTCAATACAGTATCTGCAGTTTTCACTGTCCGCCTAACCCATCTTGATAAAGTGACACCTTATTGGGAAGTGTCCTGTGCTTATTTTCAAGTCATTCCTATTCAATTATGTATGACAGCATTTGATTCATCTCCCAAGTATCAAGTTCATTTCGTACATATTTTTTATTAGTCCACAATATGGCTCTGGATCATGAGTAATTTTGTAGTAGTGTAATGGGCATGGTAAATAAGGCATGTAAAATAGTATTAGATAAACTATCATTTACTTCTGTTACATTTAAAATATGCCACGATTAAATAGAACATTGTGAGATGTACGACAGTGTCGCAATCTCGATGCGGAACCAGGTAGTGTGCTCTCACGACAGCTCCAAATAACACAAAATGTTATTAAATAGAGACTGTGTACAAGCAACTAACAAATTCTTAAATTTTCATCCCTGGCCCATTTCTTGCCTAATATAGGGACAATGTATATAAGGCTAGAGGTATTCTCATAGTAGTTAGAACCCCGACCAGTTTCACTCTAATTATAACTCATCTGTACGGTATACTAATTACAGCGAGAACACACTTATAAAGTAATAGAGTTATGGTACCCAGCCTCCTAGAAAATTTTGTGATATGCGACAGTGTTACCATCTCGGTGCGGTACAAAGTAGTATGTTGTCACTACAACTCCAAATAACACAAAATATTATAAAATAGATACTGTGTACAACCATATAACAATTTTGTAAATTGTCAGCCCTGGCCCATTTCTTGCCTAATATAGGGACAATGTAGGTAAGGCTAGATGTATTTTCACAATAGTTAGAACCCAGACCCGTTTCGCTCTAATTAGAGCTCATCTGTACGGTATACTGATTACAGCGAGAACACACCTATAAAGTAATACAGTTATGGTATCCAGCCTCCTAGAACATTTTGAGACGTGCGATAGTGTCACCGTCTCGCTGCGAAACAAAGTAGTATGTTGTCACGACAGCTCCAAATACCACAAAATATTATAAAATAGATAATGTGTACAACCAAATAACAATTTTGTAAATTGTCAGCCTTGGTCCATTTCTTCCATAATATATGGACAATGTATGCAAGGCTAGATGTATTCTCACCATAATTAGAACCGCAGACCGGTTTCGCTATGATTAGAGCTCATAAGTACGGTATACTAATTACAGCGAGAACACACCTATAAAGTAATATGGTTATGGTAGCTCACAATGTTCTAGGAGGATGGCTACCATAGCCGTATTAGTTTATAGGTGTGTTCTCTCTGTAATTAGTATACCGTACTGATGAGCTCTAATCAGAGCGAAACCGCTCTGTGGTTCTAATTATGGTGAGAATACCTCTAGTCTTACATACATTTCCCCTATATTAGGGAAGAAATGGGCCAGGGCTGGCAATTTACAAAATTGTTAGTTGGTTATATACAGCCTCTATTTTATAACATTTTATGTTACTTCGACCTGTCGTGACATCATACTACCTGGTTCCGCAACGAGATGGCGACCGTTTCGTATATCTCACAATGTTCTAGGGGGCTGGCTACCATAGCCGTATTACTTTATAGGTGTGTTCTCGCTGTAATTAGTATACAGTACTAATGAGCAATAATTAGCAAAATCTAGCTTTGCACACGATTTAATAGTTGAATGTAGCTTGTTTATGATTAGCGGAAGCTCTTCTGTAGTTAGTCGCTCGTAAATTATAAGACGAGATTACTTTTTAAAAAATCACAATATTTTTATTTATACCAAGCAATAAGAGAATCAGTTACAATTCACACAAAACGGTAATAAATTACTAGGCGCGTTTTAAGTTTAAAAATTACAAGTTCTATGAAAAAAATAAACAAACTTAGAAGATATCCAATTAATAATAAATAAAATGATCCCTGGACCTTGTCAAAATCAATATATGTGCTTTTAAATGCATCATCATAGAGCGTGTGAAAACTAGCAATCGCTGCTGGACTATATTTTCTAATAACGGAGGCCATCCAATAATTCAACAATCCATGTTCATTGAATTTCATCAAACTTTCATCAAATAACTTTTTAAGTGGAGACTGCTTTTCTAGAGCGAACATTACATACTGATTCCATAAGCAGTCGGAAACTACTCTTGAATGTGTTTGCGAATACATGTCTAGGATATCCACATCAGTTACAAATTTGTGTGGTAATACCTTAACTACTACTGCAGATCTATCATGAATAGCTCTTTTCTTATCACTTCCTTCATACAAATCAGCTAGTGTATTTAAAAGCTGGCTTCCTGAATCCTGTAGCAATTTTTTCAAAGAAGAGTCATATTCTCTCCAATGAACATCATGTTTAATCATATCTTCAAAGCTGTCTATTAACCCAGTTAGCTTGGGAACTGTTATAGAAGAAGTTATACTTGCTGAATAATAATTTGATAATATACCACAAACTAAACTCCATATAGTTAACAGAAGTCGCATAGAAATTTGAGTATTGCTCGGAAACAATGGTACACTTCCAAGAGTAAGCAATCGCAGTGTATGAAAATATGGCGTCTCCATATTATTATATTTCAGTTTTGTGATTTCAATATTCCAAATAGTTTTGTCAGTCACATTTTTTAAAACGCAGGAAATTAAATACAATAGCGTTGAAACAATAAATACAAAGATGAGTATTATAAGCCCAGAAATTGAAACATATGGCTCCAGAAGAAACATTGGGTCCACAAAAATTTCAGGTTTCCTAACTAAAAACGTAGCACAAATTTGTGTGTATGGATACGTCATATCCAAACCATATTTCATTATTGTTGTACACCATTGTGAACAAGTACCAACATGTGCTACTCCATTCGATACCATTCTCAAAGCATTACCCCATTTGTTAGAAAATAAGCCTCCATCAACCTCAATAAAATCTACAGGCCAGCCTTTTACAATTTCATGTAAAATTCTGTATTCCAAACCATCGCTGACCGTTCGTCCATTATACATCATAAAAGGTTGGCAGTGGAAAGAGGCTATTCTCAGTTTCATGCTATACGCTCCGATAGTTTTAAAATCTGGTCTCCACTTGTAAGGTTTTAAAAAATCTTCACTAAAGGTCAAATTTCTTAAATGATTCCATGTTATTAGTGTTTGGTTCAGCGACAATGATTTAACAGTAGACTTTTCTAAATACTCTTTACTGCCTTTCGCAAATTCTTTCGAGATTATTACAGAGATTAATTCGATGGCATACATTTTAATGGCGATAATGTGTGGATATATGTCAAGAGTATATTCATTTTCAGTGAAGAATAATATACGCTTGTGGGGTTCAAAATGGAATTTGTAAATAGAATTCTTTTTAAATAGTTCAGTATATTTCTTTAAATTATTTGTCACCAAAATATAACCATTACATTGAGGAAACTCTAAGTCTTGTGGAAAAAATGTTATGTCGAATGTTATAATTTGGATGTTAATTAATTGAAAAGCTTTTTCCATCACGTATTTTAACTGACAATCATCTTTAATGTAGTATACACAATAGTTATGGTCAAATGATTTTTCAAGGAGCTTTGCAGTAAATAATATTGTACTGTCCTCGTTTTTATTAAAAAAATTATGTCTGTAGGCAACAGTTACAACTATTAGCTTCACAAAGTTGGCCCAAATAAACACAATAAAATTCATTTTTCTTATAACAAATGTCTGTGCACCGATCGCTTAGCTTTTATTTTGTGTGAATAGACTATAGACAATATATAGTATGAAAATTGCTACTTTCTAACAAAAAAAGCATCTAATGTTTGCATATTCTCAAGTACTTTTACTGTTACATTCAGGGTCCTTCACCTGCCACTCTAATACTTATTTAACACAGGAATTGAGGGTGTGTTTACACAATATTTAAACAACGTTAGCAACTGATGGAACATGTAATACTTTCATTGATGGTCGTTTTTCCATGTAGATACATTGCAAATCAAAATGACTGTCCAATTTAATTTTACAGGTTGCTTCTAAGTTAATTAGCTATTGGTACAAATAATATGTGTACATAAATATTATGAAATTTAGTTGAAAGATTTACTAACAAAATCACATACAGGATGTTTCTTAATTAATCGGAAACAGAGCAGCAGTCGATATGTGACCTGAATGCAGTACTATTTAGAAAAAAATCTGAATGCAGAGAATTTTCAAAAAAATATTTTTAACAGCTATGTACATAATATGTTTTGTTTATAATGAAATCAGGCGCCAAAAATTTGAATAGTTGCAAAAGAATTGAAATAACTCGAAAACGATGAACACTATAATGTTTTTCCCTTACAAACATACATTATAATTCGATGGAAAATGCAACAATTCAACAAAGAAAAGAAAAATTGTATCATCAACGACTTATGGGCGACCCCGTGATCATTAAAACAATTATGTAAGATGCAGCTCAAGAACCCCTGTAATTAACGTACACAGTTTTTTTTTTTTTGGTATCTTGTATAATAACGGATATATTGGCTTTACCACAGAAATCCGTAGGAAATATCCCCAGGACAGTTACGCTCTTGGAGCTGTTTTACTTCAGGGGGAGGGCAATCTGGTGAGACCGATTGAGTATGCCAGCCGCCTTCTTACATCAGCCGAACGAAATTATTCGACTGTGGAACGAGAGGCACTTTGTGTTGTTTGTGCAGCCGAGAAGTTCAGAAGATACATCGAAGGAGCTGAAGTCACGGTTCATTCAGATCACCAGTCTCTAGAATGGTTGTTCTCGATCAAAACACTGACGGGACCCCTAGATAGATGGGCTCTGAGATTGCAGGGTCTTAGCATGAAAATAAAATATACGCCTGAAAAATTGAATGTGGTAGCGGATATTCTGTCTCGCCCGTTTTCGAGCACTGAGAAGCCCACCATTTACGAGGCAGACGTATCAGCAGAAATTCCGGCGCTAGACCCATAAATTTTCGCCAATATCAACTGAATGATCCAGAAGTCAAGAAAACTATTCTTGCGCTAAAAGATAAAGAGTCCCCTGACGGTATACGCTGGTCGGAGCGTGTTTTCGTGATGTCCAACGGTATTTTGTACCCTTTTGATACTGAGGATGAGTCCGACAACCCATAGTTAATACTACCCTTCCAGTCTCGCCGAGAGATTTTACAGCACTACCATGATTCCGATACCGCTGGACACTACGGTGCTGATAGGATATACCAGAAAATATCTTCTAAATTCTACTTTCCTGGAATGAGAAAGTTTATCCAAGATTATGTAAAATTATGTGTCGAGTTCCAGAGATACAAGGCCAGTAACCTGAAACCTGCTGGTTTACTGCAGACGCCAGCCCCATGGCAACGATTTGAAATTTTGGCTGTAGATCTGTCTGGGTATTTGCCTGAAACTGACGAAGGGAACAGATGGATTCTCATCTGCGAGGACACCGCCACCAAATGGATTGAGTTATTCCCTCTTTCCATTGCTCTAGACGAAGAATATGCCAAAAACACTCACAGAAGAAATTTTCTTCAGGTATGGCTCCCCTCGCAAGATGTTAAGTGATAACGGTGTCCACTTCATAAGTGAAATTATGCAGAAAATAACGTACCCTTTTAGCAGCTATACTCCCTTCATTGCGGTACACCACGCGGAAAGCAATCCAGTCGAATGGAAAAACAGATATTTGAAAACGCAAATATGAATCCTATTGCAGAACGAACATCAAACCTGGGACAAGCATTTGCCTAGTATTCGCTTAGCTTTCAATTCTACCGTGGCAGCTGCTACAGGGTATGCTGCAGCCTATTTGTGTGTCGGTAGGAAGATACAGTATATGACTTTAGACAGGTTGTAGCTGCCGAAAATTTGGTTTTCCGTATTACTCCATACTTGATGAAACTATCGGAGGTATTATGCGACGCAAAGCAACGCATCATCCGACAGCAAGAAAAACATAAGGAATGCGCTGACCAACGTCGTCGACATGTCTTGTTTAAGAAAGGCGATAAAGTGCTAGTCAAGACGCACACGCTCAGCAGTTCCTCGAAAGGTGTTACCTCGAAAATCTCACCAAGACATGATGAGCCCTACCTCATTTCCATAGTGGTGTCGCCTACCACTTACTTGGTTTCAAATTGCCAGGACCCTTCAAACATTGTTGACAGGTATCATGCTCGACTTCAGTGGGGGAAAGTGTAACGACACTTTAAATGACAACGTCGCCCTTATTACTCCCCGCAAGCGGACGGGCACCCCTAAGAAAATGTAGTAGAAAAATATCAATCCACTCACGCTGATCTTTACCAACGAACTTATTTCTTATTTTATTACTGTTGTAATTGATTAGGATTTATGTTTTAGTTGGTTATGTCTGTTATGTTATGTAAGTTGTAAATCGGTGTGTTAAACCCTGCGCGTGTTAATTCAACAAAAGCAGCCTCACTCGCGCAACAGGTGCCGTTTCATTTTCCACTGCTTTCTACCGAGTGCAATTACCGCATCCTGACCTGACGCGCATTTTTTTCTACATGCTCCTTTCGTGTATCATTCGAAACACCTGTAATCTCTATTGTTACAATTTTTAGTTATTTTAACTAAAGGTTAACAAAAACGTCGATTCATTAGTTCAGAAATTTTGAGGTTTTTATTCGACAGGCAATTTATTTACATTAGGCTATATTCCTGTGAAATGATTGGCTACTGAAGTAATGTTGAGTTATCTTTCTTTTCAGGACTTATTGACAAAAGGCGTTCACCCGCGCTGAATAGGAAGCCATAATTTCCGAAAGTGGCAATGAAAGTGAAAGCGAGTTCAGTTCGGAGGATGACAATGCTTAGTGTCTTGAATGTACTCATGGTTTTGTGGAAAATTAAACAAGTCGTATTGTATTCAACAATACTAAACATTCATCAAAAACTGAATTCGAAGATACAATTCCCCTAATCATTCTTACAGAACACTTGTGCTGCATAAGAAGAAATGAGGTAAGAAGATGTAGTGGTTTGAAGACATTTTGGAACCAGATGTTTCTGAGGTTACAGAAAAAACTGGGATGTGGGAAACCGTAAGAGGTGGATACTTTTGAATACTCTGGTCAGTACTCTGATGAAAAGTTGTGCGTAATCGTGACAGAACCAAGTTCAGAACAAAGAGCAATACAAGATAATACATTAACCCCAACCATATGCAAGAGTTTCGGGTTATCAAAAACTTATTAGCTCATCTATAGTAATGAGCTTTATGAAGATGTCTCGTGTCGGAAGGTATTATAAGAAAACTTTACCTATTTCTCCCTTTACACAACTTCCATGACACAGAATCTTCAAACTGAGAAATTACATGCATCTGGTCAACAATGTGCGTGTTACTGAAAAAACTAAGGCAACAAATAATCCATGAAAAGGGCAACCAATAATATACGCATTGCTTCAAAAATTCAGAATATTGCCACATTTTACGCATTTAAGTATTGATGAGCAGGTGTACTCTCTCACAGTGACAACCACATTCAGGTAGTAAGTCAAGAATAATCCCAGTCCAGTAAGGCTCTAAATTTAGTTTACAGCTAGCCTTCACGGGTTAGCTTTTAATATTTCATGTGTACCAGGGGTCAAGTACATTGTCTTCTCTTAAACCAGAGTCAGAGTTGGAGGAAGTGACGTAGAAAAAAGCTTTCAGCTAATGCCAAACCTGGTCACACAATCTTCGTATACTGGTATTTTACATCGTGTCATTTGTTTGGCTAGCTGTAAAAAAATCGAATTTGTGCCGTCGGAACAATTAGGGTACCTGCCAATGCTAGAAAAAAATACGAAAAAAACATATTTATGTAAAAGAGATACAGATGATCATTTTCGAAGCTAGTCAAAAAGACTTATGACCTATAAAATGGATGGTCAACAGATCAGTGTTGGTACTTCTCTCATGTCGAGGGTTCCAGCTAGTTTCATGCATTAGAAGATGTAATAGGAACGAATAAATAGCTAATAATACTCGCCTTAATATAATAAAATGCTTTATTTCATTTGAAGTGTCAATTTAAACGATGGAATGATCCCGTATTACATAATTGCACAAGAGACCAATAAATTACCAGTTCGATTCATTTTACATTGTGTGAATGTAGCAGGAGTAAATTGTTCGATTTAATACTGTCTGGGCAGCACTGTGTATCCTGAACAAAAATTTTATAGATCTCTTTTAAATCAAATTATATTTTGGAAAGTGCTTCTCATTTGATGAAACCAATGAAGATAATACTACATACAGACTTAGACACTACTTCTCTGGCTTCACTGTTGTGTCTAATTTCTGTATGTGAAGGGCGTAGCCAGCGCGTGAGCTAACAAGAGGCGCTTATGAATTCTAGATGTTGTCAGATGTTATTCAACGTTTCAGAAGCGTTAAAGAACATCCGACAACATCTAGCATTCATAATGGCCTCTTGCACCAGTCAACGTTTCTAAAACGTTGAAGAACATCCAACAACATCTACAATTCATAAGGGCCTCTTGCTCCAATTAGCTCACGCGCTGGCTACGCCCTTCACCTACAGAAACGAAACCCAACAGTGAAACGAGAGAAGTAATCTCCAAGTCAGTATGAAGTATCGACCAGTTTCACCAAGTAAGGGCAACAAAAATTAATCAATGAAGATAAGCCAAACAAAGAAGATGATAAAAAATTTACTAGGACGACAGACGGCTACGTTGGGTGGAGTTAGACTATCCGAAAAATGAGCATCTACCAATTTGTGTAGGTACTGACAAACAAAAATTTATTCAATACATAAACTCGAACTGATAGGAAAAAACAAGCCTTCAGGGTTCGACGTCTAAAGTTTTTCTACGTATCCAACCTCAGAAGCAGTGCTTTGTTCAGTTTCAGAATCGAAAAATTGGAATGTATTTTCTTATGAAAGAATTTCGTTTCTTGCTTAAGAAAGTGTACATACAGACAATAATAAAATATTTTATGAATTATGATTTAATTTGTTCCTATAAAGTCTCATACAACTTAACTTAATTCGGTAACAGTATCCAACCAGCTCGACACCATTTTGTTGAAAAAAGGCTCTCCTGTTGAAAAAAATTATGTTAAGTATATAATTTTGTATATACCAGTCACTGTAAAATCAAGCAGAAAAATATACATTTTTTTATCGGGGCTAAAGAGGTGAAATGAACAACCATGGCAAATGCATTTATTCTCTTAATACAGCTACTTTTTCTGTAGCAAATTTGTATTTTCTAGAACTTACAATTTCAAATACAAGAACAATAATGGATGATATGTATATAGCTATTAACACATAAAGCATTCCTTTCAATAAATTCATGCTAATGAAATAGTCGCTATTTATTGATCTTATACTTTCTGAGGTAAAAAAAGTATACATTTGACGTACATCAGATCGGTAAGACACTCTCTTTTGCCAGTAATTAATTAAACCATATTCGCCAAAGTCGCATATAGCTTCATCAAAAATTCTTGTGTAGGGTGAATGCTTTTGTAAAAAAAATATCAGATTGTATGTACCAAAACGGTCATCCAAAACTTTAGTGTGGTTTTTTACATTCTCGCTTAGATCTTCTATCTCGGTTAATATTTTTCCAGTCAGTATAGTAGCAGGAAAGGCATAGTTGCTATCCCACTCTTTATTACAATTATTATTTTGTATTTCTTGATTAATATGCAGTTCTGCTAGTTCATGTAAAACTGGATCACCACTAACTTTAAAGTCTTCACTTTTTACAGGACCACTATCAACCCAACGAATATTATAATCGACCATGTCTTGTAAAGTGTTTATAGAGGCACTATATGTTGGATTTGTTATTAAACTAATGAGTCCAGCTGAATAATACATGCTGATGAGTGGAAAACAGTAACAGCCTACCAAGATTAAAAGTTTCAAACTTCGTTGATTTATTAATGTCAAGTCACCAAATGTACCTGAATATAATTAAAAATTTGTAATTAATACACAGTACAGGAATTACATAGTCACTAACGATTTTTTTTAACAAAAATTTGTGTTATTTTATTTATGCTATTTATTTTCTATTTTATTAGTAAATTATACTATGCATTTCAACTGTTCTAATTATTTTTGCTTAAACCTTTGAATAATATAACTTTTGTGAGGTCAGCTTCTCAATGTATAAGGTATTATTTTTTGTGAATATGGCAATTTTCCAGCATCACTGCTTAAAATTATTGTGCAGGGTGATTAAAGTTTTTAAAACTTACCTTGAACTCGTTTTTGTGAATTCTGTATTTTTTGGACTCTGTCCTCAAATCGATTATAATTTTTATAATGTTGATGTAATTAATGACCACAACGTGCTGTTTTGTAGTTTTGGTCAATTTTCTTAGAAAAAATTCACTAATGGGGAGATCCCTACTTTTGAATTTTGAAAATTTTTTTTCAAATGAGCACGAACTAGGACCCCTAGACCTGGGGTCGGTTTCAATTTTTATAGGTTTATATATATATATATATATATATATATATATATATATATATATATATATATATATATATATATATATATATATATATATATATATATATATATAAATTGAAACTAACCCCGGATGTGGGTTCTAGGGTGTTTCCGAATACGTGCTGATTACCTTAAATGAAAATCTCCTTCAAAGATATCCCCGAACGGCTCTGGAATTATGTGCAGGTGTCCCATCCTACTGTATCCAACAATTGCGAGCTCTGTCCAGAAGCATATTCTCGGGAGCATCTCCTAAATCGCAAATATAGGTACCGCTCTGATGTTAAAGTATGGTGGTATGGTGATAAATTAACGGTCCCGCAATCGTTGTATCGAAGATGCCAGCCCACATATTGAAAGCAAAACGGTGTTGATGCCTCGACGTTTTATTTGATGTTTGATTGGTTTTAGACCAATAATGAACATTTCTTCTATTGAAAATACCATTATTCCTAACCATGTTTTCATCAGACCATATTATTTGACATGAAAAATTACAATTGTCCAGAAATTTTCTTGTGTACCACCCACAGAATTAGCTACGTCATTCTAAATCACCTGATCTGAGTCCTTGACAAATACTTGTACGGATGTAATTTTTGTTTGTGTAAAATAAAACGTGCCGTTCATTGTGATATACCAACGTTTCGTTCAATCCACCGGACTTATGTGCCGGGATCCTCAGTAACTGCTAACAAAACATTATGTACTGTTTTCTCATTGCAGGACTTTTGCCGAGAAACTACACGTTTTTTCAAAGAACCATATGCCTTAAGGTTTGTCACTAATTTGCTATAACTTCTTTTAGTTGTGACTTCTTTCTGGATGTTTCTGCAAATACGTAGGCTCCGCAACAGAAGAATTTCGGTTATATGAAATAAAAGATACCAACATGTCAAACTTCCTTCGTTAGAAAACGCATTTACTAGAAACAGTTAGTAATTTGTAGCGAGGTCAATAAATACACCTCGATACAACGTAATTAAACATATATGCACCAAATGAATTCATAAATATTAATTTATTTCATACAATTTAATTTAAGGAACAAACACAATACCGAGAAAAAGTGGTTTTAAATAAATGAAGATATGTATTAATCATGTGACAATGTCATATCATCGGCTATCTACATTTTACCACTGACGGACGTAATAAAAGGAGGCTGCGAATCCAAGGAAAATCAGTTCACTTCGAGCAGTCACCGATACACCGACATAGCCAGTAAGCATCAGTCCACGATCCAGCAGAGTGTCTTCAGCTTTAGGTGAGTTTGCTCCGATATTATACTACAGTGTGGTAAATGATTTGCCGGCTATTACAACAGATGTTGGCTCCTGGATGTAATAGCATGGTACGATCTAGCTTAGTCTAAAACACCTGCTCCAGCTGTTGATTCCTGGACGTAAGCGTCTAAGATTAAATCGCACCGACCAGGGGGCTATGAGCGGCGCTGAAGTAGGGAACCTTACAGATGTCACGGAGCAGCGTGTATCTAGCATGAAGTAGGGAACCTTACAAATTTCTTGATCAATGAATTTATCCAGCAGGAAGTCGGGAAGTTTAGAAATGGCCACAGAACGATAAGAACCCGAGCAGCAAATAACCGTCCAATTGGCCACCAAGCAGTACTAACCGAACAGAACGTAGAAGAACGATATAAACTTTTGGTAACTACATTTACAGCATCTCCAGGCCAGTCAAGAACCGAAAATCACATACCCAAAAGGTTCCCAAAAGTATTTACTGAGTTATTAGCAAAATTTTTGGCAACCACATATCCAGCATCTCCAGGCCAGGCAAGAATCGAAAATCACATGCCCAAAAAGTCCCCAAAAGTATTTACTGAGTTATTGATAAAAAAAGAAACAAGATAATCAGCATGCCCAGACCAGAGAAAAACCGAAAACCGAATGTACCCAGACCAGACGAAAACCGAAGACCGAATGCCCAAGAAGGTCCCAAAAGTATCTACCGAGTTATTGACAAAAGTTTAGAAAACAGATAACCAGCATCCCCAGGCCAGACAGAAACCAAAAACCGAATGCCCACAAAGTTCCCGAAAGTATTTATCGAGTTATTGACACAAGAAAAAACCAGATAGTCAGCATCCCCAGACCAGACAGAAACCGAAAACCGAATGTACCCAGACCAGACGAAAACCGAAAACTGAATGGCCAAGAAGGTCCCAAAAGTATTTACCGAGTGACAAAAGTTATAGAAAACAGATAAACAGCATCCGTAGACCAGAAAAAAAACCGAAAACCAACTATGGATATCTCAGCAAATTATTCAAGCACAAAAGTGGGGAATTTATTTCGATGACATAGGAGACCCTCTACGTTTCATAGATAAACTTGACAAACTAAAGGACTGCTATGGATTCACCGATCAACACATATTGAGGGCGCTACCTGTTTTGTTCCGAGATACCGCCATTCTATGGTGGCGAAACACCACAAACGACTGCAGCAACTATAGAGACTTCATTAACGCCTTTAAAATTTTCTTTTGGTCAATAGATTAGAGAAGGAACCTAGTTAGAAAAGTATACGAAAGGCGACAGAGGACTAACGAGAAAATCGAAAGTGAATCGCCTACATCTTCCGCAAAGAGTAACGAACAACCGCCGCAACAAGTCTAAAAACTTCAAGTCAAGTCGATGCCAATGGCAGAAGCAAACCCTAGCAGAAGCTCCGATTTAAAATCAAGATTTCGTTCGCGCAGCGGGTCATTCTCCAGATCAAAGTCCCGTTCAAAATCCAGATCAAAGACAAGATCATCAAGCAGGGTCCCACCGAAGATGCGTAAATTGTCCAGATCTCCTTCAAATGATGGCAAAAGAAAAAAAAAAGTCAGCACAAAGAGGTCTGTTAGCAGAAAAAGGTAAGTTAGTAGACAGCGGTCTGTTAGTAGAAAAAGGTATATTAGCAGAAAGAGGAGCTCACCAGGGAGGCGTTCCCCATCTTGTTCCAAGCTAAGCCAAGCAAAAGTGGAGGTAGAAGTGCTAGTAGGAGGAGGAGCACCAGTAGAAGAAGAAGCAGTATCAAAAAGAAGTCTCCAGTAAGAGCCAAATACCATAAAAAACTGAGTAAACCGTGTCCGAATCCTTTGCCTAGGGTTGAAAGGGAACTTCTCAGGGAAAGAGAAGAACCAAGATTATCTAAAATCACTCCAGCTAAGAAAAAGGAGAGCAAAAGAAGACCCACCTTGTAAGAAAGAGGTTGAAGATGTTAGAATTGATAAGAGAAAGGCCGAGAAACGTCTAATTTCGGGTGAATCACATCGCAGCGTAGAAAAAAAAGCAAGGCAAGAGAAAAGAACAGACCAAAAACAAAGGCTAGGAGTGTTAGACCGAAAGAACGCCGTCATCTCACCCCATCATATGGTCCACCGAGATATTCAAGTAGTCTGTCAAGCATTAAAGCCAATGAATTTCCGCCCAAACCATTAAAGCCTGTTGTTAAGGAAGAGGAATAGAAGATTAAAGAAAAGATGGAAGTTAAAACGAAGAAACCGCAAAAGAAACGTATCAGCAGCTCAAGCGACAACGACGACGATGTACCATCTAAAGCTAAAAGAGATACAGATAGCAATGCAGTGAAAGTTAAGAAGAAAAGGCAGAGTTTTGATTCGGCAGAAGAAAAGAAAAAGAAAACAAACAATCATACAGCAATGGTGAAAGAGAAGTTTTTTTAAGTGAAACATTTCTTTTATTTTAATTTTGAGGAACTTAAGTCCAGTTTTTTTATTAACGAATCGAGTTTTATTTTTCTATTTTAGTTTTTTTACTTTTTTTACAAAGATAATTTAAGTTCGAACCAGAAGCTAAAGCTTGCAAAAAGCCCCAAAAACAAGACAGAAGACAATACCAAACCGAGCGGTGAGTCCTCGGATTTGACACGTCAACCAGTGTAGCAGGAAGTTTGAAGATGAAGGAAAAAAAAGCATTTTTTTCTTAACCGAGGTAAGAGGCGGATGTAACGAGGTAAATAAATACACCTCGATACAACGTAATTAAACATATATGCACAAATAAATTCATAAATATTAATTTACTTCATACAATTTAATTTAAATAACAAACACAATACCGAGAAAAATTGGTTTTAGATAAATGAAGATATGTATTAATTAGGTATGTCCTATCATCGACTATCTACATTTTATCACTAACGGACGCAATAAAAGGAGGCTGCGAATCCAAGGAAAATCAGTTCACTTCGAGCAGTCACCGATACACCGACATAGCCAGTAAGCAGCAGTCCACGGTCCAGCCGAGTGTCTTAAGCCTTAGGTGAGTTTGCCCAAAAATTATACTACAGTGTGGTAAATGATTTGCTGGCTATTACAACAGATGTTGGCTGCTGGATGTAATAGCATGGTACGATCTAGCTTAGTCTAAAACGCCTGCTCCAGCTGTTGATTCCTGGACGTAAGCATCTAAGATTAAACCACACCACCACCCCTCTTCTCTCCTTTTATTGGCCGACCAGGGGGCCTATGAGCGGCGCTGATTCGCGATCGTAACCCGCTGGTCTGCCCAAAAAGCCAAAGTTTTTAGTACCTGATGCTGAGTCCTGCGTGCTAAACAAGGGAAGCTTATTCCATACCCCCCCCCCCTCCACACACACACACAGACACACACACACCAAAAAGACAACTGGAAGATCACCGTCGGTTGGCTAGGCTATAACCTTAGAACTTTGAAAATGAGTCCTGCCCGGAAGAAATATCCCAGTTTCGTTTCGCAGTAGGAAGAACCGGCCAGGCATTATATGTCGATTTATTGTTTATACTGTAAATACTTTTATATTTTTAGGAAATTATAAATAAATAGATCTAATAGAAAACTTTCTTCACTGAATTATCCTGGCGCACAAGAAAATAACCTTACAAATTATTACACTATCAATTAAACAAGAACCTAATGTATCAAAACTTAATGTTATTGTCAATCCAAATACGGCTATTGTCACATCCTATTATTTTCCAAATCATACTTTTGTCTTTTTAATTTAAGTTTATTTGTTCTTTGTTTATTCCATTAAATTATTGCCTCAATTCATCCATTGGGTGAAAATTTTCGTTCCAGAATCAGGTTTTCTATATTTTTGGGACTTTTTCGCCGTTTTATTTTAAAAAAATCGAAATTTCTGTCAACAATGTTTCACCCTCACACATTCAACCCCTAATTTAGTTTCAGCACAGATGTTTGCTGAAATTAACATCTTTCTAATAAATAAACCTTAAAACGTTATATTATTCGAGTTTTAATGAAAAAATGTCAATTCTCACCAAATCACCCCCCTTTCATCCCGTACCCCCTAAAGCGATTTTACCCAAAAACAATCCGAAACGTTTGTTTGTCGATATATATTTGACGATATCTCTATTCGTTCTAAAGTTATCGTGGCTACAAACAGACAGACAACAAATTTTCGTTCCCAAATCATGTTTTATATATGTTTTGATACTTTTACCTCGTTTAAGCGGAACAAATTTTTTTGAAATTTTTGTCGCCGATGCGATACTTCCACACGTTGTGACGATGTGAAAGTAATAATAAGACAGGCACTAACAGTTCCTGATTGTTCGAATATCTCACTTTTGACGTTAGACTACTACCTAATGGCTTTTCGCTAAATTTGTGGTAGTTTAAAGAATATGGAAAACAACACTGATATAAGTGGTTATACCAAAATTGAGACTTTAATTTCATTTTATATTTGTTGTGTATGTGTAATGTATTAATCAAGTTAGTCAGTTTAACTTAACTCTGTCAATATACGTGGCAACGTCGGTTTTCTACATACTGTATGATTTTTAGGGACAATGCACACTTATTGATACGCATCAGATAACAGTTTTTGAAAACATTGTATTTTGGTGAATAGAATAAATTTAACTTTTGCTTTGTTTTATTTATTTGGGCAAATTTCCCAAATATTACACTGGCGAGGAGGACAACGCGTTTAGTTTTTAATTTCGGTGCCAAAGATCCACATTCAATAGTGAAGTGCTTCAATTGTTGAAATAATGACAGCCCGACCTTAAAAGAGAATGTCGGACATTTGCCCGAATTTGATCCTGTAAATTCTGATTGGACTATACACACACTGCGAGTTGAAAATTATTATGGTGCTAATGAAATTACCGATAAAAATAGAAAATAAGATGCTTATAAATTGGTGTTGAATTTGTGTTTACCGGATGAAGACAAACTTGAATATTTGGGATTTGTTATAAACAAGGAAGGGTGTCACACATCCGATTTGAAAATTCTGGCGGTGAGAGAAGCTAAGCAACCTGAAAACATTACACAGTTAAAATATTTTCTAGGACTGATAAATTGTTATGGCTCTTTTGTACCAAATCTAGTAACAGTGCTTTACCTCTTGTACAATTTATTTTAAAAAAAGAGGTTCCTTGGAGATGGTCACCAAAATGTGACCAAGCTTTCTCAAAAATAAAAAATTTACTACATCTGCTCCTATATTGGTGCGTTACAGCCCAGACTTACCCATTATTTTAAGTACGGATGCAAGTGATTACGCTATTGGGGGACTAATTTTTCAAGTCTACCTCGACGGTAGAAATAAATCCATCGCCTATGCGTCTCGTACCCTATCTAGTGCGGAAAAAAATTGCCAAATCGAGAATATTAAGCATACTTTTTTCTGTTTGTAAATTTAATCAACATTTATATGGCCGTATATTTACTCTTTTGACAGACCATAAAGCTTTCACTACATTTTTTCATCCTGAAGAATCTATACATCAATTTTCGGCTAACAGACTTACGCGCTGGGCGGTATTTTGTAGAATTATTAATATGATATTAAATTTGTAAAATCACAAAACGATTATGCCGATTGTCTTTCCCGGTTGCCCGTAGAAAGTTCAGAAGGAGACTGGGAAAACGCAGATATGAATTTTATAAATTATTTTAGTGAAAATCATAATTTTACGATTAATTTTGAAGCGATACGGGAAGCAACTTGAAATGATAACACGCCGTGTAAAATCACAGAATTCTTGCTCACGCAATGGCCTGAAAGGATGACAGAAGATTTGAAACCGTTTTACAGTATTCGTAATAAGTTAAGTGTGGGTTCCGATTGTTTGTAATGGAACAATCGATTAATTATTCCTTTTATTCTACAAAAAAATATTTTAAAAGGTTTACACTTATCTCATATGGAAATCGTGAAAATAAAGAGTTTAGCTGGGTCGTATTTCTGGTGGCCAGATTTAGACAAGCAAATTGAGAAATTTGTAGTTCCTGGGCAAGTTGCATGTTATATAGAAAAAAATCCGTGGTCTAGACTGCATCTAGATTTGATGGGTCCATTTTTAAATCGACAATTTTTTATATTAATTGACAGTCATTCAAAAATGCGTTGAGGCCTCTTCATTAAACTCCATAACCTCAAAAACCACTATTGCCTGTCTAAGAAGCACTTTTGCGAGATTTGGCTTGCCAAAGCAAATCGTAACTGATAACGCGAAAAGATTTTGTTCGAAAGAAGTGCAGGAATTTTTCCGTGGAAATAGCATTAAACGCACAACTTCAACCCCCTTTCAACCTTCGTCTAACGGAGCTGCTAGGAACGCAGTAAAAACGGTAAAAAATGAGCTCAAAAATGCTTTGGGGGATAAACAAAATATTGACATCAATAAAGTTTATAAACTTTAGGAACACACCACATGGTACAACTAGTGTCACACCAACAAAGTTAATATTTAATAGAAATTTGTCCACTAGATTTGATAACATTTTTCCTGAAAAAACAGATAAAATTTCGTTAAATGTTAAAAATAAAATTGTTAATCAACAACGGTTACAGAAGCGGTACCATGGAGGTAAAAGATTTTTAAATTTAAATATTAATGTAACTGTTATTGTTAAGGATTACAGAAATGTACAAAAGCCTACATGGATTAAGGGTGTAATTTGTAAAAAAAAAAAATGGCAAAGCCACGTATTTGGTGAAAATTCCGTCATTGAATGATATTATCTGGAAGCGGCAATTAAACCAAATTAAAATGTTTGTAGTTAGCGACCCTTTGATTTAAGTTTCTGACGAAATACAGGAAACTACAAACCATAATAAAAATAAGGATAATCTAGCCGAGAGTGAAACAGTGAAGCTGACAATTGCATCGGAAGCTACACATGCTAATATTTTAGACAGACCTAGACGCGTAGTGAGACCAGTAGAACATTTAACGTGTACCTAAAAACTTTCTTTTGTAGCGGAGAAGTGTAATGTTTTAATTAAGTTAGTAAGTTTAACTTAACTTTGTCAATAAAGGTGACAATGTCGGTTTTCTACATACTGTATGATTTTTAGGAGCAATGCGCAGTTATTGATACGCATCAGGTAACAGTTGTATGAAAACATTGTATTTTGGTGAATAGAGCAAGTTTAACCTTAGCTTTGTTTTATTTATTTAGGCAAATTTCCTAAATATTACAGACGTCAACAGTATTATAGAACGCATACCGTGTATGGGAGGTATCCTAGTTCAATTTCATTGAATTAGTCAAAAAATCAAAAAATAGAAGCAGCCTTTTTACAATTATAATTGAAACCTGCAAAAAGATTGCCAAAACTGGTAACAGAAACCAAAGTAAACGAAATTATTTCTTCGCTAACTTTGAAACATATCTAGAAACTTCTATAACTTTTGCCTTCGTTGATTATTCCATTCAAGTGATTTTATTAAGGCATATGTAACTTACAGCCTTATTCTTCAACGCATTATAAGCATTTTAACCCGTTTTCTTAATCGAAAATCCAGGAAGATGCTTACTTTTTGCACAAAATGATATGGTTAGATGAGTAGAAGTTTACAAAAAATAACCCCATTATCAGAAAAAATCGATACCATCGGGCAAATCAAAATCCACGAATTCTTCGCGATGCTGAATTTCAAAATCGATTCGGATTTAAGGTGTTTGTCATAGTTATGTTTGACAGAGTAGCCTATGAAATTTATTAAAATGCTTACATACCAGATAACTTTTTTAAAAACAGTTATGCGTTCTAATAAACATCTTCATATTGTTCTGTTTTTAAAAGGACAGGACGCTATACAAAAATCGTCATAGTTGGATGTTTATACATTATCAGTAGCTCATAATAATGCAGAAAAACAAACTCAAATATGTTTCCAGGGTACAACATTCGTAATGCGAGATCAGACAAACGTTTCTAGCTGCTTACAAAGGGAAAATTTTCGTGGTCAATTTCAAACTAATAAAATTTATAAAAAACCCTAACTATGGATTCCAGCTAACGCTTATTTTAAAATAGATTTCCAAGTTCGAAAGTCGTGACATTTTGAAAACGATCTTCAATCTTCAAAAATACGCTGAAAGTGACTTCCCTAATATAAATTTTACCCACGTATATAAGTTACAACTATATTACAACCATTTTTGCAAGTGCCATAGTTTATTTATTTATATAAATACACATTACTCAACGGGAGTATCGCCAAATAAAGAGTAAGTTATTGCACAAAAAACATACACAAATTATCTATGCAGTCCTAACAAATAACAACATTTCTCTACATTATCTCAGAGAAGCAGTAAATCCTAGTTCTAATTTGCTGAAGTTCAGAATATATATATATATATATATATATATATATATATATATATATATATATATATATATATAGAGAGAGAGAGAGAGAGAGAGAGAGCAATGCACCCTAATATAGGTGGCACACATCCTTACTATTGGCGAGATTAGTCGTACATTTATGTATGAGATCTACAGGCAAGCCTCGGCACTAGAAAAGGTAAGGTGTGCAGTATTTTCAGACAGTCGATATTATGATTAAGCCAGTTTCATAAGAATGTTAAGATGGAGACGGTTCTGAATCGTAGAGATTCAATACACAATCGTTCCAACAAATATGCCTGCGGCGTGCCCGCTGCGGGGTAAACACAGTCAGTTCTGTAGACAATCAACTTTAAGAACCTACGTCGAACAGCCTCAAGCGTACCTGCGTGTACCTCACAGAGGGGGACCAAACTATGGACGCGTATTCTAGATGACGTCGTACATACACATTGTATAATATTGTGAGAGTCTCTGTGTTCGTAAAGGTGGTAGAGTTACGCACAGGGAAGCCCAGAATCCTGGGATCCTTGGAGACAATAGACTCTGTGTAGCCAATAAGAGACAGCTTATAGTAAGAAACAACACCCAGATCAGTAAATGTCTCAGTCCTCCGAAGGACAACGCCGCACACAGAGTTGTTAAATTCAATAGCTGATTCGCTTAGACTTATGTCATTACGTCGCGCTTCCCAAAATTAATGAGGAGCAATTTATGCTAACCCATGAATGTATTGTGCTAAGATTGTCCTCCAGCTTAACACAGTTTTCCAGATATTCTATGTTGAGAAAACTGTTCAAATCATCAGCATGCAGCAGGTAAGGGACATCTATCACCTCCATATATCGGTCACAGATTGAACAGCAGACCTGATAGTTATATATGAAGGAATTCCAACAAATTTGGACAGAGAACCATATGGCACAGCTTCTGGAGGAAAAGCTTATGGTTCAATCGGTCGAAGGCCTTAGAAAATTTTAAGTACGTTACGTCTGTTTGTGCTCTCATATACAAACCCGCTGAGATATAATCTGCAATGCACACCAGGTTGGTGACGGTAGATCGATCCCTCACGAATCCGTGCTAAGCCTCAGTGATGATGTTCCTCATATTGAAATATATGATGTCGTTCAGAATGATCTCAATGAGTTTTCACCTCAGTTTTGTCGTCTCTTTTAGGAATCGGGGTTGATTTCGCCCTCTTCCAGACACTTGGTAATTTTAAGGATTTTAAGGGGATATTGAAAATCTCCTTAAGCGGGTCAACAAACAAACGTGCGCAGTCCCAAACCAGAAACGCAGGGATCTGGTCCGGACCCGAAGTATGATTTGGCTTGATCTTACACAGAGACCTATACACTTGCTGCTCTGATACCTTATTTATGTCGGAAAAGAAGTGTTGGAAGGGAGATGAGTTGTTACATTATTACAGGTAGGATCAGTAAACTAAGATTGTTGAAAAAACTCTGTAATTTTGTCCGCAACATCAAAGTGGTCTGAAAAGGGTACTCCACGATAAGTCATGAAAGATCAATGCTTAGTTACTTTTCTTATGCTTGGGAAATTTGGCGAAACTGTAAGGATCGGTATGAATATTATCTTCGCCCTGTATCGAGTGGATTCTTTGTTTAGCGCCAGAAGAGGTTTTAACAAGATGTCTCAGTCTTCTGGACTATACATACTCAAGTGGGTTATTAAAAGTTTTGAAACGTTTCCAGGATCTTAATTTCAGTCTAATATTGTGTATTACTTCCAAATCAAACCACGGAGGGTACCTGCGGATCGCATGCGACTGCGTCTTAGAAATATAGATGTCGAATATAGCGTAAATTAACGCACAGAACTCAGCATCCCCAAATCGTTCCAGTGCACAGCTGTAAAATGATCGTACAAGTCATAGAAGTCGGCCCCACGAAAACAGTATGCAAAATAGGCCGGGCGTATAAGTCTGCCCAGTGGTAAAGGTGATTTCGAGCGCCAAATAATGAACATCCTTATTTAACAGAATATCTGAGCCCCCCGTGACAGAACTTGTGAGGTTGTTCAGAACGAGATCCAGAAGTACCGATACCATTTGTATTTATATTGTGGTTCTACTGTCTTAAATTGAAAAAGCCTCCTATTCTAAACCTGATTGTCGTTCACATAAGTCACATATTCGGGAATGTTGAAATCGCCAAGTATCAATATAGGTGAAGAATACAGAAACTCTTAAGCACACAAATAATAAAAAATCTCTAAAAATATGATGAGGGGTATTGAGGTAATTTATGATAACTAGTCAAAAACATGCCAAAATTGCTATATCCACACAAAAAGTTAATAACACCCTTTGCAAAATAATTCTAGATCTTTTAGAATAAGCAATTCAAGAAATATCCCACTCCATCATTTTGTATCTGTGTTCTGCATTAATTTATTTTTTCGTTGAGCAAGAATGTTTAATTTTTTTATATATTTAATCAAATCATATGGGTTGGTACTATGTACTAGCTAGCTTTATATAGAAGCAGAAGACTATGGTACCTAGACTTATTCCTGATTTGTTTTAAAAGAATAGTCCTATTTTTAAACTTAAAACAAAATATGTAGTTTTATAAATAGACTATTAATTAGATGGTTATTATATTATTGGTTTAAATATAATACTGTTTTAGTGACAAATAAAAGCGACGTTTTACAATTTAACCTTCTTCTATAACTTTTCAATAATCTTGATCTTCTGATAGTTGAATGGTAATTATTATGTATATTTACTCACATAAGAATTTCACAGAAACAATTTCAAGGTATCGCATATAACAGGTTGAATTTTAATCGGACTTTTGATTATTTGTACTAGTGTGAATCTTAAAGTTATACAGTATGTTTAACTATTTACCTAGAATAAGTAGCCTCCATAAACTAACCAAAATTCCATATTTATCTTTAAAATTAGCCAAATAATACTTGCTTTTAATTTTCATTTCATAGATGTAGATCTTGGTAAAAATAGAAATTGTTGTCCAAAAAAATAGCAGAGATAAAAGTATACAAATGTTAATACTTAGAGGAAACACCCTAAACATTAAAGTCTCAGGTGGAAGTACGTAAGGCTTAGGTACCAAAAATGTAGCATACATTTGTAAAAATGGATGAGTAAGGTCCCCTCTCTTAAAATTATTTAGTGTGAACCATTGACCACATCCACTAACATCTGTCTCTTGGGCAATAGTACTAAATTGGGCCACCTTATATGCTTTCGTATTATTATCGTTGTTAGGTTTAACATTGATGAATTTTGAGGGCCAAGAATTTGTGATTTCCCTTAGCATGTGGTACTCAATCCCTTCTGTTGGTTTTTCGCCATTAAAATAAACGAATGGTGGACAATGAGAAACTGCCATATCAAAAGACTTTTTATTTATTTTTGAGAAATCTGGTTCCCATTCGGGTTGCAATAATTCTTCTTCTTCAACCTGAAAACTACAGCAGTTCTCTAAACATTTCTTCAATAGATTTTCACCCTTATAAAAGGATATTATTTCCATATTATTATCCATGGGCTCAGGCAACTTATATTTTGCTTCAGTTACAATATTATTTAATGAGGTTAATTGAAAATTTTTTATTCCAATTATATCTATAGCAGTCTTAGCAGCAACCAGTAGCAGAAAGCTCTCAAACTGTTTGTTCTCATCAAAAAATATTATTACTCTGTCATAAGGCCTGACGTAAAACTGGTGTTTATCTAAATTTTCAAAATAATTTTCCAATGATGTCAAGTTAAGAAAAGACATAATAAAAGCCTTGCAAACTCTGGTGTTTGCATCGAGAACTGAAAATTTTTGAAATGAGTTCATGATTACAGATTTATTTAGGTGTTTGAAAATTTCGAAGACTGTATCCATAGATTCTGGGTCATCGTAAACCACGTTTACACAGGGGAATTTTTTAAATATTTTCATGATTATGTTAGAAACAACATTTAAAATGTTTCCTTTCTTGTTCAGCATTATACATATTGATACATTTAAGAACATTAATAATGGTAAAAAACCTTTTGTTAAATTTTTCATTTTACAAAATATACATTGTCACTAATTTGATTACCAGAAAAGTTATGTAAGTGATATTACTAATATGTTATTTTTATACACCTCAGAGTTATAAAATATTCAGCCTCTCTCAGTACAAACAACTAGTAAAATATTTTCCTATTTGTGAAACAACACTATGTAAATGTATATATATTATAATACCTAAATAATTTACAAAAAGCCTGAGGCAAATGTGTTATGGTAGTGCATTCAAATGCTAATAACTCAAATTTCCATTAACTTAGTTATGTCATATTTCATACACGGTGGCGCATTGAAAACGAAACAGACCGATATGCATCCAGATAATTATTTTTTTAAGAAACGCTGAAACACGTCAATTTTAATATTGAGGGGGACATGTTTTGACATAAAACTCAACTTTGTCACATCAACCCCTTAAGGGTGGTGATAACAATCCTTATATTTTAAATAGGGAACATGGCTCGTGTGTTACATCATTTGAAAGCTCTTTCTTTTATGAATTCAGCACACTAATCTTATTGGAAGTTTTATCAACTCCTTTAAAAATTATTCACAGTTGGAGTTGAAAGAACGTATTTCTTTCATTGTGATAAGAAATGCACTAACTAGTCAATTTTTCGTTAAAAAAAACTAAAAAACAAAACCAAACGTTCAAAAATGTTTATTCAGTTAAGTAAGTGTTTAAATTGTTGATCACGAGCTCTGACATTCTGGAGCATTTGTAGAGTTATTAGACGGCATTCTTCAACAATGCGTCGTCGTAATTCTTCCAGAGACTCCGGTTCTGTTGAAAAAATTAAATGGCCTCATAGAAAGAAGTCTAAAGGAGTTAAATTCGGTGATCTAGGGGGCCACTCAATAGCACCTCTACGCCCAATCCATTGATCTGGAAACTCTCTGTTCAAACTCCCTAACACGTTGTGAAAAATGCGGAGGAGCTCCATCTTGTTGAAAGACGAATTGATTTTCTTGATAGCGATCATCATTTTCAACAATGTCAATTAGTAGAGGGTAAACGATATCTTCTAGTAACTCCAAATACGTTTCGCCACTCAAATTGCCATCAAGAAAAATTGGTCCAATTAAACGGTCACCAAAAATGCCAGTCCAGACATTCAATTTCTGTGGAGTTTGAGTGTGGACTTCGTGAAAATTTCTTGGATTATTATCTGCCCAATAACGACAATTATGACGATTGACTGTAGAGTTTAATAAAAACGTACACTCGTCTGAAAAACAGATATTGAACAGAAAGTTCCCGTTATCAGCTATTCGTGTAGTCATAACTTCACAAAACTCCAGCCGCCGATCAAAATCATCTTCATTCGGTTGTTGTACAAGATGAATTTTTTACGGGTGAAATTTATGATGCTTCGATATTCGCTGAATAGTTCTTCTTTTGATGTTTGAAACAGTGGCCAATTTTCTCGTGCTCAAAGTTGCAGTCTGCAAAGTCTGCAGCAATTTGTCCTAAAACTTCAATCTCAGTAGTCTCATTTCTAACCGGAAATTCACGTTCAGGATCCTGTTTTTTGTTGGCTACTGAACCACTTTGTCGAAACTTCGCAACTAACTCCAAAATGTATTTTCTGTTAACATGTCTGTTCGGATGTCATTCATTAAACAAATTTGCGGTACGGTTTGCACAGTCATCGTTTTTGAAAAAAGAGTAATTATTTGAACTCTTTCTTCTACAGAATACACCATTGTGAAATTAATTTTCGGTAGTACTATCAAGTGTCAAACCGACCGATAAACTGTAATAATAAACCGCATTACTCTCATTCCGATAGGAAATGTTCTGATAGTCAATTTTTTGTTTGCAAACCAACAAAACATTGACTATCAGCACATTTCTTATCGGAATGAGTGAAATGCGTTTTTGCATCTTCAACTGTGAATAATTTTTAAACGAGTTGATAAAACTTCCAAAAAAATTGTGTGCTGAATTCATAAAAGAAAGAGCTTTCAAATGATGTAACACTCGACCCATGTTTCCTATTTAAAATGTAAGGGTTGTTATCACCACCCTTAAGGGGTTGATGTGACAAAGTTGAGTTTTATGTCAAAACATGTCCCCTTCAATATTAAAATTGACCTGTTTCAGCGTTTCTTAAAAGAAAAATTTCTCTGGACGCAAATCGGTCTGTTTCGTTTTCAATGCGCCACCCTATATATACATCCTTATGTAGTATAGATTGTGAAAATCAGCTAATTATAATTGTAAAAATTCGCAATATGTTTATTGCTTCATCATTCATGTCACTAAAATAATACGAATGTAGATATGCGACATGTTTCATTAACAGCTGTGACGTGTATAAATATATTTTCACCTATTGTAACCCACAATATAAGGCTTCAATGCTGCTTCTATGCCAAAAAATATAGTTAAGAATTATTCGAAAACAAGATAAGTTGTTCTTGCAGTACGGAGGAATAAAGTTTACGCAGATTTTGCAACTGCTTCTCAAATCTCTTAAAAGTTAGTGCCATATACTGAAATACCAATTTATTATTCATTATTTTAAGAAAAAAATAATAAAAGAGAGTTCTATGGGCTTTCTTACAAAAATTAAAACTTTTTTAACTAATTGTTAGCAGAGCGTCCACAGTCGAAAAAATATCTGATGACAGAGCTCTGCGAGAAAGAAAACGATCAAATGAAGTTTGAGAAGCCTTTGTAGCTAGATCTGAAAGCATTTCCAAATAAACACGTTCGTTCCCATACACACAAAAAGGCTGGACGCAGCATATGCGTTATGATAGTTAATTTTCATAGAAACGAGCTACACTTTTTATTATATGTTCACTGTTTTATGGTTACTACTTCAAAATTTTCAAAAGTCTCAATATCTCATGTATTTCGTGAGCTTGTCATAAGCGAATTTTTGCTATGCAAATTCGATAAACAGTGTATTCAATAAAATGCAAAAAGGAAATTCACTAAAAAATATTATTTCTACAAAAGTTGGTTGAGAAAATTTTCCTAAAAAATTCGATAAAATATTTTTCACAAAAATTTTCTTAAACAATTTTTTTGCACGAAAATTCGTTAAATTTTTTACAAATTTCTTAAGAAAAAGTGTCTCATCAAAACTTCTCTAAATATTGTTTCACACAAAAATTCGCAACAAATACGTCGTTCAAGAAAATTGGAAAAAAAATTCTTTCATGGAAATTCGCAAAAAAATTTGTAAGAACATTTGTTATTACAAGAACGTTTTGCACGTGGAAATTCGTTAATAAATTGAATTAAAACTTATACAATCTGATCTAAATACAGACGTAGAGGCTTGTTCTGCGAGTCCGCAAAGAACATTTTCTTTTGGTGACGATAGCGTAAAGGCGAACCCGGTTGCAGAGAAGAAAATAAGCATTTATGAGGCCACAAAATAATTCTATACATTGTACAGGCAATAGAGAATTTTTTTCTGCATCAAACTACAGGAGTTAGTTTTTTTGATATATAGGTTCAGAATTACGTACTGAATGTAAAAACACAAAATCCTTACAAATTAGGAGTGCAAAAGTGCCGCCATTTTGAGAAAAACCGTTTCTCCATAACCGTGCACTTTAAACCAAAAATGGTAATGACCTTTATTGTAGATAATTGCATTTCTCATCTTTTTTGTTAAATTTTTTTTTGTGTCACACACCGTTTACAACTTATACGACTATTAGCATTCATTTATTGACTTTTTTACCTATATCTTTGTTAACAATTGTTTAAAAAATAAAATGCTTATAACTTAACTTTTCAATCGATAAATTCCTACAATTTTTGCTAAAAACTTTTTTTTCTAAAATCAATATTTTCAAAGTGATAACGCGTTGAATGTTGCACTTTTCAATCGACAAATTTTTCTGGAAATCTAGATATCCGCGCCCTAACCAACTCGGCTATGGAGAATACGACAGACTTATTGTAATGAACGGCTCGTTTCTACGCTTTAGAGTTGTTCATAGCAAATCATTTTTATTTTAAATGGTTTTTTCCAAATATTGTAATCAAATGAGGAAGAGTAAAATTGAAACATAAATCTAGGACTTGGAGACATTTTCTTTAATATTTTACGTGTATCATGCCAAGAACCTTTGTTAAGGCTTTCCAGTTTTGACATTTTAAATTGTCACTGACATTTGCAGAACAATATTCTACGAGGAGGTAAATCTGCTGTAAACTATTGGAAATGTTTGGCTCTAAATTTGAATCAGCGGTGAAAATGGTAGATCCGCTGTCGAAGTAAAAAACGTTAAAGATATACCTCATTTTTTTCTTAACGATCCTTTGCACTGTGCGAGGTTCGAATGGAACGTAGTGATATGAAAATAATTATACAGTAAGAAAGCTAAATGACACTTTTTCAAAATAAGTAGATGTTTAGTTAAATATACTAAGCAAGAATTTTTAAGACAACGGCCCATCCTGATAAGGCCTAGAAAATCGATAAATGGGACAGAATTATAAGTGGGAGGGGGGAGAATCACAATCTAGTTTATTTATAATATTACCATTATACTTTTGCTGAGACATACAAACATATAGGAGCACAGCATTGCGTATTTCATTAAGAGAGAGGTCCTCTGATACCTAAAAATATTATTGGCAAATCGTAAAACCAAAGCAATAACTCTCTGTAGTCGATACAGATGTATATACAAGGAAATGGGATTCATACTTTAGTCCGTATAATATGTATTGACTGATCTTAAGTTCTGGTGAATGTGTTCCAAACAAGAATAAGTTTTTCAGGAGATTCGGGAAGAAAATATAAGATCATATTTTATTTTTTAGAAAGGCAGAATAAACAGTTTGTAACGAGGCCTGACTTGCGGGGTGAATTATGCAGTGGAACAGACTAACGGATTTACGGGAACGGTCCCGGGCGCCAGATTTTGAAAGGGTTTACTCCCTGCGAGGATGTCTGCGACCTCGTCACAAGGCTCTGGCCACAGTTGTGGTCAGAGTGCCTGGATAGCTCTGTGGAGAGGGTCCGGTAGCTTATGATATAACAGGCCGAGTAGATACCTCCAAGATTGCGGGCATTAATCGCTCCCCCGATATTTTCCTGAACTTCCGAAAGTTGTTATGGGTGTAGCAGATTTATTTGCGGTTATAACATAGACGGAATATACTTTTCACACTATTTATTGCCTTATAAAACGTTACAGTCCACTGGTATTCTTACAATGTGAATGGTACTTATCACGCTAATTTATCCTAAAACAAGTTATGTTACTGGTGACGAGCCAACAAAATTAATTATTCCCCACGGAGAAGAAAGGCGGGAGACACGCGGACGGAAACTCCGAGTGCTGTGGTTTACAACCCGTGGATGCAGCCGTTAAGTGGGTCGGTTGGAGAAACACTCCTCAAATAGTTAAAATGGCGTCTGTCTGTCGAAGTCGGTACCACGAAATCAAACGCCTCGACGTCAGGACGTCGATGAGGAACGGGGGGGGGGGTTATAAGGGAACACCCTGTAGAAGGATATTGTCATATACTAACTCGACCTTGGCCTGCTTGTGTACATACAGCGTCCAGACCAGAGTCGAATCGGAACGGTCGTACGCAATACCCTTGAGAGATCTGTGTTAGCTATAGCATCACCTCCCAGAAGTATTACGACACGCCAACAATGATGGAATAGGGTAATGGAGGGGAATTACGTTAGATCCCGCGATCTCGACGTCACCGGATAGACGCGTGGGAACTGAGAAAAATATCCGAAAATTTGCTATAACTAAATACAATAAGACAGGCCTAAAATGATCTTACCTCGCCTGCGTTCGGTAGATTAGAATACAAAATTGTCTTATGCAACAACGGGACGGGTGGTACTGCATTCTAATGCTTTGTTACGGTTTAAACAAGCAGACTTTTTATTCGCTGATGCGAAACTCAAGTTATAAATTTAAACACGCTACGGCAAACGATGAACTCTTTCTGCCTCAGTAGTTATTGTCTCTCTGGAGTCCCCAGCTGAAGAATATTAATCGGTGGTAGATACCTTATCCTTATCTTCTGCATATATGTTTTTACTCCGCGGCGATAATTCGAAAATGCGTACTTTTAAGAAATATTAATGATAAAAATAATAATTTTTACTGCGTGGAATTTTTACCCGTGTGAATTATATTATATTTATTTTCGAACAGCCGCTTTTAGTATCTACAGCTCTTCTAAAAATATCTACTTCGTCACAAGTTGTCTGGGCGACATGCTCAGCTGGTTTATATTGAAAATGAATATTAGACAAATCATAGAACGAAGTACTATCCTAACAGTTATAAATCATTGAAAATACACTAACTTAGGAACAGATGACCTGTGGCCAAAGACGTATGCCTAAAGCCAGAGGCGTGCATTCGCAAGGTGCGCTACACACAAACACGCACGCACGCACGCACGCACGCACGCACGCACGCACGCACGCACGCACGCACGCACGCACGCACGCACGCACGCACGCACGCACGCACGCACGCACGCACGCACGCACGCACGCACGCACGCACGCACGCACGCACGCACGCACGCACGCACGCACGCACGCACGCACGCACGCACGCACGCACGCACGCACGCACGCACGCACGCACGCACGCACGCACGCACGCACGCACGCACGCACGCACGCACGCACGCACGCACGCACGCACGCACGCACGCACGCACGCACGCACGCACGCACGCACGCACGCACGCACGCACGCACGCACGCACGCACGCACGCACGCACGCACGCACGCACGCACGCACGCACGCACGCACGCACGCACGCACGCACGCACGCACGCACGCACGCACGCACGCACGCACGCACGCACGCACGCACGCACGCACGCACGCACGCACGCACGCACGCACGCACGCACGCACGCACGCACGCACGCACGCACGCACGCACGCACGCACGCACGCACGCACGCACGCACGCACGCACGCACGCACGCACGCACGCACGCACGCACGCACGCACGCACGCACGCACGCACGCACGCACGCACGCACGCACGCACGCACGCACGCACGCACGCACGCACGCACGCACGCACGCACGCACGCACGCACGCACGCACGCACGCACGCACGCACGCACGCACGCACGCACGCACGCACGCACGCACGCACGCACGCACGCACGCACGCACGCACGCACGCACGCACGCACGCACGCACGCACGCACGCACGCACGCACGCACGCACGCACGCACGCACGCACGCACGCACGCACGCACGCACGCACGCACGCACGCACGCACGCACGCACGCACGCACGCACGCACGCACGCACGCACGCACGCACGCACGCACGCACGCACGCACGCACGCACGCACGCACGCACGCACGCACGCACGCACGCACGCACGCACGCACGCACGCACGCACGCACGCACGCACGCACGCACGCACGCACGCACGCACGCACGCACGCACGCACGCACGCACGCACGCACGCACGCACGCACGCACGCACGCACGCACGCACGCACGCACGCACGCACGCACGCACGCACGCACGCACGCACGCACGCACGCACGCACGCACGCACGCACGCACGCACGCACGCACGCACGCACGCACGCACGCACGCACGCACGCACGCACGCACGCACGCACGCACGCACGCACGCACGCACGCACGCACGCACGCACGCACGCACGCACGCACGCACGCACGCACGCACGCACCCACACACACACACACACACACACACACACACACACACACACACACACACACACACACACACACACACACACACACACACACACACACACACACACACACACACACACACACACACACACACACACACACACACACACACACACACACACACACACACACACACACACACACACACACACACACACACACACACACACACACACACACACACACACACACACACACACACACACACACACACACACACACACACACACACACACACACACACACACACACACACACACACACACACACACACACACACACACACACACACACACACACACACACACACACACACACACACACACACACACACACACACACACACACACACACACACACACACACACACACACACACACACACACACACACACACACACACACACACACACACACACACACACACACACACACACACACACACACACACACACACACACACACACACACACACACACACACACACACACACACACACACACACACACACACACACACACACACACACACACACACACACACACACACACACACACACACACACACACACACACACACACACACACACACACACACACACACACACACACACACACACACACACACACACACACACACACACACACACACACACACACACACACACACACACACACACACACACACACACACACACACACACACACACACACACACACACACACACACACACACACACACACACACACACACACACACACACACACACACACACACACACACACACACACACACACACACACACACACACACACACACACACACACACACACACACACACACACACACACACACACACACACACACACACACACACACACACACACACACACACACACACACACACACACACACACACACACACACACACACACACACACACACACACACACACACACACACACACACACACACACACACACACACACACACACACACACACACACACACACACACACACACACACACACACACACACACACACACACACACACACACACACACACACACACACACACACACACACACACACACACACACACACACACACACACACACACACACACACACACACACACACACACACACACACACACACACACACACACACACACACACACACACACACACACACACACACACACACACACACACACACACACACACACACACACACACACACACACACACACACACACACACACACACACACACACACACACACACACACACACACACACACACACACACACACACACACACACACACACACACACACACACACACACACACACACACACACAATGAAGTAATTTATAGAATATTTAAAATTATATGAGCTACAAATATCTTGAGAGAATGGCGAGAGGTATACAGCCAGTAAAAATCATTTGTAAATCGATAAACAAATGCATACCTTGAATTGGTGCATAGGGAAGAGAGTCTGGCAAAGTTTTACACAATTTAGCTAGAAGCGAAGCACCACATAGATCTTATATAGTAAAAGTTTAAGCAAATAAGCATAAAACTGAGATACGAGAGTAGATAAATACTTTTTCTCTGACTTAACAAATGTATTTGTGAAGCCAAAGTAAAAATTGCTACGTCTGTATTTAGTCTAGAACGGTTTCACCAAGCAAGTGCAACAACAATTAATCAATTTAGGTTAAGGTTATCGATAATTGTCTTGGCTGTTTTGTAAAATCACCCAGTACTTGTGTTCTAAATACAAATTTAGAGACCATTTCTCCGGCTTCACAAGTGTTTGTTATATTCTCTATAATCGTTTACAGTGAAGAACACAAACACTTGTGAAACCAGGTAAGTAGTCTCTACACGCGTATTTAATATGGAATAGTTTCACCCAGTAAGGGCAACAACAATTAATGGATTACTTGTCTTATTGTGCAAGCAGTAAAGATCTTTTAAGTCATCATGAATTGTTTTTTAATATAAAAAACCTATTCAGCCATTTTATCATAAGTTACAGTAAAAAAATATATGACAGACAATAAAGAAATATTTCTATATTACGCCTACAGAGACAGATTAACAATGGAAATAATGCAGTAGTTTCTAATTTAAACACCTGGATTCAAAAATAGATAAATATATTTTGACTATTTGTCAGTTGTCCAATTGACTATAACCTAATTAGGTCTTTGAAAGCTTATTTCCAAAATAAAAGTTATAGATGCCAGAACTATGCCACCAATTAGCATATAAAATATTCCTAAGAGTTCACCCATACCAAGTTTTGGAGTTGTAGAAATTGTTTCCACATTTGATATGAAGAAGTTTCGCATATAATTTTTATCAGTCTTGTATACCATGCGATCTGCCCAAAAGTTAATTAATCCATATTCCATAAACTTTCTTAAATGTGTGTTTATGAATTTCGTGTATGGTGAATGTTTTTGCAATACGAAAACAATTTTAAAATTTGCAATACATTCTTTCAAGACTCTTAGATTTTGCTTTACGGAATTATCGATTACATCAGTGTCAGTAACATAGCTGTTGGAAATAGTTTTCACAAAAAACGCATACCTTCTTTGTCTACTGTATTCTTTTAAACGGCTGACATTTGTTTCAAGTATATGAAGGTCAGCTAACTGACTTAAAATTGTATTATTTGTGGCCTTAAAAATATTTGGAAGCAGTTTTGAGCTCTGAGGCCATTGTATTTTGTAATCGATCACATCCTGTACAGTGGATATCGGATGACTGTAGGCGGGTGTAGTAAGTGTACTTGTAATGCCCGCCGAATAGTAGGTAGAAAACAAAGTTCCATATAAGCAGCCGACCACTATTACTATTCTGAAGCAAAGCAAGCTGTGGCTAGAGATGCTAGTCAAAGAACCTAAGAAATTAAACAAAAAATTAATTTTAGTTTGGGGTAGCATCACTTTAACATAAATAAATGATTGTAAAATTAATTAGATACGTCTTTAAATTACTTATTAACTATAATGACATATTACTATTTTTCGAAATCATTTGTATTATCAAATAGTAATAGTACACGAAAGCACACGAAGATGATCCACATGTGTTGATAATTATAATTTACATATTTATATAATTTTGGTTATCAAAATTCGCTAAAGAAAATAATGGTGATCAGCCCCGGATCTAGGGGGCAAACCGGGGCACCGGCCTCGGGCGGCAGTTTCAGAGGGCGCCAAAATCACAATATAATATATGGTTGAAAATAAAAAACTTGCTCCACAAAGCGCCTAGCACGCAGCGCACGTTGTTCCATCAATTATTCATTTGATTTTAAAACGCCCAGTTAGTTTTTAAACACATCCTAGCGGCTCATTATGAAATGCGCTACGAGCAGCTGCAGCGCAGCAGATTGTTGGCAACATCTAATGGCGGTAATTTTAGTTTAAACTTATTTTTTTAACTTTTTTCAAACTTATTTTTTTACTCCTCGGAATAGAACAAATTTTTAAAAAAGTAAGGAGTCCCGATTCCACGTAACTACCAAAAAATGTTCAGAGAGGGAGGCTCCGGTTCGAAAAAATCGTAGATCCGGGGCATATTTATAAATTTTAGTTTCTACAATCAAGTCTTATTTTTCATAAAATAGTCTAGAAAACGCGAAGTCTGTGTGGCCCAATAAAAGTCATGACCTTGATTACCAAAAATGAGTGTTAACTGGCTAACAAAGCAACTTTTTAGAAGTAACGTCAATGATCCTATCGATCTCAGAGGCAAATATTTACAGAATTTATTTCGTTATCAAAATAAGTGAGACTATCAATGATAGATGCACCTTAAGGCAGCTCGCTACTGAACGAAATCTGGGAGGGCCAAAATGGTCTTTGAGGTAGCACCGAAAAGATGGAAACAATATTCCAACTGTATACGTACATGCACGTTATACAGTGCAAGAAGTTGTGTGTGAAAATACACTTTAAGCCCAAAAACAGGTAGCCAGGCTTCTTCACTGCAGCTTTCTCAATATTGAAAACAAATAGATACAGCAAAGATCATATCTAACTGTTATAACCAATGTGGAGAGGGTCACCGTTTGAGCAGTGTTTCACCAGTGATATTAATAATTAATAAATGTAATAACATACTGACTTTTAAACAAATCGAACACCCTGTAAGAGTCGATCAATTACAATAAAAACAGGTATACACTTACATACAGACTTGGAGACTACTTCTCTGGCTTCACTGTTGGGTTTCGTTTCTCTAGGAGAAGGGCGTAGCCAGCGCGTAAGCTAACTGGAGCAAGAGCCCCTTATGAATTCTAGATGTACTCGGATGTTCTTCAACGTTTATGTGACTAGTTGCGCTGCTTGACAGCATCCTCAGACAGATAAAAAAAATATCTGTAGTATGTAGTATAAACCAGTTTCACCAAGTAACGGCAACAACAATCAATGAATTACAGAGGTATACATTTTTTTAATTTTGTTTTATCAAAAAATTATCTCTTTTCAATTGGCGTTTCCTTCAGTTTGAAGTAATATTTTGTAGTGGCTTTTGCTCAATATATTAAGTCATTATCCCTAGGAGCCGTTTACGGAACAATTGCAGTCATTTAAAAGAATTCAAAAGGGGGATACATTGTTGGTATGTTTAAAAGAATTCAAAAGGGGGATACATTGTTGGTATGCGGGAGGTCGGTTTGCCAAGCAGACAAATTTCCAGCCGCATAGGACGCAGTGTGTCAACTCGTTAACAGTGTTACAGTGTTGGTTCAGGTGGTCTGAAGAAGGAATCTATAAGCATCGTCATGGATCCGGGCGACATCGAGCAACTTCAGCACGGGAAGATCGTCATTTTAGGACTGCAGCTTTACAAGACAGAGTTTTCACAACACGGCCGATTGGAAAAGCTTGTTTGGGAGTTTTACAACAGACTCTCTATGTCAGAGATATATCGAAGAATACGCGCTTTTGGGCTTCGTTCGTATAGGCCATTTTTATGTCTCCCACTGACACCTCGCCATCGTGCTGCTCCGCCTGAGTAGTGTAACGTCTGATAAAATTGGGATGGTGAATTAAATCGTGTTGTGTTCTCTGAGGAGGCCCGATTCTGTCTTTGGGTCTACGATGATCGCAGAAGATTAAGACGATTACGTGGAGAACGCAGAAATTTAGAATTTTCTGTGGAACGGCATACGACGAGGGGATGGTATGGGGCGCGATAACATATGGTAGCAGGTCCCTTCTAGTTTTATTGATATAAATTCGAATGCAAATTATTACTTACGAAACGTACTGTAGCCTGTTACACTGGCATATCTAAATTTTATTAAAACCGATAAACTCTTACTGAGTGTTCGGATTTTTCTGAAAGTCAGTATAGTAATATGAAAATATTTTTTTCAAATAATGTACTATTTATTGTAACATCCTATCAATTTGAAAAAATAACTTCAAGAGTTTTAACCTTTTTTATAAGAATTAGGATTCATTATTTTAGGCCAATCACTTATTTCAAGATAGTGAATTGCAATGCTTTCAAATTTTATATCCTTTTGTATAGAGGACTATACGATTAATTTTATGCAAATGCAAATTATTGTTACATAATGTTCTCAAACAAATAGATAACTAAACACTACTGTACCAGAACTTTTTAAACTATATTGATTTTTCTTTTTTTTTTTTACCGGCATGCAACAAAAACGTAGCCACGATGTGCCATTTTAAATTTATATGGATGTCTTTTACTGACCGCAATAATAACCATCAAATGAAGCTACTGTCTAAAAACCTCTATATATTTTTAAAAATCGCTTTTCTATTTTAATACTCACCTAAAGTTACTAGTCTAAATGCCTTTAACAGTAGCAACATTGTATCATTTGTCATATGCACAGATGATTTCGTAAACTGATTATTATTTTTTATTAATAATGCATTTTTACGATAAACGTAATGTATTACTGACACTATAAACCATCCAAACATAATCGAGCCCAAGTGCAAAATCCAAACACCCCGTGAAAGGACTCTAATCATTAAGCTGTACGTGGCCAAAATTTCAGGTTTCCACACTAAAAATGTGCCACAAATTCGTAAATATGGTATAGTGAAATCACTTTTTTGATACGTAGATGCAATATACCATTGAGAACATCCACTCATATCTGTTTCACCAGAAAGCGTCATATTGACAGCACCATTCCACATATCTCTCCTTTTTCCGTTTTCATCATAAAAAGCTTTATATGAAGTTGGCCATGGTTTTGTTATTTCTTTAAGCAAATCATACTCCAAACCGTCGTACACTCTATTATTATCGTCAGTTATTATAAAAGGTGGACAATTAAATGCTGCAACATTAAAATGCTCAATATCCGAAGAGGTAAATTTTGGTTGCCATTTGATATTATCGAATTTGATTAAACTTTTATTAAAAGGTTTTCTAGAATTCCATTCCAGTACGAGCTGATTATTAATCAAATAGATTACTTTAAAGAAAAATCCACTTTTTGACCTACATGAGCTTATAAAAAAGTTTAAAAACTTATCACTGCAAATTTTTACCGATTTGTACATTGCCATGTCATAATTTGTAATAACTCCTACAAAATCTATAGCTAATTGGTTTGCCATATTAAACAACGTATCTAACAACTGTGAATCCTGTTTTAAGAATATCAATACTCTTTCTTCTGGTTTAATATACAGAGGGTGATGTTTCATGTTTATTAAATAGTGATAAATACTTTCTTCATTCATTGTTGCAAAAAGATACCCACAAGAATAAACGTCATCTGTATGATTTAGGTAACTTTCTTTAAGAAGTGAGGAAATGTGTTTCGTTACAAATGGTTTTCTTAGCTGCCTAATACTTTGAAAAATCAAAGAAGATAAGCTATTTTCGTCGACAATTAAGTGAATACAGGTGATATTGCAAAAAACTTGCTGTATTAAAATATTAATGAATTCACTTTCGCTTTCTGTATTGCCATTTATAGCAATACATAATATGAATATGATGAATACATTGATTACTTTCATGACATATATTAGACCAATAAATAGGCCAAAAATTATTACGTTAACGAATTTGAAGTGAATAATGTTTTTTATACTGTTTACTCAACCATTAGATACATAAAACACTAAAAGGTGTAATAAAATTCTAACAATAATGTTCCTCTCGTCAACTGGAATGCCAACATTTTTATTTGTCTTGTCGTTTTATTATTTGACTGCCAAGTCATAAGAACAAATGAATAAAATTCGATATACCAGTAAAGTTGCGACAAAATAAATCCTTTCAACCGCAAGTACTTGCTCGGTAGGAAACTAAACGATAGTCTAATTTTCTCCATTTGGTGAATTAAAAACATTTTTAGACCTAAAATATCATTGTTTTTAATGCTTGCTGTATGTTATTATTATATTAATACAGGCGGGTGATAATTTGATGTTTTGTAACATTGCATACAATTACTGTATATCATACAGATATTCTCTGAGATTAAAATGCAGCATTACACAGGTATTTTATATATTATGCAACATAAATGATATTCATCATAGATAGCAATGTACGAGGAGGTATTGAAAAGCACTTAGGCTACTTTAAATGTTTGAAATGGATATCAGTGCATACGCACGCCCAGATGGTCACTAACACGCAATAGGTCCTCTGTGGGTCCGGGGACGAATTAAAAGAATGGGCCAAAGGTAACTTCGCCTGTCGTAAGAGGCAACTAATTGTGGTCAACAGTGGCAAAGTTCTCGTCCAGACGGGTCTGTAGACAGGCGGATATTTCTGGGGAGTGATATACACACGGATTTTGAGCCCTTCATTGTGGGTTTCGAAATGGACAATTGACCTCGCTTGGTTGTTACTGTGTTAATGGCTGGCGGGTGCCGGGTGTCCAAATGACCCGGCGAGGTGAGATCTCTGGGGGAGTGGTATACACACAGATTTTGAGGCCCCCACTGTGTGACTCGAAACGGACAAACGACCTCGCTTGGGTGATGCTCGGGAGCGGGATCCGGTGGGATGTAGCCTTGAGTCTAGGACTGGTGACTGTTGGGTTCTGACGAACCTGGAGGTGGATTACAACTGAAGATTGAGGCGTCTTCTGTGAGCTTCAAAACGGGCAAACGACCTCGCTTGGATGCTGCTCGTGTGCAGGACCTAATGATACAGCCTCGAGTCAAACACTGACGGACGAACTCGGAGAGAGGTTATCTCTCTTTGAGTTGCACAACGGGGAAACGACTTCACTTAGCTGGCAGTACACCTGTCAAACCAACTTTCACCCTCAAAAAGATTGTTTCCTGCGGGAAGCTAGACTTGTTAGGTGAAATTTAAGCAAACGCTAGCGGGTATCAGGTCTAGACGAACCCGGAGGAGAGCTGAAATCTCTAGAGGCGGATTACACCTGGCGATTGAGGCTTTCTCTGTGTGCTTCGAAACGGGATAACGGCCCACTTGGATGTTGCTTGAGAGCGGATCTTCATGACACCACCTCAAGTCAAACACTGACGGATGACGCGTCCAGACGAACTCTGAGAGTGGCTCTCTCTTTGAGGTCCGAGACGCGCAAGCAACTGCACTTAGATAGAACTATACCTGTCAAACGAACCTTCTCCCTCAAAAAAGATCGAAACCCGCAGGGAGCGGAATTTGGTGAGTGAGATTTGAGCAATAGATCTAAGGTCGCGGTGGAGGGATTGGCATGGCTCACTCACACTGAATCTATCTTATCTAATCTAGCCTACAATAGAAAACGAATAATTGCTTAAACAAATTCATTCAACGTAACCTCTTTTGCAACTTACACATTTTTAATCGAATGTTCACAAAGTATTTTTAAATTAAAAAAAAAAGATATTCTGGTCTTCAGGCCACTCCACGATAGCACAAATGACTTCATTGTTTGTCAAAAATTGCTAATCGTTTAAATGTTTTTTGTTTGGGAGTAAATAATAGTCCAATGATGCTAAATCCAGAGAGTAGGGTGGAAGCTCAACCAATTCAAAACAAATTTTATCAATTGTTTGCAGTGTAGTCGAGGACTATGTGACTAGGTGAGTTATCTTTCAAAAATAGCAAATCTTTTCCCAATTTACTGATTGTTGTTGCCCTTACTTAGTGAAACTGGTCCATACTACATACAGACTTGGAGACTACTTCTCTGGCTTCACTGCTGGGTTTCGTTTATGTAGGTAAAGGGCGTAGCCAGCGCGTAAGCTAACTGGAGCAAGAGACCCTATATAAATTCTAGATGTTCTCAACGTTTCTATGACTAGTTTCGCTACTTGACAGCATTCTCAGACTGATAAAAATTGAATTAGTACGAAATCATGACAACTACAAATAAAGATATGTTGCTATGTTATGATGTTTCGATAAAAAAATAATCAAATTCAAAATAAAATGAAAAACAGGTGACGGATGAGGCTTTCAAAATCTCTACGTGATGTATGTCAATATTTAACATAAAATAGAATAAGCCTATAATAACTATAGTAAAAGTTACAACAATAAAATAACTAAACAATAACAGTAATAAAGCAGTTTCTATATAACGAAAGTATTGACATACATAAATGCATTATCTTATTACAAATTTTTTGAAAGAATGGTTAAATTTATTTTCGCTGACTTATTTAATTAGGAAGAAGAATATCCAAGAAAGGGGAATTCATTAAATCAGTTTGCTCATTTAAAACAAGTTACGTTTGTCGTCTGTGTGCTTTTTGACTTCTAAAGCTTCAAAAAAGTCTAGTTTACGTTTGTCATTACTAAAATGTAGTGGTTGTATGCAGTTTAACTGTAGGTTCGGTATCAATAATATGTTTTGCTTAATTGATAACGATGCATCATAGCTGTCAGCCTACCATTATATGATACATCGTGCATTTTCAATACCTATGTCACAAAATAATTTTGAAAAAGAAATTGCAATAATAAAGCAAACAGCTTTTAATAATGCCTACTCTGTTAAAATAATAGATAAAATGATCGAGAGAAAAGAATACAAATTAGCGAATAATTTAATTTATCCAAATATTAAAGACAAAAAAGACAACAGGTATGTTTCGATAACTTATTTTGGAACCACTTCAGAAAACATTTTACAAATTTTAAATACCTGTACAAATACAAAGGTAGCTTTTAAATCTTACAACACGACGCGTGATTTGTTATTTAACACGAAAGCAAAATCTTGTTTCTTGACAAAAGCTGGAGTTTATAAATTAGCTTGTACACATTGTAACTCAATCTACATAGGTCAAACTTCTAGGAATTTTAACACCTGATACAAAGAACATATTTCTGCATTTATAAATAACCACGCTGGCAAATATACATTTGCAAAACATACCGAACATAGACCTACAGTCATTAACCGCATACAACCACTACATTTTAGTAATGACAAACGTAAACTATACTTTTTTGAAGCTTTAGAAGTCAAAAAGCACACACACGACAATAGCTACCTTGTTTTAAATGAGCAAACTGATTTCATGAATTCCCCTTTCTTGGATATTCTTCTTCCTAATTAAATAAGTCAAAAAAAATAATTTAACTATTCTTTCAAAAAAGTTGTAATAAGATAATGAGTTGATGTATGTCAATACTTTCGTTGTATAGAAACTGCTTTATTACTGTTATTGTTTAGTCATTTTATTGTTGTAACTGTTACTATAGTTATTATAGGCTGGTTCTATTTTTATATTAAATATTGACATACATCACGTAGACATTTTGAAAGCCTCATCCGTCATCTGTTTTTCATTTTATTTTCAATTTATTTGTAGTTGTCATGATTTCGTACTAATTCAATTTTTATCTGTCTGAGAATGCTATCAAGCAGTGAAACTAGTCACAGAAACGTTGAAGTACATCCGAGAACATCTAGAATTCATAAGGGTATCTTGCTCCAGTTAGCTTACGCGCTGGCTACGCGCTTCACCTACAGAAACGAAACCCAGCAGTAAAGCCAAAGGAGTAGTGTCCAAGTCTGTATGTAGTAAATCTTTTCCCAGTTTTCGCGGCTATTTTCCACAATTCTCTCATGTAATTTATGAGTAGCTCAATATACAGTTTTTAATTGGTCTCATTGGCGGGGTTGATTTCTCGAGATAAATAATATCATAAACACCTAAATTTTAAGCAAAGTATTGGCCACGTTAAATTTAGTTAAATTGATAAATGTAATTGTTTAAAGCTAAATCGAAATCTACGAATTTTTGAGTGTGAAGAATAAGAATAATTTCTTGCTGGAGGTGGAAATTTGTTGGGTTCGATGGTTAAGAAACAGACATAATGTGTCGTAACGAAAAGTCCAATACGCGAAATAATAGAAAACAGCGAGTTTTCAAATTCTTGGGTTAGGCGGATGGAATATTAACTAATCATAGGGCAGGGTTCAACAGAAGTAAAAATCAGGCCAGCATGAGAGACATATTATTTGGTCTGGGTAAAGTCATTTGCCGCTCTATTAAAGGTTTAATTAAAGAGGTCGTTTTAATAGTTGAAGGAGATCTAGTGCACGGTATTTTTTGAACAAAGGTGAACCAATTTGCTACTGCTTTTGTAAGGAAAAAAGATCAGAAAAAAAGTGGAGCCAGGATAAGAAGCTGGCGTTTTAATTCACATTTTGTTATTTGTGTCTCTAGCCGTTACGCAGTTATCATTTTTAGGAGTCTGGATTGACAGTTGATAGATTAGATATATCTATACACAGCTTAACCTTATTTTAACGAGGGGGTATTGTGCATTAATATAGAAAAAAGAACCACTTTTATTGAGCAGTTATTTGAGTTTTATGAGCATATAATATTATCTGAAGAGGAAAATATTGTAATAAAAATAGAGGGGACTTTACCCTGTTTGTTAGCAAATAACATAAAATATGTTTCATATGTAGGCCCTGCTGACATTGGTAAGTAACCACATTTTCAGAATCATTCTGTACATACTTTTCCACATAACAATCACCGCCCTTCCCGGTAAAACAATATGTAGTACGATCTTGTGGCAGTTCTGCCTTGTTTTAGAAAGTCAAGAATAATTATACCATCTTTGTAAACGGAAGCTAGAACATTGCTAGGCAACTTTAAAATGCGGAATTTTTAAATCGTGAAGAACCGGAATGCTTCCACTCTTTCGACTGCTCTTCTATCCCGGGACCATAATAACCCATGTTTCGTTCATAGTGACAGAGCGACTCAAAAAGCTCGAGAAATATTCTTCAAAACGGTGTCACATAGCCTTCAATTATGTCTAACAAGCACGCTTCTGACCAGCGTTCAAGCATTTCGAAATCCATTTCGCCGAAAGCATTCCCATGTCCAAGTCGTGATAAATAATGTAAGACACGCGTTCATAGGAAATGTGCAATGTTTTTGCTTTGTATTTGAGTCAAATTCGTTAATCTTCTAAGATCATTTCATGGACCAGATCAATGTTTTCTTGAGTGGTCAGAGAAATTGGTCTTCCAGAGCGGTGCTCATCTTTGACATTTGCTCGTCCTCTCCTAAACTCCGCAAACCATTTGTCCTTAATAGCATAGGAATGACATTGATCACCTACTACCTTATCAGCAATAGTTTCTTTACCCGATAACCATTCTCAAAATAAATACATAATAAAATCAAGTTTTTTTTCAGATATGCAGTTTTCAAAAGCTAACGGTTTTGTCGCTATTCAACTTTTGGATCTCAAATTGTAACATCTTATTTATGAATTAACGTAGTTGCTGCCATAGCAACTAAATTCAATTTTGGTTACTGGAAAGCTTCCAGGCCAGCTAGATAAAAATACACCCTTGTATTTATTAGCTTTATCGAACTTTTCGTTACGTTCAGAGAAAAAAAGTTATATGCATTTAAAAATATATCTCTTTTGGTGCCACTGATGACCAGAGAAACGCATAAAACGAATTTTTTTGTGGTTAACAAAATCTATTGTATATTACACACAAGGATTAAGTATTCTGGCACAAAAAGGTCAAGAAGTACAAGAAAAATTACTTTGAAAATCTATTTTCTTTTTAAAACGTCAAAGTGGTGATTTGAAACGTCGAAATTTGCAATTTCTAGACAAAAAAGCTTAAACCCATAGGTTTTGTATGTTTCGCAAAGCCTTCAGTTTCAGCTTCAACCGTCATTGTCTTTAATTTACTAAAATATTTGCAGAAAATTCATAACTAACAGACCCTTTCTCTGACGCTTCGGCAGTAGTTTTAATTATAGAGTTTAGGATCTTTTAGTCTATAGTTTTTAGCGAATGTTTATAGAAAAAATCGTTATTGAGAAAAGACAACCTTTGAATTTTAAATTCAAATGAGCGCGAACTAGGCCCCCTAGACAAAGACCCGGTGTCAATTTCAGTTTTTACATGTTTGCATATATACAGGCTGGCACATTTCTAGGATAAAGCTCAATATAACCGTTATTATGCAAGATACGAGAAAAAATTATATAAGTTAATTATAGGTTGGTTTGAGCTGAATCTTATAAAATTATTTTGAGAATCACAGACTGGCTCATAAATCGTTGGTGATACAAAGTTTTTTTTTGATGGAACACACCATATATGATTGGCTTTTGCATTTTCCATCGAATTATAATGCACGGTTGTAGGAAAAGTCAATTATATTGTTTATCGTTTTCGAGTTATTTCAATTGATTTGTAATTTTTCACGTTTTTGGCACATATCAAAAATTGTGACACGACGTTTTTGCTAATATAAATCGAAGTTCCATGGAAATGACGTATTCAGGGAGACTTTCGTTCATATTATCCCTCGAAAAATCGTGATGCTCTCAAATAATGGCTGAATTTAAAAACATTCAAACTTTCGTAACACAATTTTTCCAAGTGGAACAGCCTGTATTTTATATTTTAGAAGTTACTAGCATGCCCTCTGCTATAAATCTTGTATTACACTCCCTATGCCTTAAAACTCTAGTTTTGTAAATATCTACATTTACAATTACATAGCATGATTCATATAGGATCGTTTTTAGTCAATTTTTATTAAAAAAATTCACTAATAGAGAGGTATCGATGGTGAGACTTTGCAAAAATTCTTTCAAATGAGCGCGAATTAGGACCCCTAGAACCCATATCCGGGGTCAGTTTGAATTTTTATATGTTTATATATATATATATATATATATATATATATATATATATATATATATATATATATATATATATATATATATATATATATATATATATATATATATATATATATATATATATATATATATATATATATATATGTATCCGTCTGATAACTCTAAAAATAATTAACCGATTTAAATGAAACTCGGCAAGTGCCTTTCTTTTATTAATGGCTTGGATGAGTTCGTTGGCCAGGAAAATCGGACGGGGTTTTCCGGGGAAATTTTGAGTTTTCTTTCAAAAAAAATTTTTTTCCGAAAATTTCGATAAAATTTGGTCTACATATTGCTTTGGGAAATACCTAACTATGTGCCAAAATTCATCTTTCTAGGGTTACAGAAAATTGAGCTATTCAAATTTGAAACATTTATGTTTAAATCATAAGTATGTGGTTGCTGTTGGTTAGTCAATGCTTCTCTTATTGACTCATGAAATTCAGTTTTAAGTTTCCGAGAAATGTCAATAATACTGAATTCACTGATTGGTAATCATTGGAAGCATTTACGATTATATATAACCCTATTGTAATTTATTATCATTTATCACCTCTGTAGTTAAATCATAAGTATGTGGTTGCTGTTGGTTAGTCAATGCTTCTCTTATTGACTCATGAAATTCATTTTTAAGTTTCCGAGAAATGTCAATAATACTGAATTCACTGATTGTTAATCATTGGAAGCATTTACGATTATATATAACCCTATTGTAATTTATTATCATTTATCACCTCTGTAGTATAATAATTTTTTTCCTTACAACTCGCAGCGTTTTTAGTCAATTGTTGTTATTAATAGTCAATAGTTTCTTTCCGAATACACACAGCTTCCATTGTCTTCTGCTTCTGCCGCTGTTACAGTCCTTTTATTTAGAGGTAGAGTTGTAACCACTCATACAGCCAGTGTTTTTTAACCACGTGGCTGGGGGACTGACCGAATTCATTCCCAGTTGCTGTTGATTTACTCATATTCTCTTAATATGTTTGAAGATGTGGTGTCTACTTCATTCCAAGTCACTATTAACCGACTATTTATTAAATCAAATAAGTAAATTAAATCGATTGTCATAAAATATGTAGTGTATTAAGACAAGGGAAAAAGAAATAAAACATATATAGCTGTGCACATTTTGATTATATTTTAGGGTGCTTGAGAGAGGTATTGTCACAGCATAATATCTTATTAAAGTTCATTTGTAAATAGGTTTAATTTTTATATGTTTATATATATATATATATATATATATATATATATATATATATATATATATATATATATATATATATATATATATATATATATGATAACTCAAAAAATAATTAACTGATATCGATGAAACTTGGCAAGTGCCTGTCTTTTATTAATGGCTTGGATGAGTTCGTTATCCAGAAAAATCAGACAGGGTTTTCCGGAAAAATTTTGAGTTTTCTTTCGAAAAAATTTTTTTCTCCGAAAGTAACAAAGCTGTTTTAATGAAATTTACTATATATGTTGCCTCAACCTTACTACGTACCAAAATTCAACTTTCTAAGTTTAGAGAAAATTGAGTTATTCAAATTTTAAATTTTCTTTCGAAAAAAATGTTTTTCTCCGAAAATTACAGTTATTTTAATGAAATTTTGTGTATATCTTGCCTTAGGAAAAACCTTACTACGTATTAAAATTAAACTCTCTAAGTTTATAGAAAATTGAGTTATTTAAATTTGAAGCATTTAATAAAAATTCACTACCATAACGCACTTGCTGCGTCCCGAGTTTTTTAGTCTTTTACTTATTTCTTTTCATCGATAACATTATGGGATTAGTTGGCAAATTTGGAGGAAAAGTATTAAAAGATTTAAATTAAGTTTGGTACAAAAAAGGTCAGAAATTATTAATTTTATACAATTATCTATATTTATTTACATTCTCATAATATATAAGTACAAGCAATATTGTTTTAACAAATGTCAAATAAAACTTTTAAAGTTACAGACTTAAATAACGTTCTTATTTCTGACAGCTTGTGACATGAAAATATGAGTTCATCTGCTAATATTTTTCTTTACTTCCACTGGTCCAAATTTGGTTTTTTACTTTAAATTAGAGATTAGGTATATAATTTGAAAGTTATTGTAAAAAAATATTTGCGAATTCACTTAAAAAATGTTTTCGAACTTTCGTGATAAAAATTTGTTTAGAAAATTTTCGTGTTAAGAACTTAAAAAAAACAATTCGTAGAAGGTGTTTATATAATTTTTGTGTAAGATTACCTGTTTAGGCAATCTCTGTAGAAATATGACGAATTTTTGTGAAACAAATTGTTTGCAAATTTTCATGTTAACGTTTTTTTTTAATTTGTAAAAAAACTTTCTATGAATAATTAATTATATTTTAGCTGGTGTAGTTTTTGTGTAAATTGCTTGGATAGGTTCGTTGTCCAGGAAAGTCAGACCAGTTTTTTCAGGATAATTTTTAATTTATTTTTCTAACAAAAAGTTATCTTGATGAAATATGGGACATTAGTTTATACTATAAAGGTTATACTATGTACTCAATTTGATGTCTCTCTCGGACATTAGTTACGTCGCTTAACTGATATCTTATATCTGGAATTTGCTAAAATTTGGAACATAATAAGTATGTGCTTGATATGATGTATGTTCCACCGTAGACGACAATAACTCCTTTATTTTAAATAGAATACACTTAAGTACACTTGGAGAACCCAAATCACCACAATACATATTTCAGAGACCTTACGATCGTTTCGTTGACCATGTTAACATCTTCAGAGGAAGAAAAATTCAGAATTTTTCTTCCTCTGAAGATGTTGACATGGTCAACGAAGCGATCGTAAGGTCTCTGAAATATGTGTTCTAATGATTCGGGTTCTCCAAGTGTACTTATTAGTGCTCATTACAGGTTCCAGTTTTCACATAGTGATATAGAATACTCTATAAATTATGGTAAATTTGGATAAGGCTTGCCCGTAGCAATTCAATGATAACAAGTTTAATAGATTTATTCTTTGTTGTCAATAAGTACGAAAATATGACATACGGTCTAAGGGAAATGTATTCCAGACCTAAATCTAGTAGCTATGAAACTAATAAAATAGTGCTGCAAATTGAATCATAACTTCCACCAGTGGCGGCTAGTACCAGGGTGCACAAGATCTCCTGCACCCCCTCCCCCACACACTGAAATTCCCTTAACAATACATTTAACAATACAATAAATTTGTTAAAATAGTAATTTGACAAAGTTAAAGTTAGAATCAGAATCTTAAATGTTTCGGGGGCCCGTGCTGCCAATATTTATTTCCGATGCTTCTTGCACGGCAAAGCAAAGTAGCCATTACTTACTTTCACCGCCGGGATACGTGGAGTATACGGTAGTATGCGCGATAAACCTTTATCTCGTCGCAGGGCACATTTGGAGTGTGTACCTAATTCTATAACAGTTTTTTTTTTTTTTTTAAATTTAATATTATTGGCTGCGGCATCTCAGGCCATTAGCACATCTTTTCCCATCATTCAATATATATTTTTTTAATTTTCCAGACAGAGTCAAATTGGCTCGCCCGGGAATCGAACCCGGGACCTCTCGCTTAGCAGGCTGGCACCTAGCCACCTGCGCCACGAGGGCGTCTTTCTATAACAGTTCGATTATCACTAATCTCTTGTGCGTTGTGCGTCTGTCTAGTTCACTTAAATAGCGTATAAATATTATTTAAAGAACACTTAGCGCAACAGAGATATGGAACTATTAACTAATCATGTATTGGTCAGCATATTTGGGATAATAATCATCATGTAGATAAAGAAAATCTCAAGTCAATCAAAAATGTCAGGCAGTCGCGCCAGCATGGTGCTTACGAAAGTATATATATATATATATATATATATATATATATATATATATATATATATATATATATATATATATATATATATATATATATATATATATATATATATATATATATATATATATATCGTTAGAACTTTGAACAAAAATGTTTCGATGAATAGAGTAGGTCAGGTTCTATGTAGTCCAGTGTTGTTATCTTAATAACCAGCGTGTCCTTCTTAGAAGGAATGTTTGATAACGGCGCAAGGTATAACAAAGACATGTATGCAGTTTTAATCACAGGGATCTAAGACTCAACAGTGGGGGTCTGTATACCTTCCTAGAGGACGCTGTTTGCAACTGCTAGGCAACTATCATATAATATTAGTTATAGTCTTTAGTTAGTTTATTCAACCCCTCGATGGCGCTAACTTTGTTAGCGAAACGATCGTCGGGTCTAAAAACTGCATTGTGATGAATTGGGTTCTCCAAATTGCACTTAACAGATAACAGTAAAATACGAAATTTGTTATCATTTCCGGTTAAACCGAAAGCACCGGAATAAACATTTCTGAAAGTAATAATAATTATAGAAAGTTATATGTGATTCAAAAAATCTTAAAATTGTATGTAATTATCTAAATTTCTTTGGAGATAATGTAGTAAATGGAATCTATACTTTTACCTCTGCTTTTACTTTTACAAAACTGTGTTCAGAATCATCATTTATGGCAGAAATATTGATGAGACCATAATTTCAAAAGAAGCTGAGAATGAAATAAAATTTTAGGTGGCATTTCACAGAGAGTATTTGGCATCTGGGCATCTTGGAAAATTATTTCCACAATCATGCTTCATACGTACACGAGCATCAGCTTTCTTGTATGGAATACTGTATAGTTGTAACATATCCAATACCAATAAACTACTACAGTATTATTAAACTATTAATTTTAGAAATATGGTACATTCTTAAACAAAGAAAAAGTTTAAAAAGATCTAACAATGGCAAAAAAGTAATGTGTATCAGATAGGTATAATACAAATACAATGATTGACTATTATAACTAACTGTTAAACTGCTTGTTTAATGCAGTATCAAAACTTCTTCACAAAAGTCTGGATCCATTTTTTTAAATGTTTATCCCTAGAATATTATCTCAGTGTAGATATTTACACTATTTATTTTATTTTCTTACTGCTCAGGGATTATATATATATATATATATATATATATATATATATATATATATATATATATATATATATATATATATATATATATGTAAGTATTAGTCAGCCTGTAGGAGACTTAAAGAGAAGTAGATTTGTCGATGGTGAATGTCCCAACCCACAAAACTATCCCAGTTTCAAATTTACTGGTCCCAATGTATTTGTTACTCAGTAGGAGACTTGGAAAAAAAGTCTTGCGACAATTTAATCTAGAATGGTTTATACATAAGTTATTTGCAAACGGGCAAAAATAAAAATATTCTTTTGGTATCAGAAGAATCTTTGATACAGCGTGGATTTAGAATATACCAGAGGCGTTGCATATTCGGGAAGTAGATGAAAAAATGTTAGAATTCGTTCAAAAACTTTTTTGGTGTGTTTAAGTTCGAACTACCGTAGTTATCCCAATTTTCGTTGTGCAAACTTTTCTAATACTAGAAATTTCTGGCTTTGCTGGTACCCAAAATGTTTGTTACTTTATAAGATCTTGATAAAAATATTGAATTTGTCGCTGGTCAAACCACCATAGGTACTCCAGTTTTCGATGGGTGTATTTTTAATTTTGCATTATTTAAGGTATATTTTCCTCGGGTATTGTCAAGCTGCAGAAGTCTCTTGCTAGCGGAGGTAACTAGTTACCCCATACTTTGATGTCCAGGTTTTTAGATTTTCATAGAACTTGAGATTTTTATGAACTTCAAGAGGCTAAACAATTTTTATAAACTCTGAAGACAATACTTTAAATAATTTGGCGCTGTTGTATCGTATTTTTAGCTAGGCTTGATCTGTCATATTAAGCAACTACCATTGTACAGACTGATTACTAAAGGTGGAAACTATATGCAGAAATGTAATTATACCTACGTCATGATCTGTGACTAAGATTCAGTTAAAAACTTAAGATCATGCTTGAACCTTGACACTGGGTTTTTCAATTTTTAGGAAATGTAGGTACCAAGATTATCTACCTAACTTGTTTTATAGAAACTCCTTACCAAGTTAACATTTTTTTAATGGTATTGGAGTTATTGAAATTGTTTTTTCTCTAAACTTTAACTTTATTAGGAAGGAAATTCTCACCGATGCATATTCTACTCGTTCGCTTTTTTTGACACCAGGTATCTACAATTACGATGAATCGTATTTGTTAGACAGGGTTGCCCAGTTGCTATAACTATCGTCTGTACTACCTACTTTTAATATTAATTTTCCGAGAAAAGTCAAGATATGTTTTTGTTCAAATGTTCTTCGTTCATCACCTAAAAGAATTTTGAGCCCCGCGAGGCTCTCGGTTTCATCTGTATAGGACTGTACTAGTTTATTTTCATGGAGTACCCTGTAAATCATTATATTTTGGAAATCTATATTTATTTTAGATCAACTTTCTTAAGATTTACCTACTAAGTCCACTCGTTTAGGAGAAAAATCTTTTTCTAAATTATCGCGTAATTAACATCCAGTAGAAAAATATAACTATTTAGTTCAATTGTTTACACCAGAGCGAAGGAATTCAAGAATATCATTAACAAAAGAGCGTTTTCTTTCAATAGGTATCTTGATTTTAAACGAAATTTGTGTAAAAGGCCCTACTGTTTTGTTGGTCGACCAAAGAAAAAGTAGTTGTTTTTTTAATGAAACGTCCTGTGTAGTTTTTCATGGATTAACTCCTTACTGTGACTTTTCGTAAAAAAAATCACTAATGGGGAGATCACAACTTTTGAATTATGAAAAAAGTATTTTAAGTTTAATTTGATTTTGTTTCTTAAGTATGTCCTATATTTCAAAGTAATCGTTTCAGGGATAATTACCTTGGATTGAAATATTTAGTTTTTCGCCCAATTTCGAAACTGTAATTAAAATAAACCATAACAAATGACGCTACTTGCATCAGGTTTTCAATTATTAGATGTTCTTATTCGATAAACCAGAAAAATTGAGAAGAAAAGTAAAGCAACTCTGTACAAATATGTTATTTAGAGTCCTCTGTTGATTAATCGTAAAAGCATCGTAGTTGACAGACGACATATTATTAGTTTATTAGTTAATTGATACTTGTTTTACAATGCATCCCTTTAGTTATGCTTTTTTGTCATTTGACAAATTATCGTGTTTTGTTTTGTCCAAAATCGTTTATTCTGCCTTTTTGGTGCGCTATTTGCCGATTTTCTTTGGAGACATGCCTTTCGTGGTGCATCGACATATGTGGTTCTAGCATGACGGCAATATTTCCCACTATAGAATTAGAATAAAAAACTTTTTAAATCATGAATATCATTTATGGATGTTAATTGCACTTGTTGATATTAAGTCCATACGTAAACATTTAATATACTTTATTATTTCACTAACCGAATAAACTATACATTTAACTATAAAACAATCACAGACAGCACATAACAGATCACTGACCGAGCGTGGAGAGACGTATCTTCACTATGTCGGTTGGTAGCGAGGAGAGAGAGAGAGAGATCCCTGGTGTCTCTTATATAGTAGTTCTTGACAGCTTGCTGTCGAATAACGTAACGCAACGTCTAGCTGTCAGAAACATAGAGTAGTGTTGACGGAAACACTGCGGTCGGAACCACCGCCACATACTCCCCTCTCAGTGGCAACGCTATTAGTTCAAGTATCTTCGTGGAAATCGAACTCTACGTCCATGGCGTGTAGTTTGAACGGGAACGGGAACTTCACTGTCACTTTCACTAGGTGTTGGACTTTCACTGTCACTTTCAGTTTCACTAGGATGTCTCTGAGGCTGGAAAGTTGTCTGTTCGTTATCACAAAGAATGAATGCGGGTTTAAGACGGTCAACAGAAATTGTCTCTTCTCCGTGTGATTTCTTGATTTTGAAGACTTTGTCAGTTCGGGATAACACTTCAAAGGGGCCGTCATAAACTGGTTCGAGGGTTTTTCGCGGAATATCAATGCGAACAAAAACAAAAGGAGCTTCCATAAGCTTAGGATGGACAAATACCTTTTTTGCAGTATGATGTTTAAAAGGTACTGGTCGAAGTTTCCTTATGTCTTCTTTCAGCTGAGATATAAGTGATGGAACATCATGAGCTTGTGTGCTGTTGAAAAAGTCGGTGGGAAGTTTGATTGATTCTCCGTAGACTATTTCAGCGGGTGTTGAGCGATATTCTGGAATTATGTACGATCTGAGTCCTAGTAACACAATTGGCAATTTAGCGACCCAGTTTTCGTCCATATGAGCTTTCAAGGCCTGTTTCAGAACTCTATGCCATCTCTCGATTACACCATTTGCTGCTGGGTGGTAAGCTGTGGTCTTGATGTGGTCTGCACCTAGTGTTTTAGTGAGGTGTGTGAAAAGGTGGCAATCGAATTGTTTACCTCTGTCTGTGGTGATGTATTGCGGAACACCGAAACGAGAGATCCAGCATGATAAAATAGTGTTCGCTACTGTTTCTGCTGTAATATCTGACAATGGAATTGCTTCGGGCCATCGAGAAAATCTGTCTATTATTGTTAACAGATAGCGTTGACCTTGTGATGCTGGTAATGGTCCCACAATGTCAACATTTATATGTGAGAATCTTCTCATGGCTGGGGTGTATTGTCCAATGGCACTGGAAGTGTGTCTCCATATCTTGACTTTCTGGCAGGGAATGCAAGTTTTAGACCAAAGAGTTACATCGCGTTTCAATTTGGGCCAACAAAATCTATCCTGGACCAGATCGACTGAAGCTGATATGCCTGGGTGAGATAAATTGTGGATAGAATCGAAAATCTTTCGGCGAAATTTGAGCGGAATGAATGGGCGAAGTTTCTTTGAAGAAGAATCGCAAATAAGATTCATTCCGTTGTCAAGAGGCATGTTTTGAAATTTGTATGAGGAAGATTTAGACTGCAGAAGGTGTTTGAGTTCCTCACAAGATGACTGAGCTTGCGCAATTTCTTGGAGTGACACAGTGGAAGAAAGTGAAATTGTTTCAATGCGAGAACAATAGTCTGCGGGAATGTTTGTAGGACCTGGTATGTAGCGAATGTCTGTGGTAAATTGACCTAGGAAGTCTAAATGTCGTAGTTGCCTTGGGGATGCTTTATCGACGCGTTGTTCAAAAGCGTATGTCAAAGGTTTGTGGTCCGTATAAATGGTGAAATGGCGACCTTCTAGGGTATATCTAAAGTATTTAACTGCCTGATAAGCAGCTAGAAGTTCGCGATCGTAGGTGCTGTAAGATTTTTGGGCTGAAGTAAGCTTTTTGGAGTAGAAACCTAGGGGTTCTAGTGTTTGATCACGTAGTTGTTGGAGGGAAGCGCCTACGGCATAATCAGAAGCATCGACATGGAGAATCAGTGGTAGCGAAGAAGACGGATGAGCTATTAGTGTAGCGTTTTTTAGTGCCTCTTTCAAACGTTCGAATGCTTCTCGAGTCTGAGGAGTCCACTCGATTTTACGTTTGTCGCGTTTTTTGGGATTCTGGCAGAGGTCGAATAGTGGTTGCTGAATTTCCGCAGCACGTGGAAGAGAACGACGGTAGAAATTTATGAGACCTAGAAATCTTCTGAGTTTTTCAATGGTATCGGGAAGAGGTAGGTCGGTAATAGCTTTGATGCGTTCAGGAAGTGGAAATAATCCAGATTTATTTACACGAAAACCTAAAAATGAAATTTCGGCCACTCCGAATTCACATTTGGATGAATTGATACGGATGCCGTTGTCTTGAAGTGTCTGAAAAAGTTTTGCAAGATGCTCTTGATGTTCTTTTTCAGAGGCTGATGCAACGAGAATATCGTCAAGATAGGAGTAGGCAAAGTCAAGATGTCTTAAAATTGAATGTAAATATCTTTGAAATGTTTGTGCTGAATTACGAAGGCCAAATGGGGTTTTAACAAATTCGAATAACCCAAATGGAGTTATGACTGCTGTTTTGGGAATATCTTGAGGTGCTACTGGGATGTGATGGAAAGCGCGAATGATATCTAATTTTGAAAAAATACGTTTGCCTTCTAACTGGGCATTAAAATCCTGCAAATTTGGAATGGGATATTTGTCTGGGATTGTTTTAGCGTTTAGTGCTCGGTAATCCCCACATGGTCTCCATGAGCCATCCTTTTTTTGCACCATGTGGAGGGGGCTTGACCATGGACTTTTGGAGGGTCTACAAATTCCCAAGTCCATCATGTGCTGGAATTCTAGCTTTGCTTGAGCTAGCTTTTCCGGGGGCAATCTTCTAGCTTTTGCAGTGACAGGTGGTCCTTCCGTACTTATAGTATGGAAGAACTCAACCTCTGGAAGGTTGCTAGAAGAAGTTTCCTTAAAAAGGTCAGGAAATTGTTGTAGCAATTTGAAGTACTGGTGTGTCGGGTCTACGAGATGAATTTTAGAATTAAATCCTGGTGGTGGGTTAGCACCGGCCTTAGAGAGGTTTGTCTTTGTATCGATTAAACGTCTATGTTTCATATCCATAAGTAAAGCAAACTCTGCTAGAAAATCAGCGCCTATAATTGGTTGCTTGATATCGGCAAGTGTGAAGGGCCAGCAGAACCTACGGCGTAAACCTAGATCCAAATCTAATAGTTGTTCGCCATAGGTATGAATAGGGGTCCCGTTTGCAGCATACAAGGTACGTTTCGATTGAAATTTCCGTTGGTCGTGAGTGGGTGGAATAACTGAAATATCCGCTCCAGAGTCGATTAGAAATTTCATATTGGAGCGTCTATCAAAAATAAAAAGGCGGCGTGTTAGGTGGCTCTCGTCTCCTGCCGCGTGGAGGGAGTGCCTTATTAGTTTTCCGACACATGTTTTGCTTTGACATTGCAAGGTTGGATGCAACGTTTGGCCTTGTTGCCAAATCGTTCATGATACCAACACGTGGAGGTTGAGGAATTTGCGGTTATGGAATTTCGAGAAAGCTTGGGTCTTTCTCGGGAGGTAGATCGGGAACGCGTTCGCAATTCGTTGACTGATGCTGTTAGCTTCTCTAATTGCGCTTCTAATTTGGCTAGCTTGTCGGGCTCGCGTGACTGAATTTCAGCCACGTTGTATTTATCTCCGGAAAATTCCACGATTTTGTCTGCTGTAACCGACAAATTTTCTAGAGAATCGTTGCTCAAAGCCAAAATTGAACGAACGTTGACTGGTAAACGTTGTAGAAATAAAATTTTAAGGAAATTTTCTCCAATCTGACTACCGGCTAAAAACTTCATTTCGCGTAAAAGTTGCGATGGTTTTCTGTCGCCTAATTCTAATTCTGTTAAAAGTTTATTTAGTTTGCGACTATCGGACTCTTCAAATTCTAATAAGACGTTTCATTAGATCTGAATAGAGGGTTGATGATAATGGTTGGGTTAAAAAATCTGAAATTGACTCTGCGACATCAGGATCGAGTATAGCGAGTACATGACTGAATTTTGTCTTTTCAGAACTGATCTGCGATATATCAAACTGGGCGTCAACCTGCATTTGCCAGATTTTCACGTTACGTCTCCATATAGGAGGTAATTTTATTGCAACCCTTGCCATGATATTGCTGCTTGAAGAATCTTCGGCCATTGTGAAAAAAATCAGATAATTTTTAAATTAGAAAAGACTGACCTGTTTAGATATTCGTTTTCTGTAGACATGAGCACGTGCGTGGAAGTTAGGCGACGTTGGCTGGAACATCAGGCTGGGCATCTTCGGCTTGCGGCACGGGGTCACCAATATGGATGTTAATTGCACTTGTTGATATTAAATCCATACGTAAACATTTAATATACTTTATTATTTCACTAACCGAATAAACTATACATTTAACTATAAAACAATCACAGACAGCACATAACAGATCACTGACCGAGCGTGGAGAGACGTATCTTCACTATGTCGGTTGGTAGCGAGGAGAGAGAGAGAGAGAGAGAGATCCCTGGTGTCTCTTATATAGTAGTTCTTGACAGCTTGCTGTCGAATAACGTAACGCAACGTCTAGCTGTCAGAAACATAGAGTAGTGTTGACGGAAACACTGCGGTCGGAACCACCGCCACATCATTAAAGGTAAACTGGCCACCCCGATCACACGATATAACCAAACTCGACTTTTTCCTGTGGAGATATGTGAAAGAACGTGTATACAAGGAACCACCTACAACTTCTGACAATATGAAGAACAGAATACGTAAACCTTTCAGGTTAATCATACTTGAAATGAAAAAAAAAATTTTTTGGCTTATTTAGGCAAGTCTTAACAAGTTTGACTTCAAATAAAATATAGATTTCAAAAATATAATAATATTATGCAGGTTACTTTTAAAAATTTGTACCATCCTATACAGATTCAACCGAGAGCTTCGCGAGGCTCAAAATATTTTCAGGTTATAAACGAGGAAGATTTGAGCAAAAATGGTTTCAGAGTTTTCCTCTTAAAATTAATATTGAAGAGATAATATTGAAGATAGGAAGGCAAAGTAGGCAACCGTGTGTACTACGACACATATCTAAGAGGTTATAGCTTCCTAATTATGACTTAGTATATATACATTTAGTAAGAAAATCAATAAAATAAGTTTTATAACTAATTTAACACAAGGCGTGGTATAGCTGATAACGAACATAAGAAATTTGTATGTCGATATTATCACTGTTTATAAATGAAGTATATATCTAATTACTTACGGCCTATAAACACATCCTCAAAGTTTGTCTTTTGTTTTAGATGTTTTGCAGAAGGATATTTAGGTTTCGGCTTGCAAGGAGTTGTGAAGCATGGAGCATCTGGATGTCTAACTTCCCACAGAGCCTGCCATATTTTCAAACCAAGTTCAAGACGATAATTTTGTAAATCAGATTCTTTTATCACATGGCACACTGGTACAAAAAGATAAACAAACAGCTAGAAATAAATACGCCAAAATCACTTAGGGCTCCTTTTTCGAGTCTTCATTCAAATGTATACTCAAAGTTAGCAATAGTATGCGGAACGTATTCCTTTTTTAACCTGATGTGGTTGCTTTAAAAAGTACGTTTATTTGCTTTTTTCAAAAACTGCCACCTACAAGCTTCATTAATTTCTGATTGAATTACTACAGTATGTTTTATTAAAAGCAAGTATTAATGTGGTGTTATTGACTTTGTTATTTTATTTATTCATGGCTAATCTAACGTTTTAGTTTCGCAATTTCAAAGAAATAAGCTCGTCTCATACACAGAGATTTATGTCTCCAAGGCAAATAGTTGTTTGCATTGTAGCTAGATTAATATTGATGTCTTCCACTCTATAGCCAAACAAATTTCTATTTCTGCTGATGACTTATTTGAGGATTGCCGTACAAAGTAAAAAAAACAAAGTTGTGCTGCAAAAAATATTTTGTAGTTTTCAGTGAACAATAAAAATCCTGTATGGTTGAATCGCATATTTTCTATTTAGCAATGATGAGCTTCATTGCTCGTTTAAAGGTTTCTTGTTAATTTAACAATGCTGCCTTTATAAAAAATTATTTCTAAAACGAGTGTTTTGGTGTCCTGACTAACTTTGAGTATAAATTTTGATTAATGTTTCATATAATAACAATAATAATTCATATATTGTGCCTTAGAAGGTGCTTACCGTTATCGTGGGGATGGAGAACAGATAATAAAATGGTGATGTGTGAAATATGCCTTGCTCGAAATCATTATCTGCACATTCTTCAGCCGCATCAAGAAGACTCCAATGCAAGGTATATAACAATTTAGTTTCATTTTGTCCCGTGCCTTGAAAACCCTCCTTGATCCTAAAATTATAAAACAGAAGAAATGTTTTAAATTAAAGTGGAATCGAATATCATACTAGCCTAAAATATTTCATTTTTTTAGTAAGGTATAGACAAGTACAATTTGGAGAACCAAATTCATCACAATACAGTTTTCAGACCTGACCATCGTTTTGCTAACAAAGTTAGCCTCATCAGAGGGATGAATAGACTAAGCAAATAAAAGCTAGAACTACTATCTATATGTTAGTTGGCAAGCAATTCCCAACAGCGTCCTCTACGAAGGTATACACACAAACTCCCACTGTTTAATCAAAAATCGCTTTAATTAAAATTCCATTACCTGCTTTTGTAAAACCGCTTGTCGTTATTAAATATTCCTTCTAGGAAAGAGACACTAATTATTAAGACAACAATTCGAACAACAAACTACACAAGACCAGACCTGCCCTGTTCGTCGAAACAATTTTGTTCAAATTTCTAAAGATATATATATATATATATATATATATATATATATATATATATATATATATATATATATATATATATATATATATAGTAAGCTTCTTACTGTCGAAATTGACTGATATTTTTGATTAACTTGAAATATTCTTTATCTACATGATAACTATTATCCCAGATATGCTGAGCAATACCTTATTTATCAATAGTGCTATATTTCAATTGTGCTAAATTTTCTTTATATCTAGCTTCAATAAATCTTTTAGGTTGCCAACATATTTTAGTTCACAGTCCTTACAACCTATTTTATAGGTTCCCAACATTTCTGTAGTTCTATATTTATTCTTTGGGTTACCCAATACATTTTTTAATGTTTTTTTCTTGTACAAAATGTTAGCTGTAAATTCGCTTTCTTAAAAATGTTATTAAAACCTCTCCTTATTTGCGGTTCAAATGGTTAACAAACAACGGTTTTGTGTGTTTTCTCTATTCTGAAAGTCGCAGATTCCGCTAACATATTGTTTGTTTTATGTTTATTGACTAATGTTTTCAATAAGCAGACAAAGTAACCATTATACTTAGCTACATTCTTAATATATTCCAGTCCTCTGTATTTTTTTGTTTAAAGGAAACCGTATCAATCTATGAACCAGAAAATTCAAACAAGCTGCTTTTATGGAAAACTATGATGTGAGTCAATCGAATTGTAACTCACAGTATTTGTTTCCTTTCTGTGGATGTCAAATTCTGAAGTGTCTATTTTTATGACTAATACATCAAGAAAAGAAACCTTTGTGGATATTGAACTGTTGATAAATCATATATTGCTCAGCATATTTAGGATAATAATCATCATGTAGATAAAGAAAATATCAAATTAATCAAAAATGTCAGGCAGTCGCGTCAGCTTGATGCTTACGAAAGTATATATATATATATATATATATATATATATATATATATATATATATATATATATATATATATATATATATATATATATAGTATATATATATATATATATATATATATATATATATATATATATATATATATATATATATATATCGTTAAAAATTTGAACAAAAATGTTTCGATGAATAGAGTAGGTCAAGTTCTATGTAGTTCATTATTCGAATTGTGTTGTCTTAATAGACAGTGTTCTTAGAAGAAATATTTAATAATGACAAGCAGTTTTAAAAAGCAAGTAATAGAATTTTAATTACAGGGATCTTTAACTAAACATGGGGGTTTCTCTGTATATCTACTTACAGGACGGTGTTCGCAATTGTCAACGAACATATAAATACTAGTTTTAGCTTTAATTCGCTTACTTTATTCATCCTTCTGATGTCGGTAACTTTGCTAGCGAAACGATCGGCAAGTCTGAAAAGTATATTGTGATCAATTGGGTTCTCCAAATTGTACTTATCAGTGCTCAGCACCGGTTCCAATCTTCACTCATAGAGGTGTATTTTAAGGACATTCCTTTTCAAATCGCCACAATAAAAAAATGCCGAGAAATTTTTGTCTCAACTTTATGAACCCAAAAAAAGATAAACAATCAAACCATGCCAAGACTATCCTTTTATCGTTATATCAAATACTTTACCTAAAAAAGACTTTAGAATATCTTAACACGTGACACAAATCTTATTTCTTTGGATTCAAATTTAAGTTAAAGTGAAGTGAGTGTGTTCAAAGTACTTGTCTTTAGTTTGTTTTTTTATGCGTCACAGTTACATTTAATAATTATTTAAATTGGGTACATAATTAAGTCTTTTCGATAAAATAACATTTTACCTGCTATAGAAAAAAGTTGCCACAGCATGCATGACATGTGGTAGAGAGGCTTGTATTAATTTCCACCTAGGAAGTATCCTTATTGATTCTGCGAGATCGACGTTTAAATCGCTGTGGAGATTTTGTACTAAAACTTTTTCAAATGTCTGTAAAATTAAACAATTTCACAAAAAATACCTCATGTTATACTACATTTTAAAAGACCTACCTTGCAGACCTCTGACACTTCCTATAAAGTAAATTGTATAAGTTACTTTGGAAACTAATATACGTAAACAGGCTCTTTCAACAATAACTTGCCTGCCTTCCAAATAAACTTGTAAAAAGCAAGTTAAAAATATTTGCGTAACACTTTCAACGATTCTTTTAAGAACTTTAATTAGCATGAGAAATCAGGTCAAGAGATAGATTTTTTTAGAATGCCTTTTCATGTTGTTTACAAATTGTTAATTACTTTTTGAAAATTTTATTCTTAAGAACTAGAAGAGAAAATAAAACCAATATAAATTATAAATAACCAAAGAAACACTAAATTAAAAAGCCTTCTCTTCCAGAAAATAAAGATTTATTAGTTCCCTGTACGTTTCACTATCTAAGTAGCCATCCTCAGTGGTAACTTTTTCAATTCTCGAAAATTGAAGTTGAAAACTATACGAAGGCCATTCAATTTTCGAGAATAAAAAAATGTACCGCTGAGGATGGCTACTTGGATAGCCGAAACGCGTAGCAAACTAATAAATTTTTATTGTCTGAAAGAAAAGCCTTTTCATTAAGTGTTTAATTATGTCTATCCCAGGCTGTTTGACGTTTAGAAGTGAAATATAAATAATCAATTCTATTGCTGAACATTAACTTTACTAAGACCTATAAAAATATGGTCTGTTTCTAAATCTTGTTCTAGCATTCATGAACACAACCGATGCCAATAGTCGGTATTCCTTGATAATTCCTCCAGACTTTAGTCCTGGATCTAAGGGGGGCAAGCCAGGGTGCTTGCCCCCGGCGGAAACTTTAGTGGGCGGAAAATTCAAGCGTGACACACCGACATAGTTCATAAAGTGAATCATTATCAGTGGCAAGCAGGAAATTAGACGAACAGACCTAAATGGAAGCAGCCAGCCAAGATGGTCGGAAAAACACGTGGCTGTGAAAGCCCTTCTAAATAATTCACCGCAACTAGTCAATTCCTTCGGAGAAATTAAAGCAATTTCTCTCAATGCTGAATCACAATACGATACGGGAGATCTGCTACATGCTGTAAAGAATGTCGATTTTATTGTCAACTTAACAGTTTGGGCTGCCATTCCTCAAGAAATCGGTCAAGTAAACATTAAAATTAAAAAAGAATATAAATAATTCTAGTGCATTCCGTCGTTTCAATGAAATCTTTGCTGAAATTGAGAGAAAATCGTATGGAATATTAAATACAAGAGGCTGAAATAGAATCAGAAAAAATTGAAGTTGATCCTATTCTGATAAATAAACGAATTCTTTAAAAAACAATTTGGTGAACTTTGCGAGGATGAATCAAGAACACTTCAACTTGTTCATCTATTTTCTAAAGAGATACATATTGTATTTGATCAAACCATATTAGAAATTAAAACGATTGACAGCGCTACCACGCTAACTTTATATTTTACATTTGGTAAAATATTGAATATGTCAACTAAAGAACTGCAAAAGAACCGAGTAGATCTAGGACGAGTATGCGAGTAAAACATTTGAGTTCTGCCAGGAACTCGCCCTTTTTAAAGAACAAGCTCCACTTTTTTTGGCATCACAAATAAGGCTAGCGCTTTCTACCTCTTGCAACAGGTCTACACCCATGATTTTGAGAATGCTGTTCCAATATTTGTAGTGCGCTGTGGATTTACTTTACGCTCCGACTACATCAGCAAGCTGTGAGCAAATTTTCAACAAACCTAAATTAAACAGTATCTACGTCATCAATGAGCCAGGATGTTTATCATGTCTTACGATTTCAGCAATAAATCGCACATCAAATTAATTATACCGAGGCCTGGGACTTAGATGCAGAACAAGAAGGCTCGAAGAGAAAAATGTTAATTTTTGTTATTGACCTCTTAAAAATTTAAATGCGGAGTTTTGAGGTATATAAATTTTGTTTGATATGTGTCTTTCCATTGCAACAAAAAATGAGAAAGAATTACTTGGTATAAAATGGATTTAACGATTTATCACAAATCTTACAATACTCAAAAATGCTCATGTTTGTTAAAAAAATTAGAAGTTGATAGAAAAACTTGAAGGATAATGAGCGATGGACGATGGCGGCAGACTTTCCTACTAACTGACGGAAAGTTTTAACTTAAACCCCTTTTATGAAACATTCAAAGGACGAAGATCTGGTGATCCAGATGTCAACTTAAGTATTTAATAATTAACTCTTTTGCGTAATCAGCGCCTTGAAAACATTGTTTTAAAAACTGGTTTTAATAAGCACTAAAAGGCAAAAGTACACAACCTTATTAAAAAGTATATTTGTTGTTGTAGTATAATAAGTAATATGATACTTTTTTAATAAAAAAACAATTAACAGAGTTATAAAAAGTTAAACAGACTGTAAAAGTATCAAAATATATTTTGTAAAATTAGCACGCCATATTTAAAATTCTCAAGGGGCAAGTGTAGATTAGAGATTAGGATATAAATTTTAAATCAAAATTGATCCTGTTGATATTTCAATAGGCTTGTTATACAAACTTTTTTAAAACGGTTTTTTTACAAATCTTTATCAGGACAAGTTTTCTTTGACAGACCTTTATTAGAATACACCAAGTATATTAAATAATACTTACACGATGAGTGTTAAAAGAAGAAGGAATGGTAGTTGTTGGTTGTTGGCAAAACTGAAAAATAACGAAGTGGCATGTAAGTGGCTACGCCAAAATATAAGTGAAATACATTTTACTAAATAAAAAGTCACAAATGGCAAAATAGGTTAGGTACCAAGTCAAAACATTAATGAATTTTGGAAATAATCAGAACAGATAATTTAATTTCTTGTAATAATGTCCTTTTATGTGCATCTTGTTGCCCTGGTTATTTAACATGTTTAGTCAATTGCAGATTTTCTTTATGTATTTAGTGATTTTATCAAAAATATGCTGGGCGACAGCTGGCAATATTTAATATCGTAGTATCTACAATTAGTTTCGTACGGCTATATTCTTAAACAGCTGGATTACCTAACACATTTTCAATGTATTTTTGGTCTTAATGTTACATGCAAAGTACCCTTCTTGAAAATATTGTCTGAACCTCTTGTCAGACACGGTTCAAAACGTAAACCAACAAATTTTTTATTTGCGTTCTCTTTTCTGAAAGTCTATAGTTTTATTAATGTTTTTTGTTATGTTTTATGTTTATTAAAGTGAGAACAACATAATCGCAGTACTCCATGCCGCAACGCGACTGGTCATGTAAGTAGTTTTGATAGTCAGCTTATTTCTACTTTATTGACTCTTATCGCAGTGATCTTAGTTATTGAAGCTCAATAAAATACCTGTTTACTTTAGCCATGAAAATTATGTAGATGATGAAATTATCAAAGTAAATAATTGTAATAGTGTTTCTGAGCAGTTAGAACACTAGAAAATGTGCAAAGAGAAGAGACAGATTACCAGTTTTACATGATCAAAGATGAGCAAACTATTTGGAAGAGTACTCCAGTAGATCTTGTATGTAAAACCAAAAGCTAAAAATATAATCAAGGTACTACCTGAGTGCAAAGGTAAAACAAGAAATGTATCAACTGAACTGAAGTCATTTCTTACAAACGAGATGATAGATAATATACTTTTTTTTGCACAAATAAATACATTAAAAATAGTAGAGCAACAGTGCAATACCAAAGAGAAAGATACTGTAAACAAACTACTACTGTTGAAATAAAAGCTTTGTTTGGGGTGCTAATTATCATTGCGGTCAAAAAAGGAAATTATGTAAATGTTCAGGAGCTGTGGTTCAAAGACGGTACTGACATGTTGTTACTGAGGACTCTTTTCAGTTATAAAAAGTTCCTCTTTCTTTTTCGTGCTCTCCGCTTTGACGACAAAAGCACTAGGAGTGATCGTGACAAGACTGACAAATTAGCTGCTATCAGAGATTTTTACAATAATTTTGTGGATAGCTGTATGAATAGTTTCAGTTTGGGAGAGTTTGTTACGATAGATAAGATTCTGCATCCATTTCGAGGTCGATCTGGATTTGTACAGTACATGCCAAAAAAACAGCTAAATATGGGATCAAAATGTACGCTCTTTGTGACAGCAGAACATATTATACATGGAACTTCGAGATTTATTGCGGAGCACAACGGAATGGACTTTACAAGGTATCCAACAAGACATTTAACATAGTAGAGAGATTAGTAAGCCTCATTAAGAATTCACACAGAAACTTGACTACGGATAACCATTGTACAAGTTATCCTTTAGCAGAATATATTTTTTTAAATGGAATAACACTAGTCGGCACACTGAAAAAGAACAAAGAATAAATCTAACCCGAATTCCTCCCAAATAAATCTCGCACTACTGACTCCTTTTTATTTGGATACGAAGATTAAGTGTCTTTAGTCTCATATGTGACAAAAAATCATAACGTTGTGATTATACATTCAACCATGCATTATCAGAGGATTTAAATGAAGCATCAAATAAACTGCATATTATTTGGTATTACAACAGAACAAAAGGTAATGTCGATACCGTCCACCAAAAATGGGCTTCCTATACAAAACAAATAATTACTAGACGTTGGCCTTTTGCAATTTTCTTTAGAGTGCTTGTTATTGTAGGCATCAACTCCGAAATTATTTTAACAACGCTAGGCCTTTAAAGGATCAGCCCAAAAAGCGAAAGTTTCTCACCAAATTAGGTTTGGATCTCATCGAGGACCACCTGAAAGAACGAGCTCAAGTACTTAACCTTCCCAAAGATGTAAAAGACTTTTTTTCAAAATATCGACCAGTGATTGGGGAATCAGTTAATAAAAGTGTGGACGTAGCCAGTTCGTTATGGAAGTGAATTTTCATAACAATGTTTTTAATAGTAAATATGTCTCTCTAATGCAAGCAGGCATCAATCTGATTACCGGTATAACCTATATAGTAGAAACAATGTAGCATATTTTATGAAAATAACTTATTTAAAAAGGCACAAAAATTTTCCGAAAGCAAGCATAAAATGTTTCCGAGAAAACTGGTTTCCTATCCAACAAACCTTAGGTTAATAGCAAATTAAGTAATTGAACATTTAATCAAAATTCGGTACCAAAACGCACCTACTGCGTTTCCATTTATTTTCTTACAAACATGCATCATATTTCGATAAAAAATGCAAAAATGGAATAACATAAGTTCGTATAAAAGTATATATGTTCGAAAACAGGGATTTTAGGTATCACCAACGACTTATGGGCCACCTGTGATGGTCAATTTTACAATATACAGCTCAAGGCACCCTATAATTACCCTATACAACTTTTTCTCGTATCTTGTATAATAATAATTATATTGAACTTTGCCGTAGAAATGCGTCATCCTGTATATATGTAAATAGATAAAAACTGAATGTTAACCCGGTTATGGATCCTAGGGGGCCTAGTTTGTGCTAAAATCTTTTTAATTTTCAAAAGTCGCGGTCTCATCATTAACAAATTTTTTCTATGAAAATTAGTTAAAAATTGTAGACCGTGGAACCATAAACTTAACTAAACCTACAGCCAAAGCATCAACTTAACTGAACCTACAGCCAAAGCATCAGAGACAAGGTCTATTTGAAATGAATTTTCTGTAAATATTTTAGTAAAATGAAGGACAACCGCGGTTGTAGCGTAAACTTAAGGCTTTGCATAACACTCTTCTTGCGTAATTTTCTTTTCATAATCCGTCTTTGTTTCAGGTTCTGTGCCTAAATGTTGCGAATTTTGACGTTTCACATCGCGACTTAGACGTTTTGAGGAAGACTCCAAATTTTTTTCTTTAACTGCCCATAACTTTTTTGTCTTCAAACTTACAGTCCTAAATTTTCGTACATGCTTCACTCTTTATAATACAAATACGCATACCTAATTTGGTTGCCATTGCTTTGTTATTTCCTTAGATATAAATTTTTCCGAAAGAAAACACAATTTTCCGGGAAAACCTGCGCCGATTTTCCTGGCTAACGAACTTATCCAAACCACTTTCAGAAGGAAAGTACTCACCAAATTCTATCAAACTTGGACCCAGTATTTTTTGAGTCATCGGTGTGACACACACACACACACACACACACAAATATATATATATATATATATATATATATATATATATATATATATATATATATATATATATATATATATATATATATATATATATATATATATATATATATATATATATATATATATATATATATATATATACATACATATATATATATATATATATATATATATATATATATATATATATATATATATATATATATATATACATACATATATATATATATATATATATATATATATATAGAGAGAGAGAGAGAGAGAGAGAGAGAGAGTCTGGACGCAGCAAGTGCGTTATGGTAGTGAATTTTCATAGAAATGATCTGGCACCAAAATTTTATTATAACTTCTTTTTCTTGTAATGTAAAAATCTAAATTTTGGTGCATAGTTTACTTTTTAAATGGTAAACCTAACTGCCAAATTTAAAAATTCAAACTGACCTCGAATATGGGTTCTACGGGTCCTAGTTCGCGCTCATTTGCAAATTTTCTTCAAAATTCAAAAGTCGGAATCTCCCCATTAGTGAATTTTTTCTACGAAAATTCTCTAAAATTGAAACTGACCCTAGAATGGGTTCTAGGAGGCCTAGTTCGCGCTCATTTGAAGAAATGTTTTCAAAATTCAAAAGTAGGGATCTTCTCGTTGCTGATGAGATTTAAACCTACCGTGGTTAAATCTCATTATAATCATCGTAGTGAACATTTTCCTTGAGAAATTAAGATCTTTTATTCAGTTTTCTAAAGGCAATTGCGGGTAAAGCAATCTATATCTACTATTTGATTTTTGAACAAAGAACTTCCATTCTTTTTTCCATAAGGTTTCTAGATATTGTTTAATTTCTGGGTAAAAATCAGTAACCGGACTTTCTACTTCTTGGTGGTGTTTTTATTACTTCCAGGTATGTTAGTGTGTCTGTCAAATTTCTGCTGATAGTTGGAACACACTATTTGTCAACGTTATAATTGAAAGTTTAAAACGGTACTAACAATTAACAGCTGCCAATAATAAAAATAGAACCTTGGGAAATGAAAAAAATATAGCTAAACTTTGTTTTTTTATTTGATGAACCACTTCAACTACTTCGGTCATTAGCGCCATAAATGGATGATTAAATAGTACTTATGCGATGATAAGATTTCTAATTCATTTTCAGACCAAACATTGTATTTTGTCGAACTCAATCCGGAAACTAAATCCTTATTAACTATTTTAATAGTAATTATTACAAGGTGTAACTTACAACGCATATCGCTTCGTGTATTTTCCCCAACTTTTGTTTCATAAATGGACTAAAAAGAAATAAAATGTAGTTAGACAAAATGTATATAAAAGCTTTATAAAATTCATACGTGACTTGTCTCCATAGAAAAACCTGCAGTGGTATGGGTATGCCCTGATCAGACAAGCTTTCCTCTCCAGATGATCTTCTGTCTGAATCCGACATCGTGTATTGCATTATTTTTTCACTTCTGAAAGCACAAGATATAGAATAAGTACAGATAAGGGATACACAAAACATTTTACAGTTGTTAAAATGAGAAATTCCCTTGCGATATATATGCATAGACAAGACAATATTTAAAATTGTAGAAGTGAGTAATGTAAAGGGATTAATACAAACGCAGGGGTCTGTTTCCCAAATTCTCACAATTTCCTTATATTCTTTACAACCAGTTGCACCTTTACGTTGCTGTAGTAAAGGCGCACGGGAAGTCGTTATGAAGCTAGAGAAAAAACTGCACATTCTGTAATCAATATGAAATAATTTCACAAAGTAAGTAAGCACCCCCTTGTTGGAGAGTGATAACCCTTTAGATTCTTAAATAGCAACATGGGTCCTCCGACACAGAAGCGTATTCAGCGAACTTTTTGATGGTATTAATTATTTTTAAGTTACCTTTGGCGTGACTGAAAACAATCAGCTTTTCATGAAAATAAATAAAGTAAAATAAAGACTATTAAAGTAATTTTGTCACTGTCAAAAAAAGCTAAAATACATGGCCTTATCAGACATCGAATTCATATAAACGATAATACAGACAACACTTTAATAATTTCATCCAGAAAATCAGTTTTGTCAAAATTATTAGCCTGATCTTCCAGTGGCAAGCGTTTTGGTTTGTGAATTAAATAACGTTTTCGTTAATTGGCTTCATTTACTTTTTTGTGATATGGCTCAACTAAATGAACAAGAACGTATCGAAGTTTTAATGATGATCCCTGGCCTTGACCACCCGGCCCTTAAGAGGTCTACGGTAACCAGACATGACCACCAATTTACTGAAACAGAGAACGTAAAAGATCGCCTCAAGTCTTTCGTCCTGTAACTGCTACTTCGAACAAAAAGATGCTAGCTGTACAAGACACTCCCAAAATTTCTGTATAAGAACTTGCTAGAACGAACAAGACGTCGTGTACAGCGGCTTGTGCATCGATACTGGTCTGACAGTAACCCCCATTGGATGGAAGAACTTCATACCCAATATCTTCAAAAGCTGAAGGTATCATGTAACAGGACCCTTCTTCTTTAAAGAAACTGAAACAGGTCCACGCTATCTAAGATTATTACGAGAAGATATCAGACAATTGTTTCAAAATGATTTCCCCAATGTCTACTCGAAGCAGGATGGCGCCCCATCATGTTAGTCGAGAGGTAAGGGAATACCTTAATGTGACATTTCCTAACCAATTGATAGGCAAAAGAGGGCCCATTGAGTGACCAACTAAATCTTCAGATATGTCTCCACTCGATTTTTCACTTGGGTCGTTTAAAAAGCGTTGTTTATAACGATCTTTGTGCGTATTTGGAACAGTTGTGAGACCTCTCAGCAAATGGCTAAGGGATCACTGCGAAACTGGATTCATCAGTTTCAGCAGAGGCTTTACTGTTGTCAAGAAGTTTAGGGGGCTCAATTTGAGCAGCTTCTTCAATAAAGTAACTGTCGAAAGATTTGAATATGTCTGTATAGATAGCACCAACTTTCCACGCTCCAGGGCTTTTTTATAAAGTCGGTAAAAATTAGCAAATTTGTGGTTGTAGCCCATTCCTTGGAAAAACTATGCTAAATATTCACTATCACCTCTTTGAGTGGCTTAGTCAATACATCACTAACAAGGCTCTCAAGAATCTTGGGTATTGTGCTTAGTATACAGATAGGACAAGAATTGTTTATATCATTACTATCACCAGTCTGAAACAACAAAACTAGCCTACCATCTAGATGGGAACACACCATAGTGGAGTCGAAAATCGTCAACAACGGGAGTGCCAGAGAGCCAACACAAGACTTCAGAAAACGTGACGGCAAACCATTTGGGCCAGCACCTTTTTTAACATCCAGCTCCAGCAATTTCCTCTCAACATCAGAAAGCTTTAGGTCTATCTTGGATATAGCAAAAAAATATTGTTCGAAGTCACAGGCTGTGGGTAGGCAATTAGTGTTTGCGGAGTATTATAACAGGCCGAATAGCTCAGTTAGCGAGGTGAGTAACCTCTAGAATCGGACTAGGAGGTCGCCAGTTCGAATCCCGTATTCGGACAGTCGGTTATTTTTAATCAAATGTCGAAAGGCCGGCTTCGTATGGGTGGTGTCCTTTGTCTAGATATGTATGTAAGCTCCATCCGCACAAGTCTAAGACACAAGTTCTAAGACTGTTTAGCAAACATGTTAACTATCGTTTCGCCATTAATTGAAAATTTGTCTTCAAGTCTCATACGATATGGCAGGCCCGGTCATTTTGATTTTGAACTAATGTGATGCCAAAACTATGTGATATCCCACGTAGCAGCCTCCTCAACCCTGCCAATTTATCTCGCATAACATTGTTGCGAGAACACATTGAATCTATTTCTTAGACCACAAAGATTTAGATAATCATCTTTATATCCAGTCACTTTATATTACGCCATTTGAGGCAGTGTATTTGGTTACGTCCTTCCATAAATTTTGATGTTCTATGTTCGATAGTTATTAAAGAATTGCGTGTAGAACGATAAACGGGACAACGAAAGATGTTTATATATACCTTTTATAGCTTCTTTTTTGTTTGTTATTGACGTCTATTACTTTTTATCGCAGAATTGCATGTGTAATTGAATGCTATTATAAAAGTTCTACAGGAGGCAACAAGAATGTATGTTGAAAAGCATTCAACCAGAAAACACCCGCGTCTTAAGCCGGCATCCAACGGCGCGTGGCTTGGCGAGCTTGGCGCGCGATTTAGCGAGCCACGCGTCGTGGGAATGAGAACGCTCGTGCGTGCGACAAGCTTTACGGCGCGGCTCGGCGTTCCCGTCAGTTGTCGGTAAATTTGGCACGAGTCAAAGGATGGACGAGCATCGTAGGCTCGACTTGTCCGAGCTTGCTCAAATCCGATCCCACCATTCCCACGTAGGCTTGGATAAACGAAACTTTTTCGCAGTTTCAGTAGCGTTCTTTATATTATCGTGGAGAAAGGTGGTTTTAAATAGTCGGGTCTAAATTTTTTAATTTCTCGAATAATGGAGTGGTCAAATGAACTTGTGATAGAATTTTTGGAACTTTACGAAGGAGAACCAGCAATTTGGAATCCAAAGGACCCAAACCACAAAAACCGAAATTTAGTTCATGATAGTTGGAAAAGAATTGAAGCTAATTTAAGTGTAAAATGCACTGTGGCGGAACTTAAAAAGAAAAAAGATGCATTGATGGCAACTTTTAGGAAACTCTTCCAAAAAGTAAAAGCAACCACTGGAACCGGCACAGGGACTAACGAAGTTTTTAAGCCAGACTGGTTTGCATATGAATATATGCATAGATTTTTACATGGAATATACAAACCCAATGAAACAACAAATTCAGAGGTATGTTAATATATTTTATTAGTATATTAGTTACCTACAAATAATAAAGTTCAACAATTCTGGAAATAATTATTCTTTGAGATATTTTATTAACACGAATAGTGTATACAGGGTGTCCCATAAATAATGGTACACAATGAAACTGCAGATTCCTCAGTTGAAAATGTCATTTATATTTAGTCTTAAAATTATTCAAAGAATATTCCCCTGAATTGTTTTAGATTTATTATATGTAGATAAGTGTTGCTTGTATTGACTGAACTTTTATTTATTTTCACCCAAGAAATGAAGGTTTTGAATACTTAAAGTAGGATCCAATCTCTCTCAAACCAATATCCGGATAATAATGAAAGTTTTAAAATATTTATGTGGCTTTAGTTTTCCGAACTTTAAACGTTATTTTGCCATGGTACAGCGCCTTGTCCTGAAAAATAATTCGCATAGCTGTCCCTTACTTCTTTGGCATCCTGTCCAGGTCTTCTAGCAACTTGTCGCAGAGGTAAGAATGAAGTCATCTTGTCATTTTCTGCCCTCCATGACCCAGGAATTATTTGACCATCAATATCATTGTCTAACAAATCCGGGGATAAATACCTTGTGTTTGATGTTCTGCTGTTACGCAAGAAATTGTGAAGTAGCACACATGTCATAGTAATTTCTGTCACTCTATCTGGCTCGAGAAGCATAGGTTTTCTAAATATTCTAAAAACAGATGCCAATATTCCAAATGCGTTCTCTACGAGTCTGCGGGCGCGTGAAAGGCGATAGTTGAAAATTCGTTTTTGGCTGCCTTTGTCGTACATTCCCGGATATGGTTTTAACAGGTGAGTAGACAAAGCAAACGCATCATCCCCCACAAACACATATGGCAATGGCTCTTTAGATGAAGGTAAAGGTTCATCTGGAGGCAACATTAATTCATTTTTATCCAGCTTCTGAAATAGCGTTGTATTTCGAAATACCCCGCCATCACTAATCCTCCCTTGGCACCCAATATCGACGTAAATAAATTCATAATTAGCGTTTACCAATGCCATGAGTACTACGCTAAACGTTCCCTTGTAATTGAAAAACTCGGTCCCGCTGTTCATTGGAGCTTCGATGACTATATGTTTCCCGTCTATGGCGCCCAAACAATGCGGGAAATTCCAATTCATCTCAAATTCTTGGGCTATTTTGCGCCATTCATCTGGTGTTTTGGGTAACTAAAAAAAATACATAATAAGGTAAAAAAAGTGCGAATAGCGCAAAACTTTTTTTTTCGGAAAGGCAGAATAGGTAGATAGTTATCGGAGCTACAAGGCAATCTTATACGTCTGAATAGCTGAAAATCGATAAGTGTATAAAAATTAATAGACAAAAGATAAAAACGCAAATTTTTCCAGATCGCCTTATAGCTCAGAAATAATTTTATTACAGTTTTTTCCCAAATCTTTCATAATCCTGTTCATTATTTCTCTTTTATGCTTCAGGTAGTAGAGGACGTAGCGAATATAACAACTGAAAATACCGACCAGAACAAGCCTAATAGACCATCAGACGGGGAAAATAAAATAGAAAATAATTCTTCAAACTTAACAACAGCTCCATGTGCCACAAAGCCTACAAATGAAGCCAGTAAAGCTAAATCTGCTGTTGTAGTTGGACAAAAAGGAAAAAAGAGAATGGCGCAAACTATGGCTGCTAATAATGAAACTCGCATGGAGGAAGCCTTCCAACTCTTAAAAAAAGTAGCTGAACCCGAACCAACCACTTCGGATGAATGTTCATTATATGGCGAGTTGCTTGCAACGAAATTAAGATCGTTAGATCCATTGACTAGAGGAATTGCAATGCTGGAAATCGACCAGTTAATGTTTGGCCATATCCATAAACAAAAATACTCATTCCATCAGGATCCCCAGTCTAATACCTCATATACTCCTTGGCCTGGTCAGCCCATGGGATACCCATCCACATCTAATCAACCCGTGGGATACCCATCCACACCTAATCTGCTATCACCTCAGTGTTCGGACTCTCGTCCGGTATCTGCAACAAGTTATTTTTCTCATTCATCAGCGAGTACTTCTGCCTTAGCAGATTATGTCGCCTCACCTTCAAATAAGGATACTGAAGAGTCCCACGACAATCCACGTGACACGAGCCAAGACCACGACTTATTAGATTTAGATTCACACATGCCTTTTGTATAGTTATATTTAAGAGTGACCATGAGTGTTTATTTCAGTTACCATTAGTGTTTATTTCAGTTAACATTCCTTAATAAAAAGATAAACATACTTACGATTATTTTATCTTTGAGTTCCTTATTCAGCGCTCTGCATACATCCTGAACACATCTTGACACCGTTTGAGCCGAAAATTTAAACAAGTACGACAAACTTGCAAAGCTGTCTCCAGTAGCCAAGAATCTTAAAGTTACAGCCAGTCTCTCTTGAATAGGTATACTTTCCCTCATATTTGTGTTCTTTTTGGCTATAACTGGGCCAATTTTATTTAGCAAAAATTCAAAATCTGTTGATGACATTCGACAAAAATTTTGAAAATAATTTGATGGTTCACGACGTAAGTCGCCTAACATGTCTGTGACATTATATCTGCAAAAAAACTGACATTATATCTCCATTCATTAAATGGACGTTATTAGGTAGGTACTACTACTTAAATGCAAATTGTTTTATTTTTAACCATACAGGATGGGGACTTTAACTGAAATAAATTCATTTAAAATTCAGGTATTTGTTTTTTTGAAAAACGCTCGGAACCGTTGACTTTTCATTTTAGTTGCCGTTTTTTTGATGATTATTTGATGTATATGATATGGGGACTCTAAAAAAAGGTATAATAGCTCATTTAATTCATATAATATTATTATAACAATTAATATCGATAATAGTAATGGTTGAAAATACAATAGTATACATATTTCGGTTGAAAGTTTTCATAATTGTCTCGAGAATTGGTTGACCTCGACGATTCGCACCTTGGTCCCCTCGACAGTAATGAAACACTTCCCACCTCGATATGTAATATACTATTACTTACCTATTTCGACTTTTATATAAAGAGGCCACCCACCATCGTCTTTTTCTTTTTTCTTTGTTTTTTTTTAAATTATGTTCAATGCCCATAATAATAAAACTTGCTGCACAGGCAGCAATACGCCGTTTTTGTTGCAAACTCATTTCTTGTTCTTTCCTTCACGATGGCTACCTACTCCTGCCACAGAATACACTGCACTGCTTTCACTGCTAAGCAACTTGGCAAGTCCAGATCAACGGTTAAAAAAATAACGGTCGTGCGCAATTCAGCACTCGGCGAGTCCTTCCAGGCGCCGTGGGAAAGCAACCACGCTCGTTGATTTGCCACTTGGCAAACTGACTTGTCAACTTGCGAACTGACTTGCCAAGCCGATAACTCGCCAAGCCACGCGCCGTGGGATGCCGGCTTTATACTTTTTAACGCAGAATTACATGTGTAATTGAATGCTGATGTAATAATTGTACAGGGGCATGCAAAATGTATACTGAAAAGCATTCAATTAGAAGACACTCACAGCACAAATTACTAAAGAATTTAATGACAGATTAGATATAGCTCGTGTGTGTCGTCCAAGAATATATATTTAAAGCTGCCAAGAAGATGTTTCTTTCACACAAGAAGAAGTGATTTTAGTTTGCGTAGCAAATAATCAATAAATTAGTTCAAGAAAAATAAGTAGAGTTCCTAATGTACATAAGTGTATCATCGGTCCTAAGAATATTTTATGACCAAGATGTTTGTCCATATTAATTCACACCCGTACATAATTTATTGATAGATGATGTTTCAGCTAGAATATAATTTTTCCATTCTTTCAGAAACAAATAGAAGGCAGATCTACTGTTTGTAAATAAAATACTACTTACAGATTAAGCTACCTTTACTCGCCAGGGTGTCTTCAACTTCAGAAATACAATTATGAAAGTCTGTGGCTGATGGATAACCTTCCAATGACATCCCTTTCTCCGAACACACACGCACACACACACACGCACACACACACACATTTTCCCGCAGAAAAGAAGGGGCCAGGACGGATCTGTGAGGAAAGGAGTATGTATTTCCCATCAAAGCTAATCTCGCTTCACATCCACCTACCAAAGCCACAACAGAGTAACACTCATTAAAAATATACTTAGCGGTACAACAGTGGCTTGACAAAAACTCGTTACGTCAAGAACTCTGGGGTTTGGCTCAAAAAGAGGATGAATTGCTCATCCCTGTGAGAACTAAAGTATCAGCAGCTCCTGAAACTATTTTGAATACAATATTATGTCGTTCTGCTGGTTGTGTGTGGGGGTGGGGGGGGGGGGTGAAGAGGACATACACTGCTTATCTATCTGCCGCATTTGCCATGAAACGTGCTCCAACGGTACACCATTAGAGGAGGAAGAACTGTTTTATTACTGATTTATTGTTATCGTGAAAGATACATATTACTCTTTTGTAATACTTTTTTGATTATAGGTAATCTACACTTATTTTACTACGTGTTTCACCAGATCCGTAAGTGTTATTTTTAAATTTAGTTCTATCATTTGTTGCGAGAATACTGGTATTCATACCAAAACACTAGTTTAGCAGAGTATTCCTTTACATAAAACAGTAGATAAGTCTTCCAGGTGAATAAGCTTGATAAAATGGAAGTTTCCCAAATATTCATTCCTTTCCCCATTATTTTCTGAACCATTGAACCTACGATAAAAATTAATATAACTACTTTTGTGGATAATTTTACGTGGATTAATTTTGTAGACAAACATTTTTCGATAAGACCAATACTTTTCGAGATAATTGCAAAAAAAACTGCAAAAGGTACCTTTGAACGCCGCCCCCGCCTCCGGCGTCACCCCACTCCGCCCTAGATGTCTACATCTGCACAATAAACACTCGTAAAATTGTAGAAACTGTCGATTTATTTAGTAATTTAGGAATAGGTACTATTTTAAGTTAGACGATCTCTTCTCAAGCGTATATCAAAGTGTCGTTGGGTTAATGTGGGCATGGAAAACATTTGTCGTTTAATGTTTAATTAATTCTTTAACAATTTAACAACAGTTTGAAAATGTGTTTTGTATCTATACTTAATCTCTACAATTTACCATCCAGTGCTTACCATTTAAAATGTTGCTAGTATTACATTACAGAAGCTACTTTTAAAGTATTCCGAGAGGGGATGACTGTACCATCATTCAACAGGCATACTTTTTCATTATGAAAATACAAGAGAATACTATTTTGTAATCAAATGTCTCCTAGCCACGCTAAAAAAATGTGAATATTTTTTTAAATCCAAAGGGTACAGCAAGCAGCTCTCTCTTTCCGGTAGAGCTGAATTGGGAATGCATATTTTTTGTAACTACGAAAAGTTTCATTTCTACAAATTTTCAAGACAATACATTAGACATCTCTCTAGATATCAAGATCAAAATTTATATTATCATTTTAAAACCCTGTATCTCTTCTAACTTTCACTTTTCAACTGAGGTAAGTTTAGCTAAATCGTAGTATCTTAATGCAGAGAAACTACTGCTTCTTTGTTTACCATTACGTTTGGAACAATGTGTATAAAAAATGAGTTATCACTGTAAAGAAAATTCAAAGCTTCATTAAGTCAGAAACATATAAAGGTGTCTTATTTAAAATAACGAAATTTTATTCTCTAACTCATTGACCATGCCCTGTATAATTAACCGTTAAAGTCAACATTAACAATTATTACAAAATACATAAATAACTGTACCTAAATCCTATACTAAAATCTTATAAGTAATTTTTAAATTTACCCCTTTTCAAATTCACCGTTTATCTTCGCAATAATACATTTTTTAAATTCTATCTACACCATGATAAATATTTTTAAAATTGAGTCCATTGTTAGTTGTGGGCTAAAGCCGTGATTTATTAAAATTGTCCGTAAGTGCTGACCTCGCGATATCCTGTAATATAATATTATACAGTACAGAGAGGCCACATGGAAAAAATTCAGTACTTATATCAATTATTGTGCATATTTATAAAAAATCCCAAAGCACGTCAATTTTAGATTTAAAAAAATGACCTCGTACAACGTGAATACTTCACCCTTTATTCAACCCTGTTCGAGTGTCAGTTGCAACCCCCAATTTTTTAAATAAGAAGCTTATGATACCTCATTTGAAAGATCTCCTTAGTCCCTTTTTAAAAATACTAATTTATTGCAAAAATTAACAACAAAAAAGTCTGGGAGCAGCAAGTGTGTTATGGTAGCGAATTTTCATTAAAACGCTTTTAATAGCGACTATATCTTTTTTAATTAAAGCATCAAATTTGGTTACCAGGATAACCTATTTATTAAAATAACTTTATTGTTTAAAAAAATCCAAATTTTCTGAAAATAAACTTTAAATGTTCCTGAAGAAAACTGGTCTGATTTGACTAGCCAACGAACCTCTTCAGACTATTTACCCACCTACCAAGATATAATTATTCGCAAAAAAGCTATTCGACGAACCACCAAAAAAATTTCATGAAAATTCTTTTTACAATAACTTATTAAACATATATTAATAATTACTAAAATTTCACAAAAATCTTACAAACAATGATTTTTATGGGAACACAAAAAACTGTATACGGCGCCTCGATTTTTTCACGTATAATATAAACGAAAACCTCTCTGAATGAGTCATTTTTATGGGATTCTGCTAGATATTGGTAAACATGCCGTATCATAATTTTTGATATGTGCCAAATATATATGTGTGTGTGTGTGTGTGTTTGGTTTCTTTAACGTCGGCTATTTCCGCGACTATGAGCAATCGCCGACACCAGGGAGCAGTTTTACCTCCCTATTCTGGAAATTCTGCCGAACCCTTACCTTTCTGTTAGGAAGGTAGGGATCTTTAACGTGCCCAACATCGCATGGACACGGACCGACGGCTTTACGCCCCCTCCGAAGAACGGAATGTGCAGACATTCAACTTGCTCAAATACAATGCCAGAACATCGGTTGATGTTAATGTTACAGTTTGTACTGAAAAAATGGAAGGAGAACCCTGGGATCTAACCCAGTACCCTTCGGTTCAGAGGCACCTGTTCTTGTCCCTGAATCACCGAGGCTCTGCCAAAAATGTGAAACAATGGAAATAACTCGAAAACAATGAACTCTATCAATTTTTCCTCACACGCAAGCATTATAATTCGATGAAAAGGGAAAAATGCAATCATATAAAAGGTGTTCGATTAAAAAGGGAAATTTGTATCACCAACGACTTATGGGCTAACCGGTGATTGTCGAATTAATTTTATAAGATGTAGCTCAATACACCCTATAATTCACGTGTACAATTTACTCTGGTATGTTGTATAATAACTAGAAATATTGAGCTTTACCGTAGAAATGCGTCACCCTGTATACATGTGAACAGAGTAAAACTGACACTAACACCGCATATGGGTTCTAAGGGTCCTAGTTCGCGCTCATTTAAGAATATGTTTTCAAAATCCAAAAGTCGCGGTCTCCTCAGTAGAGATTTTTTGTACGAAAATTCCACAAAGTTATATAGAATTGAACCATAAACTCTATAAGTAAAACTACTCCCAAAGCATCAGAGAGAGGTTCTATTTGAAATGAATTTTCTGGAAATATTTTAGTAAAATAAAGGACAATTGCGGTTAAAGCTGAAACTGAAGGTTTTGTAAAACACACTTCTTCACTTTCTCTACCTAACCCGTATTCGTTTCAGGTTCTTTGCCAAAATGTTGCCAATTTTGACGTTTCAAATCGCGACTTTGACGTTTTACGAGGAAAAACTATAAAATTTTTAAAGTAATTTTTCTGCCATTTCTTGACCTTTTTGCGCCAAAGAAACTTAATAGATGTCTGTAATATACAATATATTTTGTTATCCACAAAAAAATATTTTGTTTGTGTGGGTTGTTCTGGTCATCAGTGACACCAAGCATTTTTTCTTTAAATGCCTATAACTTTTGTTTCTTTTAACTGAAGTAAATAGTTGACGTTAATCTGCGTGCCAAATTTGATTGCCCTAGCTTTGTTATTTTCGAAGATATAAAAATTTTCCGAAAGGAAACACAACATTTTCCGGGGAAAACAGGGAATATTTTCCTGGATAACGAACTTATACAAGCCATTTGCAAAAGGAAGGTAGTCACCAAATTTGGTCGAAATCGGCCTATTATTTTTTGAGTTATCGGTGTGAAACATATATATATATATATATATATATATATATATATATATATATATATATATATATATATATATATATATATATATATATATATATAAGCATATAAACATATAAAAATTGAAACTGACCCCGGATATGGGTTCTAGGGGTCCCAGTTTGCGCTCAGAATTTTTTTTTAATTCAAAAATCGTGATTTCCTCATTACTGAATTTTTTTAAGAAAATTTACCTGATTGACGAACTTCGCTACAACACACTAAAAAATTAATGACCAATCGCGTCAAAATATTTGTATTCCTATACTCATAATCTTTTGAAACGTTATATTACTCGAGTTTTATTGAAAAAAATATCATTTTTCAGCAAATCGCCGCTTATCTATCCCCTTCCCCCTGAAGCGATGGTACTCAAAAACAATTCGAAGCGTTCCTTTGTTTGGTGCTAACTGGATACCAAATTTGAAGATGATATCTAAATTCGGTCGAAAGTTATTGCGCCTATTAACAGCCAGACGTACATGTCGACAGACCGACAGACCTACCAACCGACAGACAAAAAATTTTCATCCAGAATCAAGTTTTCTATATGTTTTGAGACTTTTTACGTCGTTTCAGCAAGTAAAATTTCTAAATTTTTGTCAACAATATTCCACCCCCAAAAATTCAACCCCTAATTTAGTTTCTGCACAGAATACCAGATGTTTGATGAAATTAAAAGTTTTCTAATAAATAAATCCTAAAACGTCGAGTTTTAACGAAAAAATATCAATTTTTACCAAATCAACCCCCATTAATCCCCTATTTTTACCCAAAAACCATCCGAACGGTTTGTTTGTCGAGTGCTAACTGTGTAGCAAATTTAAAGACGATATCTCAATTCGTTCTAAAGTTATCGTGGATACAAACAGACAGACATACAGACCGAGAGACCGACAGACGCCAGACCGACAGACCGACTGACCGACAGACCAACAAACAAACAAAATATATAGTTCCCAAATCATGTTTTCTATATGTTTTTATACTTTTTATGACGTTTAAGCGAAAAAAAAATTTGAAATTTTTGTCGCCGATGCGATTTTTTCCACACGTTGTGACGATATAGAAGTAATAATATCAGTATCCTTTCAGGACGGTATCAATTTTTTAAAACAAGTCATAAAACGTTATTAAGATACTCTTCATAGTTGGCAATGTTATTTGTCTAAAACGCCCTAGCAACTTGCCTTGTGATTTTAACTGCATGACAGTAATTGTCAGTTCTTAACTGCAAAGAAAAGCAATAGAATATATTTACATAAGATTGTATTAGTACTGCACAATCTATTTAATAATTAACTTATTTATTTTAAATTTAAAACAAGATTATTATAAGGGACTCCTTTGGGCTTGTCTTCCAGAGCAAAGTTTTTCGAAAGAAGGCTTAATATTAGAAATTGACACTCCAAGCTCTTTTTCTGTATTTATCTGACATCTATATTTTATCTTTGAAGCAGCCACCGCAGTCTATAAAGACAGACAGCGGTTAAGTTTTCTTAGCGTCAAAACGCAATTTAAACGTAAAAATTGGAGCTTTTTAAACAAAGATTGTGAAACGAATGCGGGTAATGTAAAGGAGAGGTGGTAAAAGTGTGTTATACAACGCCTTAAGTTTCTTCTGCGACCATCATTGTGCTTCATTTCACTAAAATATTTGTATCCCGAAAATAATAAAACTTTTGATGAAATTTGGAAGACATGTTGTCCAGATATTTTACTGTATACCAAAACTAAGGTTTCTAGGTTAATGGCAAACTGAGTTATTAAAATTTGAAGCATTAACGAAAATTCGCGATTATAACGCATTTGCTGCGTCCTGATTTCTTTTATTCATTTGTAATAACCCATCACATTATTTGACTATTTTAAAATATTAAATTATTTAAATCAACTTTGGTACAAGAAAACGTAAGAAACGGTTAATTTGATAGGATTATATATTCATTAATTACTATTGCCCTTACTTGGTGAAACAAGAAAAGGTAATAAATAATTCATTTGATAGGATTATTTATTCATTAATTGTTATTGCCCTTACTTGGTGAAACTGTTTCATACTAAATACACGATGCCGTAAAACAACTAAACCGGTTACAGAGAAGAAAACAAACACTTGTGAACCAGATAAATAGTGCCCTTCATAGTCCCTATAACTGTGTTTAACAAATTTTCACAATATATAATAGGTAATTGATAAATTGTTTCCACAAATTTCAAATAAAACTTTAAAGTGACAGACTTAACCATCTAATTCCTGACGGCTTTTGACTCGAAAATAAGTGTATTTTTCAACACATATTCTTTATTTCCACTGGTTCAAATTTCCGTGAAAAGTTAACTAACAACTTTTTTTACTTTTTCGTTTTTTCAATTCTAATCACAGATTATATAATTTGATTTTATGTATTTTATCAGCAAACTTTTCTGTATAAAATATTAAGTCAGTTTTTGCGGATTTTTTTAGGGTTTTCGCAGAAATCATTTTCCGCCAATTTTTTTTAAACGTTAAAAACTAATAATTAATGTTTAATAAGTTATTGTAAAAAAATGAATTCATGTGAAAAAAATTGATTTAGCAGTTTGCTGAAAGTTATTTATTTATTATTTTCGTCAAAGAAATTGTTTGTAAATTTTCATGTAAAATTTATTTTTTGAATTTTTGTAAAAATAGCTTATTGTGAATAATTATAACTTGGTAGGTGTAATTTTTATGTAAATTACTTCAGCAAGTTCGTTGTCCAAGCAAATCGTACTAATTTTTTCGGGAATTTTTTGTACTGTTTCGTGAATTTTCTTCAAAAAATTCATTCATGAGATCTCGACTTTTGAATTTTTAAGAAATGTTTTCAAATGAGCGGGAACTAGGCCCCCTAAAACACATATCCGGGGTCAGTTTCAATTTTATATGATTATATATATATATATATATATATATATATATATATATATATATATATATATATATATATATATATATATATATATATATATATATATATATATATATATACGATAACTCAAAAAATAATGGGCTGATTTTGATGATTATATTTGGTGAGTGCGTTCCTTTCGCAAGTGGAAGTTTCTTAGCCAGGAAACTCGCACCAGTTTTCCCTGGACACTTTTGAGTTTTCTTTCGAAAAACATTCGTTTCTCCGGAAATAACAAAGCTATGACAAAGTTAGATCTCGAAGTCAAAAGAAAAAAAAGTTGCATTTACAGAAAATAAAATGGGTGCCACTTATGACCAGAAAAACGCATAAAACCAAATTATGTTGTGTAGATAACAAAATCTATTGTATATTACAGGCTAAGATTAGGTTTTTTGGCGCAAAATGTCCAAAAATACCAGAAAATTACTTTGAAAATGTTAAAGTTTTTCTTCTTAAAATGTCACAGGCGCGATATAAAACGTCAAAATTGGCAACATTTAGGTAAAGAACCTGAAACGATAACGGATTATGTAGCGAGAATGTCGCAAAAAACATGTTTTACAAAGCTTTAAGTTTCAGCTTCAACTGTCATCGTTCTTCATTTTACTAAAATATTTGCAGAAAAATCATTTCAAATAAACCATTTCTCTGATACTTTGGCAGTAGTTTTAGTTATATGTATAGTTTAATAATCTGTAATTTTTAGAGAATTTTCATAGAAAAAATTTGCTGTTGACGAGACCGCGACTTTTGAATTGTGAGAAGATTTCTTCAAGTGAGCGCGAATTTGGCTCCCTAGAACCCATATATGGCGCATTTCTACAGTAAAGCTCAATATATCCGTTAGTCTACAAAATACGAGAAAAAAATGTATACGTTAATTATAGGGTGTCTTGGACTGTATCATACAAAATTATTTTAGGAATCAGAGAGTGGCCCATAAGTCGTTGGTGATACAAAGAACTTTTTTTTATCGAACACATCTTATTTTATTGCATTTTGCATCGAATTATAATGCATGTTTGTAAGGAAAAAAAATAGTATTCATATTTTTCGAGTTATTTCAATTGTTTTGCAACTTTTCACATTTCCGGCGCATATCAAAAATTATGACACGGCGTTTTTACCAATAGATAGCGGATCCCATGCAAATGACACCTCCAGAGATACTTTTGTTTATATTGTATTTTAATTTTTGTACTTTTTCAAACAATAGTTACTTTGAGGAAATGTGGTACGTTGTTTCTAATATATAGGATACGCTGGTAACCAAGTGTTATGCCTGCTTTCATTAAAAAAGACATATTATGCATTTATTAAAAACATTTTTAGGAAAATTCACTACCATAATGGACTTGCTGCGTCCAGACTTTTTTAAACAATAAAGTTATTTTGATGAAATATGATACCTTGATGGTTTCTACTATAAAAGTTATATTATCTACCAGGTTTGATCTATGTCATTAAAAAAAGACATATTTGGCATTTAGACACTTTCATAATTCTGGTTTAAGATAATAATTTCTATTAAAAGTAACATTAAAATTACCTTATTTTACAAGGGAGTATTCACTTTTAGGTTACATCACTTATATAAAGTAAGTTTATTTTGTTTATTATTAGTCACATCGTATATATTTTGTAATATATGTATAAAATTTGACGCTTTCACATATCATCCATAACATGAAAAAATATAAAAATTATGTGAACATTCTGCTAAGGAGTGAGGTGTAGCCGTCTACGCATTTCGGTCAGAAGGATCAGAAGAGGGATTCATTGATCATTCATTTGCTGCTGCGCGGAGAGTAGATTCCTGCACTTGAGCTCAGCATCACGAGACGCGAATGCAACGTCGCAAAACATTTGCAAGTAAGGATAATATTCAATTTGGTCCATAAAATGTTTTTATGTTAGAACGTATTATACCACAGGGTTTTTGTGGGAAAAGTTATTCACAATTCATTTTGAAAGTTTTATGTTATAATTTTTGTGCATAAAATAGTTTTTTTATTCACAAAATAATTTTTAAAGGCTAGACGCAACAAGTGCATGACGGTTGAGATTTGCAAAAAATATTTCAAAATTTGTTCATTATAAATATGGTTATAACCTTTTTTCCTTTAACTTAGAGATATAAAATTTGGTATATATGGGGTGGCGCATTGAAAACGAAATAGACAAATTTGCGTCCAGAGAATTTTTTTTAAGAAACACTGAAACTCGTCAATTTTAATATTGAGGGGGGCATGTGTTGGTATAAAACTCAACTTTGTCACATCAACCCCTTAAGGGTGGTGATAACAACCCTTATATTTTAAATAGGGAATATGGGTGGAGTGTTACATCATTTGAAATCTCTTTCTTTTCTGAATTCAGCACACAAATTTTTTTGGAAGTTTTATTAATTCGTTTAAAAATTATTTACAGTTGAAGATGCAAAAATGCATTTCACCCATTCCGATAAGAAATGTGCTGATAGTCAATGTTTTGTTGGTTTGTCAACAAAAAATTGACTATCAGAACATTTTTTATCGGAATGAGAGAAATGATGTTTATTATTTCAGTTTATCGGTCGGTTTGATACTTGATAGTACTACCGAAAATTAATTTCGCAATGGTGTATTCTGTAGAAGAAAGAGTTGAAATAATTACTCTTTTTTCAAAAACGATGACTGTGCCAACAAGAAAATTGGCAACTGTTTCAAACATCAAAAGAAGAACTATTCAGCGAATATTGAAGCACCATAAATTTCCCCCAATTAAAATTCATCTTATACAACAACTGAATGAAGATGATTTTGATCGGCGGCTGGAGTTTTGTGAAGTTATGACTGCACGAATAGCTGATAACGGGGACTTTCTGTTCAATATCTGTTTTCAGATTATTAAATATTAAACTCTACAGTCAATCGTCATAATTGTCGTTAATGGGCAGATAATAATCCAAGAAATTGATTGTCTGGACTGGTATTTTTAGAGACCGTTTAATCGGACCAATTTTTCTTGATGGCAATTTGAATGGCGAAACGTATTTGGAGTTACTAGAAGATATGGTTTAGCCTCTACTAACTGACATTGTTGAAAATGATGATCGCTATCAAGAAAATCAATTAGTGTTTCAACAAGATGGAGCTCCTCCGCATTTTTACAACGTGTTAGGGAGTTTTCGAACAGAGAGTTTCCAGGACAATGGACTGGCCGTTGAGGTGCTATTGAGTGCCCCCCTAGATCACCGGATTTAACTCCTTTAGACTTCTTTCTATGGGGCCGTTTAAAGAGTAGAATTTACGCAACAGAACCGGAGTCTCTGTAAGAATTATGACGACGCAATGTTGAAAAATGCCGTTTAATAACTCCACAAAGGCTCCAGAATGTCAGAGCTCGTTTTGAACAAAATTTTTACTTTTGTATGGAAGCTGGTGGTCAACAATTTAAACACTTACTTAACTGAATAAACGTTTGGTTTTGTTTTTTAGTTTTCTTTTAACGAACAATTGTATAATTAATGCATTTCTTATCACAATGAATTAAATACGTTCTTGCAACTCCAGCTGTGAATAATTTTTAAACGAGTTGATAAAACTTCAAAAAAAATTATGTGCTGAATTTAGAAAAGAAAGAGCTTTCAAATGATGTAACACTCGACCCAACTTCCCTATTTAAAATATAAGGCTTGTTATCACCACCCTTAAGGGGTTGATGTGACAAAGTTTAGTTTTATGTCGAAACATGTCCTTCTCAATATTAAAATTGACGTGTTTCAGCGTTTCTTTAAAAAAAATCTCTGGACGCAAATCGGTCTGTTTCGTTTTCAATGCGCCAGCCTGTATAGTATATGTTTTACAATATAAATCTACGCACTAAACTTGACTGTCATAGCTCTGTTATTTTCGGAGAAAATTTTTCGAAAAAAAGCTCAAAATTTTCCCGGAAAAACTCATGTGATTTGTCTGGGTGACGAACTTATCCAAGCCATTTAGAAAAATATCTATTTACCAGATTCCATTAAAATTGGCCCATTATTTTTTGGGCGATCGGTGTGGCATGCAGGCTCTCCCAAGTTGAGTAAACTATTAGATTATTTTTCAAAATATGCATATTTGAGGGGTGAAAATTTGTGTCTTCAGATATGCTCTATTTGATTCAAATAATTTCCAAAATGGCGGTTTTCCGGTTATACCGGAAATATATGCTAACTTCTCTATTTTAAAAAGGACACTCTGTGTACTACTACTATTGGTTTCGAGATTTTTATTTTTTTTAAACTTCTCTTAGCAAGAAGGCTGGCTTAATGACAGTGATTTCGCTTGCCCCATGCATCAACTAAGCTCCGATGTGAGGTTAAAGAACAAATATTTCATATACAGGTGGTTTGTAAAATGTAGCTGGATTCCGTAGGATTTAGGATTTTTTAAACATGTATTTTAAATGAAACACAATTTTTTCGATTTTTATAATGACGAATGGTCACAAATAAGCCTTTTTTAGAACACATTCACTTTTTTTCACTTCCACTTTAACAGGAAATGCCTCCAACTTATTTTTTTAATGGGACACCTTGTATTATTTACCTCAACACGTTTTTTACAGTTGATAAGATAGCACCACAAAAAATTAATAAATGATAACGTAAAATCAAGATCTGCATACCTATTTAAATGTGCTGGTGTCAATAAAGCAGGCAATTTGGGTGCTGCATTGACATTGTCACCTGTCAATTGTGGTCGTTGTTTTGCTTTGTCTTGTGTAAAATTTTGAAAACGGCAGTGAAACTCACAGAATCTGATCGCATTGACATCTTGATGATGTACGGATATGGTGATCGTCAACGATCGTTGGAAGAAGTTTGCACTTTGCTTAATACTGTTCATTCGGATAGGCAAATTAGCAAATGTGCGATGCATCGGGTTGTTAAAAAGTATGAGGTTGCACTTTGCTTAATACTGTTCATTCGGATAGGCAAATTAGCAAATGTGCGATGCATCGGGTTGTTAAAAAGTATGAGGAATTTCGCCAAGTAAGAGATTTGTCAAGAAGTGGACGCCCAATAACAGTTAGTGGCGAAGACACAAGGTTGAATGTTCTATCATCAGTCCAAGAAAATCCTCATGTATCTACAACATAATTGGGTCAAATTCATGCCATATCCCAAAAGTATGCTCACAAAATTCTGAAGTCTGAAAAAAATGAAACCCTTTAAAATGCATGTGGTTCATGAGTTGACCGAGGATGACCCAGATTGCAGACTAAATTTTTCTGAAATAATGACAGAACTTATTCAAGCGCGGCCTAACTTTGTTAATGAAATAGTTTTTTCAGATGAAGCAACATTTCATCTAAATGGTACGGATAACAGGCACAATTGTCGTTTCTGATCAACAGAAGAACCCTCATTGGATGCAGGAAGTCCATACGCAGTATCCTCAAAAAGTGAATGTGTGGGCTGGTTTGGTCGGAAACAAATTATCCGAATTGGTAAATAATACAACCATTCCTCATTACAAAAAAAAAAAATTGCGTCATTAATAACAGATCTTCGACCATTCCGGGACTTATTACCAACCCTGTATATATACGAAAGGTTCAATGAAAGAATTGCAGTAGACCAATAATGTTGGTTTCAAGTTTTTGTTGCGTTGTTAAAACGCGTCTGTTCCATTTCACATGCTGTAGGTATACCGAATTTAATATAAAACAGACCGTAAACACACAAACTCGCTTTGCGATCGAAAATCAACTGACGAACCAAGTAATTTCGGTAACCTTCATAAATTGAAAAGAAAGTGCATACAGAATGTTAAACAGCTGTGACTTTATCAAGAAAAGTTTATTTTGTTCCTTTGTGTCCTGCCATCCATGCAATCATAAATTATATCAAGAGTAAAAAGGGGCAATTAAAATTTATGACCTTAACATAAACATTCCCGGATATAAATCTCTCTCAGCGTTCCTATTGTAGCCACAGTGACATTCGGAGATAAATAGAAATTCATCATAACAAAATAAGCAATCTGCAACAGTTTATTCTGCTTATACATATACTACTACACTACCCACAGGTTCTCAGGAATTTTACAGTTTTATTTTCCTCATGATTTTTGCAACGTAGTAATTAAAATAGGCAGACCCGCACTTAGATGGTCGCTGGTTTTTTTTTAGGGATATTTAGTATATTTGTGCGAGAGGAAACGGAAAAAAATTTCGATCTGTTCCTGATTTGAAATTTTGATCAATTTCTCAAATCAGATAATCTGCACACTATATATATATATATATATATATATATATATATATATATATATATATATATATATATATATATATATATATATATATATATATATATAAATTGAAAGTGGCATCAAACATGGATTCTAGGGGTCCTAATTCGCGCTCATTTGATGAAATTTTGTCTTCAACAGTCGTGATCTCCTAACAACGAATCTTTTTTACGAAAATTCGCTAAACGCAAGCTTAAAACTCTATAACACAGCATTTGAAAAACTACAAACAGTTTGTTTTAAAAAATATTATTATGTTTTCTTTGAATAAACATTTTATTTTATTTACAGAATAATTTAAATCGAGCATTAAATGAAAACTTAGAGAAACGAAAACAACTGAATTTATCGAATCACAGAAGGGAGCTGACGAAGCAAGTGCGTTTCGGCAGCAAATTTTTATACAAATGTATTTAAAAAAGTTAGGAACCTCGGTGGTCCTCTAAACCGAATGGTACTGGTTTCGATCCGCAGGGTTTCCCAGGTTTCCCCTTTCACCTTTTCAGTACATACTGTAAAATTAAGATCAACCGACGTTGTCGCATGCATTTGAGGAAGTTGAATGTCTGCACGTTCCGCCCTACGGAGGAGGAGTAAAGCCGTCGATCCCGTGTCTATGCAATGTTGGGCACGTTAAAGGTCTCTACCATACTTACGCAGAGGTTCGGCAAAATTTCCAGGATACTCAAGTGAAACTGCTCCCTGGCGTAGGTGAGTAATCACTATGGCTAACCATAGTCGTGGAAATATCCGACGTTAAAGTACAAAAAAATTGCGGACGCAGCAGGTGCGCTATAGTATCAAATTTTCATAAAAAAGTTTTTAATGGTGAATATGTTTTTTTTTAAATGAAAGACATCAAATTAAGTTAACAATATAACCCATATAGCGGAAACAATGTACCATATTTAATCAAAATAACTATATTGTACAAAAAAGTACAAATATTTTCCGAAAATACACTTAAAATGAAAAAAAAGTATGGGTCGATTTTCCTGGTCAACGAATCTCTTCAAGCTGTTTACACATTTGCCAAGATATAATTATTCATAAAAAAATCTGCTAAGAAAAATCCAAAAAACAATTTTGTATCAAAGTTTGCAAACAATTTCTTACATAAAAATGCGCCATTGGATTAAGCAATGTTACAGGAAAATTATTTTTTTCACGAAAATTCGCGAACAATCTTTTAACACTAGGTATAACTTAGTAAACATTTATTATTAATTACCAACATTTCACAAAGAAGTATTATTTCTACAGAAACACTAAAAAACGTTTCTTTGAAAAGTAACGAAATACTTTTTACACGAAAATTTGCTAAAAGAAATGCATAATTTAAATTGTATATGTACCTAATCTGTAATTAAAATTGAAAAAAGAAAATGTAAAAAAAGTTTGTTTTTTTTTTTTTCACGGAAATTTGAACTAGTGGGAGTAACAAAATATAAGCGGAAAAATATTTATATTTTCATGTCACAAGCTGATATAAAAAGTCTGGTCGCAGTAAGTGCGCTATGGTAGTCAATTTTCATAGAAAAGATCTGGCGCCAAATATTTTTTATAACTTAGATATGTACGATATGATTATGGGAACAGACGGAATGGAAAAGCATAAAATAATAATAGATTACCTCAACAAATATGTATTAGTGAACAACAGCAAGATCAAAATGGGGAAATTACAAGAAATGGTTGAAAAAGTGGACAATGAAAATATAAATATGGGGATGAATAATATTAGATATAATAGATATGAAGAAGCAAGTTATGATAAAAATAAAGAGAATATATATGAAGAAATAGATAAAGAGCAGATAGTATGCGATGCAAAGTATAGCAAGCAAGTAGGAGAATTGTTAGAAAAATATAGGGGTTTAGTAATATATGAAACAAGGGTTGCGAAGAGTTATGTACATAAAATTGACGTAGGAAAACTATATAATTTTAAGGCAAAGCCATATCCGATTCCTTATAGATACAGAAAGGAAGTGGCTGAAGAAATATGGGAAATGAAGAAAAAAGGAATAATAGAAAATGCCAACACTCCATATATAAATCCAGTTGTGGTTGTAAAAAAATCGAGTGGTGAACTAAGACTATGTCTAGACGCCAGAAGTATAAACAAGTGTTCTTTTCCACAGTACGAAGCCCCTGCGAATATAGATTCTATTTTCGGTCGAATCACATATTCAGACGTTTTTTCTAAAATTGACCTTAAACATAGTTTCTAGTGAATACCCTTACATGAAAATAGCAAGGACTATACGGGATTTGCTATTGATGGGGTTGTGTATAGATTTGCGTGTATTAATAGGTGATGACCAGAGAGAGTGGGAAAATCAGATAACAAATGTAGAGAGAATAATGAACGAGTGTCCGAATTTAAATACTGAAGAAACGCCTCTGTACATTATGACAGGTAGACGGCCTGAGAGAAAATGGATAGTCAATGAAAGTAGAAACTATGTGAGTGATTTAGCAAGTAAGGTTAAGAATAAAAGAAAAGCAGAAAAGTATTTGAGCAGGGAAAGAAAGAGGATTAAGAAAGAGTGTGCTTCAAAAAAGGGGATCTAGTAATTATTCGAGCACAGAGAATTGGGGAAATGTGCCAAGTTACAACCACTATTCGAAGGTCCATATGAAATAGTCAATGACAATCCAATAAACAGTTATAAGGTAAAAGATGTCGTGACAGATCAGATAAGGGGATTACTTAACATATCAGATGTATATAAATTTGAACGGGAATAACTAACATTATCGTAATAATAAAAAGAACAGGAGAGATAGGAGATATACATATAAATATATGGATGTATATGTATGTATATGTATATATATATATATATATATATATATATATATATATATATATATATATATATATATATATATATATATATATATATATAGATAGATATTAAAGGCCAGAGAGCAACAGATGGATAGTATAAGGGACAGCGACAAAGAAGAAATAAAACAGAGAATAGAATAAAAGTTGAATAAAATGAAAACCAGAAAGGAAGGCTACTGTGTAGATAAAAATAGAAGCAAATAGAAACCTTGAAAGAAATGAAAAATATTGAGTTGAGGATAAATTTATGTATGTGGATATGTGTATATTTACGCAATGCTACCAATAAAAAAATAAGATTTGTAAAAAGTTTCAAAACGTAGAGGCAATTATACAAAGTCGAATGCTATATGTATGTATATATGTGTGAATATATATATATATATATATATATATATATATATATATATATATATATATATATATATATATATATATATATATATATATATATAACAGTGACATCAGTGACATAAAAAGGTAATAAAAAACCATATTTAGAACTTAAAAGTTCCAAATCCGATTTTGTATTAGGGGATGTTGTTCTGGAAACCAGATCCATGAAATAAAACATACTAACATGCACCATTATAACTATAACTATTCGGTTGAGAAGGTACATCAGGAGTAACGCGATTAGCAAATAAAATTTAATTATTGTCATTTAAAGACAGAGGGACGTACCATGAGCTGATCGACCCTAGATATTTTGCTAACAGAACGTAAGATTTAAAATTAAAAATAATTAAAGGTACGCACCATACATATGTGTGTTACGCGAGTTATGGTTGCACCACCCGGTATACTACACACACCAAGGCTACTGTCAGCACATATGGGTACGTTGCGCTACACCGGCTTTTCCGTCGACTCAGCGTCCGGTTGAAGTGCAGCGACATTACCGAGGGGAAATTGATCAGCAATTAATAGTCTATAAATATATGTCGAACATTAATATTCAACAGTTAGTCTTTGCCATCCAGCCTTAATGGTATTAGATTACTCATATGTATTTTATTGTAATTTTTATATTATTTAAATTTTAATATATATATATATATCGTTGTACTGTAACTTCAAGTAAATAAATTTAACTTTATGAAGTTCAATTAAAGTACAACTCTAAGTGGCGCAGTCGTTAGTATGAGTTTAGTGCCCTTTTGACAAAAATCGCAAAAGTCCGCACTTCGATTTTTATCGTTAAAAACTCAGAACCAGCTTCAAAGTCAACGAAGAACAGCATCGTCCAAGTTGACAAAAATAATTTAAGTAACTTTCAATTAAAAAACAGTGAGTGCGCGAGCGATCATAAGAGAAAATAAGGTTTGATACGGAACTTCTGCCTACGAAGTTGTCTGCCTTATTCGCTGTATCTTATGATGCTGAAGCAAAGAAGAACAGAAATCATCTTCATCTTCACATTGGCGTAAGTGCTTTCATTGTTCCTTTGAATTTCCTTGTCCTACCTTAATCTAAAGTCGATTAAAGTTAGAAGCAAATATTACGGGAAATATTAATTAAAATTTTACCCAAATTTAAATTATTGATTAATAAATTGATGTCAGACTCTGAAACAGAGACAGTTGTAAATTTTAATAATAAAGTAAAAATAAATTTAGCACCTCCTAAACTTATAGTAACAGAGGAAAATACAATAAGCTCAAATAACAATCAAATTATGGCAAATCAATTACAAAATTATCACATTAATGCTATTCCCGCATACGATGGGGACCAGCATACTTTAGCTTTATTTATTTCAGCATGTGAAAATTTTCTCACTTCATTTGTTGATAGAACAAATGATGACAATCCAAATAACCAATGGATGCTTAGAATAGTAATAAGTAAATTAGAAGGTAGAGCTAGAACATTGATAGGTAGTAGGGAAGATGCCACAAATTGGCCTCGTATTAAACAATTATTGCAACAATACTTCGGCGACCAGAGAGACGAAGACTGTTTAGCTAGGGATCTCTTGCTCTTAAAGCCAGACCCTAGAGAAACCCCATACCAATTCGGTATGAGAATACAAGACTCACGTAGTCTTTTAGCTTCAAAAGTAAGACTAACAACTGCAAACGAAGCATTTCGTTTAATTAAAAATGAATTTTACGATAAAGTGGCACTGAAAACCTATTTACATGGTTTGAGTGGTCAACTAGGGTTAGCAGTTAGGCTACAAAACCCGACTAATCTAGAACACGCTATGTCGCTTGTTCTGGAAGAAGAGAATTTTCAATATGGAGAAAAACAAATGAAATATCTCCACAATCAATCCACAAATTTTAAAAACTCAAATGTACCAAATAAACAACCTCAATACATACAGAATCAGCAAAATAATAGAAATAACGTTCCGCATTTTACGCACCCCCGACAATTCCATAACCAACCCACATACAGAAAGCCCTTAAATTTACGTAATCAGCCCCCACAACAGCTGACACAAAACGTATTCAGACCAAATCCAAATTTCAGACCAAACTATAGGCCAACACCTATGGAGGTATCTGCAAAAAATTCCTCGATACATACACGTCCCAATCCAAATTTTAGACAACATTTCCAGCCCGAACCTATGGAAACGTCATCTAGAAATTTCAATACTCATCCGAGAGGTCCTAACGGGCCTAACGCACAGTCATCACCTACCCAATTATACCATCAAGAGGTTCAACATGAATTTAAATCAGACAACCCTGTTTATGACGAATCTTATGAAAATTATCCTTCAGAAACACACTCTTATACAATTCCTGAAGATGACGCTCGTTACTTTGACGAAACGAATCATGAAACGTACGAAGAAGAAACTAGACCTGAAGCAGCTTTTGAACAAACAGATAACATCGAACAAAATTTTATTCAGGTTATCGAACTAAACAAAAAAATATAGTACAGATAAATTCTGTAAACCACCCTAAATTGACTTATATACTGGTCGAAATCAACCCCTCATTTCAAATGCGACTTATGCTTGACACCGGTTCGATGAAATCGCTGTTATGTGAAAATATTGCCCATAATTTTTATTCCAAATTTATAGAGCATGAAAAATTTCAAATTAAATCTGTTCACCAAACCAGTTTTCATAATGAAATTCTAAAAATTCCTCTACCAAGTATATTTAAAACAGGCAGAGCTAAATTTAAATTCTATGTATTTAACATTAATAATCAATATCATGGGTTAATTGGTACTGACCTTCTCAAACAACTGGGAGCTAAAATAGATTTTTATAATAGGAAATTGGTAACGAAGCATACATGCATTCCCTTGTATTTACCATGTGACGACGACATACATCGCGAATGTAACTCGAAACCACAAGAATTAAATAACATAATACTGCCTGCGAGATGTGAAACAATAGTCAAACTTCCTATAGACTGTAGTTCCAACATAGGCATAATAAATAATATAAAACTCGAGTCAGGTGTAATTATTCCTGCATCTATCGTGACAGTTTCAAATGGCCAGGCTATAACCTCTATAGTGAATAGTAATGAAAATCCCGTACAGCTGATTATACATAAAGCTATTTATGCAGAACCTGTTTCAACTAACGAATTAAATTCCATTCATCATAACAAAGATATCGACTTAGAAAACATAGATGGTACTGCTAATGAAATTGACAAATTACAAATTCAAAATTTAAACAGATTAAGACTTGATCACACTAATGACGAAGAACGAGACATGATAGAAAACTTATGTTACGAGTACAGAGACATATTTTATTGCGAAGGTGTCCCATTATCATTTTCTAATCAAGTTAAACATAGTATTAGGTTATCTAATCCTAACCCAGTATTTGTTAAGCCATATCGATTACCTGAAGCTCAAAAGCAAGAAGTCAAAAGACAAATTGACGACTTGTTAAGACAAAAAATTATTCAGCCATCTTCCAGCCCGTGGAATAGCCCTGTCCTGATTGTTAACAAAAAATCAGATGCCAGTGGCAAACAAAAATTTCGCATGGTCATAGACTATAGACGTCTTAATGAACAAACTATTGGTGATAAGTATCCCTTACCCAATATTTCGGAAATATTGGATAAATTAGGTCGTAGCCAGTATTATACCACTTCAGACTTAGCCTCAGGATATCATCAAATTGAAATGAATCCTGAAGATATGGAAAAAACTGCCTTCAGCTCTGAAGGGGGGCACTATATGTACAGGCGTATGCCATTCGGGTTGAAGGGAGCGCCTAGTACCTTTCAAAGGGCTATGGATAATATCCTTAGGGGTATTCAAAATGAAAAATGTTTTACCTACCTTGATGACATCATAATTTTCAGTACTTCTTTGCAAGAACACATAGAAAGGTTGACAAATGTATTCGAAAGGTTAAGAAAGGCTAATTTAAAAATACAGCTTGACAAGAGTGAATTTTTAAAAAAGGAAGTAGCTTACCTCGGGCACATTATCACGTCCGAAGGCGTAAAACCAAATCCTGATAAAGTAAAGGCTGTAAGAGAATTCCCCATACCTAAAACAAGAAAAGAGATCAAAGGATTTCTAGGTCTTGTAGGGTACTACCGAAAATTTATTAAAGACTTCGGTAAATTAACAAAACCATTGACTCGATGCTTAAAAAAAAATGCAACTATAGTTCATGATAGTAGTTTTATAGAAGCTTTCGAAACATGCAAAAATATATTAATGAATGACCCCGTATTACAATACCCTGATTTCACAAAACCCTTTATACTCACTACGGATGCTTCCAATGTAGCCCTTGGAGCTGTCCTTTCTCAAGGGTCAGTAGGTAATGATAAACCTATTAGTTATGCTTCTCGTACCCTCAATGAAACAGAGCAGAGATACTCCACCATTGAACGGGAACTTCTTTCTATTGTTTGGGCCACCAAATACTTCCGCCCCTATCTTTATGGTCGTAAGTTCTATATATATACTGACCACAGGCCTTTAGTATGGCTTATGCAACTAAAGGAACCCAATTCAAAATTAACACGTTGGCGTTTAAAACTCGAGGAATATGACTATGAAATAATTTATAAAAAAGGGTCTCTAAACTGCAACGCAGATTCCTTGTCCCGCATCCAAGTTCATGCTTTAGAGGATGCAGAAATTTCATCAATCGCTAATAATTTTGATGAGGACGAAAGACCTCTCCAAGATTTACAAAGGCAGCTCAACACCCCAAATTTTGATGACGTTGTGCAACCAACTGAACCCGAATATATTCCGCCAATGAGCCCTCCAGAACTCTCTTTTATTCCAGTAGAAATTCCTAGCACCTCAAGCAACACTATTCCACCTATAAGCCGAACAGACAAAACAACACTTGAACAAAATAACGACTTACGAGACAGTGATCATTCACAAGTAAATGTAGAACCAAAAATAGGTATTCAGATATCAGATCTTCCTATAGAAAAACAACTAAACCAATATTATATATCTCCCGTACATAATAATCAAAGACCAGTAAAACAACTAAAGGTTAACAATCAAAATAAATATTTGGTGCAAATCCCGAGAAATGATAATCGACAAGCAATCATAAATTTTCTAAAGGAATATACTACAATAGGCAAAAGGTATTTCTTTAATTTCGAAACAGAAAAATTATACCAAGATTTCTGTTCAGTGTATGTGGAAATATTTAACAACAATGCACCCATTATTATCAGTTGCCCCAAGCATCGTCTGCCCTTAGCCGACGATGAAGAGATTAACGAGGTAATTAGAAATTATCACGAGGGAAAAACTAACCATAGAGGTATAATAGAAACTATAAAACAAATATCCAACAAGTATTACTTTCAAAAAATGCGTGAAAAAATAACGGCTTATATTAACGAATGTGAAATTTGCAAGCGAGCCAAGTACGATAGAAATCCACCCAATATACCCTTAATGCTAACAGACACCCCTAGTAAACCCTTTCAGGTTATACATGCTGACACCTTTATAATAGAAAATCAAGTATTCTTAACAATCATTGATACTTTCTCAAAATTAGGGACAGCAATACCTATAAGTAGTAAGAATCCGGTAGAAACTGCTAATGCATTCATACAGTATTTTACGTACTATGGCACACCCGAACACATCATTATGGACAGTGGAACCGAATTTCGAACGGAAATCATCCAAAATCTTTTAGAGCTTCACAAAATTAAAATTCATTTTACTACACCTAAAAATCCAAATTCTAACGGTCCCATTGAAAGACTACACTCAACACTAATTGAACACGTTCGAATATTACGACAAACGTACACTAAAGACCCCATAAAATATTTAATGAACTACGCCCTTCTGGCATACAACTCAACTATACATACATCTACAAATCACACCCCCTTAAAAATAACCTTTGGACACACCTCTAATAGGGATATTTTCGATATAAATGATCATGAAAAGCTATTACAAGATTATCTAATATCGCACAAAAATAAATTAAAAATATTATATGAAAAGGTGAAAGAATTAATAGAGAAAAATAAGCTTCGCTCCATTTCTAACGCTAATAATAGAACCAATGATACCGACTTATTTAGAGATCAAACACATGTATATACAAAAGTAGACAAACGAAACAAGAATAACCCTAAATTTGACGGCCCCTACGAGGTTGTAAGCATATCTGACAAAAATATAATGACTTTAAGAAAAAACAAAAAATTGTCTAAACGTCATTTACGAAATCTAAAACGACCTAATGTTTCAGGTCCATCTTCCTTATCCAAACCCAAGGACAAAGAATAACATTAGACAAGATCAATGACAACCCCGGACTATTATCAATTAACATGGGCAAAATGCAAAATTCCATTGACAAATGGACCATTATTCGAGTAATCCCTTTAACACCACTTCTCAATGGGTTTCGTTCCATAGATAAACAGTCCCAAGATACCCATGACATTATTCACAATTCCACACATTCTAATCTTTATCAAAACGAGATACAAAATTACCAAAATATCCTTTCCCATCAAATTGTGGAGACACAAAAAATATTTAACCAAATTATACCCTCTAATAATAATCGTAATAAAAGAGGACTAGTTAATGCTGTAGGTACAATCATAAAGACCTTAACAGGCAACATGGACGCAGACGATGCAGAACGTTATGATACGGCAATTTCTCAATTAACATCAAATCAAGACAAAATTAAAACAATAGTTGATAATCAAATCATGTTAACAGAACAGGCCATAGAAAAATTTGATAAAATCATATCCTCGGTCATTTTAAACCAAAACAAAATTGAGGAACGTTTGCAGTTGATCACTTTAGGTTTCGAACAGGAAAAAATTAATAACGAACACATAATGCGTCTGCAGATGGTGTATATACAATTGATTACAGAAATCATTAATATTAAAAGCATTTTAAGCACATTAGTTAACGCAATAACTTTTGCAAGATTAGAAACAATGCATCCATCCATATTAGAACCGGAAGACTTACTAATAGAACTTAAAAGAATTGAGAGTTTTGTAACCAATCTCCCCTATAAGCTTGATGCAAATAATGTAGCTTTATACGAGGAGGTGTCAATAATTAAGTGTTACTACAAAAATTATACTTTAGTGTTTGCTATTGAAATTCCATTAGTAGAATCTAAACATTATAACTATTACCACCTTTATGCATTTCCTGTGAAACAAGGTCCTAGTCAAAATTATACCGTCATCATCCCTCAATCCAAATACCTAGCCCTTAACGATGAAAGCTATAACTTACAAAACACACTATGCCAAGAAGTCAGCCCTGGAGACTACTTATGCAGAGGTCAAACGATGAATCAGATCAGTAATAGCAGCCCTTGTGAAGTCCAATTGGTCAAGTTCACCACCAGATACGAAACTTGCGAACACCACCCAGTCAACATACAGCAGATGAAGAGCCAGAAGATAAGTGCAAACAAATGGATAATGGTATTCCCCCGTGAAAGTACAGCACACCAAGGATGCCGTAGCCGACAAGAAACCACAAATCTAGAAGGAAGCTACTTGGTTCAAATCCCCGAAGGATGTCAAATGACAGTAAATAAGCAAATGTTCTCCCCATCTCACAATGAGATAGTATCTACCTACCACATCCAACTACCCAAGTTGAAGCTTACCAACTTTCAGCTACAAGAGGTAGTAAATACAGCCCCAATCAAATTAGAATCAATAGATCTGGATGAATTACAAAAAACAAAGCATCAACTACAACACCAACGGTCATTATTGAATGCAGTTCAACATCCGAAAGTAAGCCTGTCTACTAGCATCTGGACCATCCTGTTGTACGTGATTGTTGCCCTGATAGCAGTCTATGCTTTATGGAGACTAAGAAAACCAACCAAAGAACCAAGATCCAACACCAACCAACAACAACAAAGATGCCCCATGGAAGAAATCCCCCTGGAGAATATCACTTTGAAAATTTAGCTTCCCTAAATTTTCTATCTGGCCCCGGAGGAGTTATGGTTGCACCACCCGGTATACTACACACACCAAGGCTACTGTCAGCACATATGGGTACGTTGCGCTACACCGGCTTTTCCGTCGACTCAGCGTCCGGTTGAAGTGCAGCGACATTACCGAGGGGAAATTGATCAGCAATTAATAGTCTATAAATATATGTCGAACATTAATATTCAACAGTTAGTCTTTGCCATCCAGCCTTAATGGTATTAGATTACTCATATGTATTTTATTGTAATTTTTATATTATTTAAATTTTAATATATATATCGTTGTACTGTAACTTCAAGTAAATAAATTTAACTTTATGAAGTTCAATTGAAGTACAACTCTAAGTCGCGTATTGAATGGCGATAATAGAGGGGTTTCAAGTAATAAGCAGGTGCATTTTTGAAACAGGTAAAGTTGGGATGTCCTGTACACAAATTGTATAAAATTATATGTTAGATTCAATTAGTGATTGATGTGTGGCATATATAATTAGACTAAGATAATGTAAGAAGTGCAGTGATGATAAAACATAAAATGGAGCTTAGAAATTGTAAAAAGTAGAATAGAGATGGTAAATGTACCCAATTGTAGTTAAGCAAAGTTGTTATATTTGGAGTAACTTTTAGAATTAATATTAAGAGTGTATACACAAAATGACAGTTAAACGAGAATCTGAAAAAATATTAGTCAGAAATGACAGTGGTGCAAAAATTGGAATAGAAAAGTGACAGAGTACACGAAAACGGAAATTATTTAATGTAACGAGATTGCGGTGGAAAATTTTGGATAGGAGGTTGTTGACAGAAAAAAAGAGAGGGCATCATTATTTGTCATTACTGGTTGAAAACCAAAAATGCCTTCCTTTTGTAAGGGCTTTGATAAATTCGTTAGCGAAAATCGATCCAGGTTTTCCGAGAAAATGTTGGGTTTTCTTTCGAGAAAAAATGTTTTCTATAAAAAAAATTGCAATTAAATTTGGTACACAAATTTATGAGATTCTAGCGAAATTATATACAAAAATTTAGATTTCTCTGTTGCAGGAAAAAAGGTTATAAAAAGTATTTGGTGCCAGATCATTTCTATGATAACCGTGACGCATTTGCTGCGTCCAAACGTTTTATATTACATATATAGCACAAGACAAATATAATAGTTAAGCGGAGCCCTGAATTAACATTGGGGATACACAAACTTAAAAGTAGAGAAGACGTTCGCAGACATTCATAAACTTGATTTGATCATCATGTCACATAATCACAGTAGTATTCTGGTCATAACAAATTATTTTTAGTACTACTTAATATGTATTATTTTTAAACGGATATTTGGTTGGCAGTATAACCTATATAGTAGTAACAATGCGCGATATTTCATTAAAATAGCGTTGTTATTTTAAAAAGTACCTTTTCCGAAACTAAACTTAAAAAGTTCCACGAAAAAACTGGTTCGATTTTCCTGGCCAACGAACCTCCTCAAGCTATTTACACACCTGTCAAGATAAAATATTTGACAATACAGCTTTATGACACGAGTAGAAAAAAATTACTAAACATTTATTATTAATTACCACCATTTCACAAAAATGTTAGAAAAATGATTTCTACGGAAACACTAAAAACATTTCTGCGAAAACTTTTTAAATTAATCTATTATTTGAGAGTGCCTGTATACGGCAGCTCGATTTTTTCGACGAGTAATACAAACAAGAAGCTCTCTGAATGCGTCATTTCCATAGGGCTCAGCTCTCTATTGGTACAAATGCATTTTTACAATTTGTTATACGTGTTTGTGCAATGTGCCTAAAACGTGAAAAATTGCAACACAATTAAAATAACTCAAAAACGATTAACGATATCAATTATTTTTCCTTACAAACATACATTATAATTCAGTGGAAAATAAAAACATGCAATAACATAAGAGGTGTTCTATTAAAAAAGAAAGTGTGTATCACCAACGAGTTATGGGCCACCTATGATTATTAAAATAATTTGATAAGATGCAGATCAAAACACCCAGTAATTAACGTATACAATTTTTGCTCGTATCTTGTACATAAACAAAAATATTGAGTTTTAACGTAGAAATGCATCACCCCGTATATATGTAAATAGACAAAAACTGAAACTTATCCCGTATATGGGTTTTAGGGGTTTTAGTTCGCGCTCATTTAAAGAATCATTTTCAAAATTCATAAGTCCACGAAAATTTGCTAAAATATAGACTATTAAACCATAAACTCGATAGCTGAAGCTACTGCCAAAGGATCAGAAATGGGTCTATTTAAAATATATTGTCCGATAACATTTTAATAAAATGAAGGACAATGATGATTGAAGCTGAAACTTAAGGCTTTGGAAAACACACCTATTTTGACATTTCTTCTGCACAATCCGTAGTTGTTTCAGATTATTTGTCTGAACATTGCAACTTTTGACGTTTCAAATCGCGACTTTGACGTTTTGAGAAGAAAAATTATAAAATTTTCAAAATAGTCTTTCTGCTGCTTCTTGACCTTTTTGCGTCGAGAAAACTTAACCGTTGTATGTAATATTCAATTGGTTTTGTTAACAACACAAAATATTTTGTTCTTGTGCTTTCTTTTGATCATCAGTGGCACCAACATTTTTTTCTTTAAAAGCCTAAAACTTTTTTCCTTTTAAGAGATAGATCTGAATTTCGGCATGTAGGGTAAGTTTGATAGTACACACGCAGCTCTCTATTTTTTAACACTGTGTTATTTGGAGCTGCCGTGACAACATACTACTTGGTTCCGCAACGAGGTGGCGGCACGTGCTTCTTGTCTTACATCTTACTTTGTGTTGGAAGGCTGGCTACCATAGCCGTGTTACTTTATAAGTGTATTTTCTCTGCAATTAGTATGCCGTACTGACGAGCTCTAATTAGAGCGAAACCGGTCTACGGTTCTAATTGTGGTGAGAATGCATCTAGCCTTACATACTTTGTCCATATATTACGGTACAAATGGGCCAGGGCTGACAATTGACTAAATTGTTAGTTGGTTGTATATAGTCTCTTTTTTTAACACTCTGTTTTATTTGGAGCTGCCGTGACAACATACTACTTGGTTCCGCAACGAGGTGGCGGCACGTGCTTCGTGTCTTACATCTCACTTAGTGTTGGAAGGCTGGCTACTATAGCCGTATTACTTTATAGGTGTATTTTTGCTGCAATTAGTATGCCGTACTGACGAGCTCTAATTAGATCAAAACAGGTCTACGGTTGAAATTGTGGTGAGAATACATCTAGCCTTATATCTCCACATGATGTCATGCCCATGACAGTTCAGAAAATAGGTAGCCGCCTGATCATATCTCTAGTTATCTGTATCATGATTTGAGAGCGGCCTGTATGTGGCATCTAGATTTTTTCGACGAATACTATAAACCAAAACTCTCTGGATGCGTCATTTTCATGAGGCTCCGCTATCTGCTGGCAAGAACACCGTATCATAATTTTTGATACCTAGGTATGTGCCAAAAACTTTGATTTCCAAAATAATTATTTATAAGATGCAGCTCAAGACACGCCCTAATAATTAACGTATATTTTTTTTCCTGTTATCTCGTATAATAACGGATGTATTGAGCTTTACCGTAGAAACTCGCCACCTGTATATATATTAAACAAATAAAAACTAAAACTGACCCCGGATGTCTGTTTTAGGGGGTCTAGTTCGCGCTCATTTGAAAAAAATATTTTAAAAAATTAAAGTCGCGGTCTCCTATGGGAGAATTTTTTCTACGAAAACTCGCTAAAAATTATAGACTGATAAACCATACTCTATAACTGAAACTATACTGCCAAAGCATTAGAGAAAGGTAGGTATATTTAACCCTTAAATGCGCAATTTTTTTTTTTTACAAAAAAATTGTATATGATGTATTTTGATGTATAGAAACACAAAAATATTTTTAAAAATCGTAAATTACAGGCAATATTTTTTATAATTTTTTGTTGTTGCATATATGCTACATAGCGCTTTAAGGTATAATTTTTAAATGAAAAAATTAAGTTAATAAGTGAAACAAAATTAATTGCTTAACAAAAAAAGTACTATAAAACAACAAAAGATTTTGAAAACTATTGAAACAGTTCTTATTCTTATTAAAACATAAATTGGCACTATATTTTTCACATTTTATGTATTTGAATCCTTTACAATTAGGAAATCTGCATCTTAAACGCGTATCCATCCAAGTGGGAAAGTATGAAGTCTGATCGGTTCTCACATCTTTTGGAGGTAATTGGCTTTGACCAAGTTTTTTGCTGTCTTGTAGTTTCTTCTCAATGTCTGATTTACATCCTCACTGGCTGTTTTGGCGAACTCCCATCATACATAGCATAGCGCCTGACCTATTATTTCTGATATGAAGTCTGCAACCCCAAATATTTTTGTTTCACAACTTTCAGTTGCAACACGTTTGTACAAAACGCAGGAATTGACTCCCGTCATTTCAAATAAATGATAAAAAAAGTCGGAAGTGCCACTTCCTAGACTTTATCCTTATTCGATTACGGCCTATCAAGCTATTTTATATGTAGTTTACCTTTTATAACGTAAACCTACATGCCAGATTTGGTTACCAAAGGTTTTCTATTTTTGGGAGATAAAAAAAAATTCCGATGGAAAACCCAAAATATATCTAGGATTCCTAGTTCGGGCTCATTTTAAGAAATTTTTTCAAAATTCAAAAGTCGGGATCTCCCCATTCCTATAATACTAGTGAATTTTTTTCTACGAAAATTCTCTAAAAATCGTCCCTACACTACCAAAATTAGAACCGTAGACCGGAAGTAATGGGCCAGGGTGACAATTTATGTTATTTGTAGCTGTCGTGACAACATACTACTTGGTTCCGCAACGAGATGGCGACTCCTGCCTTACGTCTCTCTTTGTGCTGTGAGGCTGGCTACCATAGCCGGATAACTTTATGGGTGTGTTCTCACTGTAATTAGTATACCGTACTGACGAGCTCAAATTAGAGCGAAACCGGTCTACGGTTCTAATTGTGGTGAGAATACATCTAGCCTTAGATATGCATCATATATTTAAAGTCAGTTAGCAATACGATTTTAAGGTTTACAGGAATAACCAGCAAAAAATTAATTTTTGCCTATTTCTTTAAATACAAATTTTTTCAAATCAAATTTATCTATTTAGACGCCTAATACACTTACTAAATCTAAGGTTCTTAGCACAGTTGACCATTAATGGCGTTTTCACTTGAAGAAACCGATCATTTAAGCTTAGTGCTGCCATCTGTGGTGCAAAAGAGCAAGTATAGTGAAGGTATGTCCTGAAATTATACATGAAAGAATAGAAACTTACACAATTTGAAACTTACATTATTACTACCAATACATAAAGAGGTATATCATATATGCTACATTGTGCATTATAGGGTTAAAATGGCTTTTCTGCAAATATTTTAGTAAAATGAAGGACAATAACTGTTGAAACTGTAAACTGAAACTTATAAGGCTTCGTAAAACGCACTGATTTTGATTATTTTCATGCAGTTTGTCATTAATTATTAATTAAGCATAGTTTACTGATATATTTTCTAGTAGGTATATTAAATGTCAACTAACTAGGTAGGTATTCCTTGAATGGATACCTAGAATATAATTTCTATAACTTTGTTATTGTGGTTTTTATGTTTTAAAAGGATATTGTACTTGCACGATGGTTTTAAATAAATAAAACCTATATTTAGATGCAAGGTTTCATGGCTCTAGTTCTTTCCTATTTTTAGAAAAATAAATTTATTCTATGAAATTTACTATAATATACCTAATGGTAATAATATTTATATTTGAACTTACCGCTTATTATTTATAAACCAGCTGGTGGACCAATATAATTGTAGGATTTAAACACACAAAGCCTATTGGTGAAAATTTGAAGTTGTCAATTTTACATGATTTTAACCGAAATCGAAATCCTATTCTTGGGCCTCCTAAAACCAGGCATCTTGTGTTCTGTCTGTAGCACGTTCAGTTTTTAAAATATTTTTTATACTAATTTGTGATTTATTTTATAAATATATCGTAAGTTATCTAAATATTAGGTTATTGGTCCATTTAGACCCTACTAATAGTAACTACGCCTCAATCTAACCTTGTATACTGTCTCGTTTCCTTTGTTAAGTTCATTTTGCTTTTTAGCATTTTACCTTTTTTTATTCTCGGTGTTCTGTAATTGTTTTGTTCATTTAAGTAGTAATATTTTTGTGTTACAGAACCATGGCTGATGAAAACAGAATTCGTTCTTTTAAGAATAAAGGCAAAGATACAGAGGTAAGTATTACCTTCGCTTTTTTTTATCACTCCTATCCTTTGGCGTTGGCAAGGTTAATTAATCTCATTGAAAAATGTTCTCTCGCGATTTTAATTAAAAAACCAGCATGATTTTGTGTTATTTAGGTATTGAAAGCATTAACAAGTAAGAGATGTCTTCACCTAAATGCCCATTTACAATTACCGATTTTCGCAACTTAACCTTAGATGAAAGGAGCAGTAGGTAGGTTAAAAGTTTCAAATTTTAGTTGATTGATGGGAACATTCAAGCCATTATTATGAAATTAAAGTTAACATGAGCATATAATGTTATTCACTTTTCTAATTTGTTTGGCACTGGCCACACTTTTTATTGCTTTTACTAAATACTGCCACCTCTTCACTTTATTTACTTGTAATTGAATGGTTAATGTTTTTTTTACTGTGTACTGACACCCCAACATTGTTCACATAGATATTAAATTAAAAGTAATGCATTTGACTATTCACACAAAGTCTCTCAATGCAATGTTATTTTAGGAACGGCATGCAAATTGAAAGTTTATGGTCTTATTGCTATATAAAAATACTTTTGTAAGTATTATCAGGGACGGTTGACTTTACTGCAACTGGAATCTAGCAAAACGGCGCACACCACAAGAAAGAGTACGTAACGTAGATAAATAATCAGCAAAAAAATTTATGGAAAAACCATAAAAAGCAGAATAAATGATAATTAAAGCTATGAAAAATGCACTATTTTCAAGTTCCGAACTGTCACTTGTCAACAGCTTTGCCACATTTAATATTTAATTCCAAGAGTGTTTTGCCGCTTGAACGCAACAAAAGATCTTAAATGCTTTTTACACACACTCCTGCCGACTTTCTGGACCTGACAAGGCACCACCTTGTCAAAATTAAAACTGAAATTGTGAAATAACAGTGTTAATATATGTCTTAACAACTAAACACATTAACTGTCAATATCTTTCAGCAATATGGTTTGTAAGGCTGCAACATCTTTGTGTTGCCGTCTTACAGAAATATTGCCTCCAGACAAAAGCGTCAATATACTCTGGGAGAAATGGAGACGCCATAACCCCCAACCTTCTGAGATACGCCTTGAGGCGCAACCATAATCCCTCAACGTGATTTGTACACACACCTGTCAACGGGTCTCTAAAATGCCTTGGATGGTTAACAGTTTTATGTACATAACCTAATTGTGACAAAGGACGATACGCTCTCCACTAATCCGTCCATATTTCTGAGCCAGCAATAACAACCCTTTGAATTATTAGGATTAACGTTTCCGACGTTCTATTTGGTACATATACAATATAGCCCCTCTTCTCCACCGTGTCGTAAATCCCCAGCACCCACCTTGTAGGAACAATTCGACCCTGGTGGTATTTTCTTCTAGTAATTGCAGATTCGTCGATCTGCACCACATGCCTCTCTCCACCTGCAATTTTGAATAGTCATGCCTTTTTTAAGAATAGGTAATAAAAACCTACCGAACTTCATGAGTGAATCGTCCTGTAACAATTTCCAGGAGATGACATCCTGAAAATATCGAAATTGTTTGATTACCATTTCCTTTGAAAATCCTGTATGGGATACCACAGAACCAGTGGGAGTCTCACAGCACCAAAACCACATAAGGAATAAGACATCCTTAACTGGTAAATGCTGTTTCGCAAAGAAGCTACCAGTTAAAATTGAGTAACTTCTTCTGCACCTACTGCAGAAGAAGACAGTATTTAACTAATTGTCTTCCTTCCGCATAACACTGCACACTCTTCTGCAATTCTGAGTTTTACAGGGAAACACACTCTTTAGCAGCCAATGCCTTGCAAATACTCAACCAAATTACTATCTTCTTTATGTATTATTCCATACATATCATTAATATTTAGCATTTCCATATTGATGTGAAAGAAACAACAAACTGATGAAGAATTGATGTGAAAGAAACAACAAACTGATGAAGAATAACAGTTTTAAGTTTTATAAATCATTGTGCCATAGCTACCACATAAAATTTCCCTAAAGAAAAAAGCAGACAAATACTACCCTGTAATAAGGAAATAGATTCCAAACTGACAACAACGCCTATCTCCATGAAATATGTCAACAAAACCAGTCATAACTTCTGGTACAAAAATATACGTTTTTATAGTAAATCTAAACGTTTTAATTGCTTTTATCACTGAAAGGTTAATGAAAACGAAATATACCACATTGTTTAACTTTATTAAGGTATGTACAACTGTTTTTAGGCCATATTCTATTATAATCAGGTTAAAATGTAGTTGTGGTAAAGTCGACTGTCACCGTATTATCTATACTAATATACACTGCACTATTAAAGGGAAATCCAACAGTGTGCTTTTAACCAAAATTTATATGATCAGAAACATTCGGCGATCCTTAAGTAGACGTGTCCCGTCATTTCATGCCTTGCACCGTCCGGCAATGCCGCTCTCTCGGTGCATAGACGGGACCCGTCTACTTAAGCATCGCCGAAACATTCAATGCTTGCTGTTTGTTAGATGTTTTTGTATGTAAATTATTTACAATAAATATTAAATGGTAACTACATAATAAATATATACACAGGTGGCTGCATCTTTTTACTTCGTTGCTATTTACTTTAATTATAAATTGGTGTCAAATTCTGCTAATATTTCTCCTAATCCCTTAAGAAGGAACAGAGTTAAGCTAACAGGTCTCAGTAGGTTGGGGGTCATTACATTCCAATTTGAGAATATAGTCTACAAATTAACGTCCAGTAGAATGGAATATAATTCCAAGCCAGACTGGTTCTATGCAGTCTAACGAGAAATGGGATGAGTTTCCAGTGGCATTTGATGCAGCAATTCCCCGGGCAACTTGTATGACTGATAATGTTTAACAGCACAGTCAACTGTTGTAATAATTTTCTAAACATCCTGCCAGTTGTCACTGTGGTGCATACATTGACTGGTATTTTTGCATTTTATAGTATTTTGTAATTTTTTTATTTGAAATTAACCTTTTCTCTCTACACCATGGCCGGACACCTCTTTCTCTTGTCGAGTTGTCTCAACCACATACTTATAATCCTTCTAATTTTTCCTGATAATGACCAGAGATGTTGAAGCTGTGGAAAAAAAAACCAACACACTGTGAGTTACAGGTGACCCAATTTTCAGTAGTTTATTTTGTTTTTGTGATGTATGTACTATAATGGCATATATTTTTAATTGGGTTGTTTTTTTAAACAGAAGATTCTTCAGAAAAAAAACATAAAGTACTTATGACTGCAGGAATGCAGAAAAAACTCATCCTGGTAAAAAATAATAATATTGTGATGGATTTAGTGCATAGTGGCAATTTTTTTAGTGACTTCGTAGAAAAAATTCACTCTTGGAGAGATCCTCAATTTTTAATTTTGAAAAAATTTCTTCAAACAACCGCAAACTAGGACCCTTAGAACCCACGTCCGGAATCAGTTTTAATTTATGTATATATATATATATATATATATATATATATATATATATATATATATATATATATATATATATATATATATATATATATATATATATATATATATATATATATATTTGTGTGTGTCACACCAATAACTCAAAAAAATAATGGGCCAATTTTGATGAAATTTGGCAAGTACCGTCCTTTGTAAGTGGCTTGGATAAGCTTATTAGCCAGAAATGCCTATCTCAAAAACAGTGTGATGCTTATTTGTATAGTCTGGCATACCCTTCATGGTTTAAAAATGTTATCATGGTCCAGGCAATATTTTACCGCTAATTGTAAAACCAGGAGAGAACTTTCTTGATAATTTCTCACTTGGTGTGAGAAGTAAGAAGGTAAAAGCTATACTAGAAGCATTAGGCATATACATGCAACAATGAAGAATTTTTTAATTAGTTGCACAACTGAAATGTAGATGTCAGTAAAAGTTGGTGTATGCTCAGTCAGTTACCATCATAGGTGCACTTAGAATGACCAAGTCGGGCAGCATACAGAGTGTTCCAATAAAAAATACCTTCAAGAATAAATTGCCTTTATTTTAGAAAATACAACAAAATGTTATGGAATAAAGTTATTCACAATTAAAACATTCTGAAAAGAAAATTGTTGGAAAATATTCATAAACCCCTTTATAATGTGTTTTTTTTTCTCTTTGCTTAAATATGTTTTCAAATAAACTATAATCTAATATTTTTTGTATAATTATTTTCGAACTTGCCCAAATTTGAAAAATTACTATGATTTATAATTTTTTAAGCAAGCATAAACTTCATGTCTATTACGATTCAGTGTACTTTGTAATTTCACTAATAGCCTCTTTAACTAGACAAATAATTCATTTATAATAATGTATACATAATCAAAAACGCTTGTTCAAAGTCCAAAATTATTATTTACAAATGTTTAATTAAATTTTACAAACTAGACAAATGCATATTATAGCATACTAAAATGGTGCATCATAGTCATGGGAAGGAAATAACTACTTAAAAATCATTGAATAGTCTGTGAGCCCACCTTCTCGTTTATTGCATTTTATTGTTCACCCAGGAAATTCGCTGTTCGCGGCATCCTGACTAGAATATTTCTGCAATGGAATGTTATGGTATTTCCCAGTCCTTCAACCGTATTAAATGGCCGATCTTTGTATACTTTTTGTTTCAAGTATCCCCATAAGAGAAAATCTAGCAGTGTTAGATCCGGAGAAAGAGGGGCCATCGTGGATCTGTATTTCTTGCTATCGATTTATCACCAAATGTCCTATTTAGCTATTGAGAAACATCTCTAGTAGAATGGGATGAGCACCCATCATGTGGAAACTAGAGGTGTGCGAAGCTTCGAAATTCCGAAATGAACCTTCTTTTCGAAAAATTGTTCGCCTTTGGCGATGTTAAGTAGTTCGAAATACGTGATACTCCAAAATAGTTCGAAGTTCGTTGCTCAAAAATAGAAATTAAACTTTACAGGCATTCTATGCAGCCAAAGATAGTGAATTTGAAACTCTGTAGCGGCCTGTTAACCCAGTAATGACGCTCTATGCTTGTATCGGTTCCATTGAGTCTGTAGCGTAATTTCAGGAGATTTCACTCATGCATATTTTGAAAAAATTTCTTCAAACAACCGCAAACTAGGACCCTTAGAACCCACGTCCGGAATCAGTTTTAATTTATGTATATATATATATATATATATATATATATATATATATATATATATATATATATATATATATATATATATATATATATATATATATATATATATATTTGTGTGTGTCACACCAATAACTCAAAAAAATAATGGGCCAATTTTGATGAAATTTGGCAAGTACCGTCCTTTGTAAGTGGCTTGGATAAGCTTATTAGCCAGAAATGCCTATCTCAAAAACAGTGTGATGCTTATTTGTATAGTCTGGCATACCCTTCATGGTTTAAAAATGTTATCATGGTCCAGGCAATATTTTACCGCTAATTGTAAAACCAGGAGAGAACTTTCTTGATAATTTCTCACTTGGTGTGAGAAGTAAGAAGGTAAAAGCTATACTAGAAGCATTAGGCATATACATGCAACAATGAAGAATTTTTTAATTAGTTGCACAACTGAAATGTAGATGTCAGTAAAAGTTGGTGTATGCTCAGTCAGTTACCATCATAGGTGCACTTAGAATGACCAAGTCGGGCAGCATACAGAGTGTTCCAATAAAAAATACCTTCAAGAATAAATTGCCTTTATTTTAGAAAATACAACAAAATGTTATGGAATAAAGTTATTCACAATTAAAACATTCTGAAAAGAAAATTGTTGGAAAATATTCATAAACCCCTTTATAATGTGTTTTTTTTTCTCTTTGCTTAAATATGTTTTCAAATAAACTATAATCTAATATTTTTTGTATAATTATTTTCGAACTTGCCCAAATTTGAAAAATTACTATGATTTATAATTTTTTAAGCAAGCATAAACTTCATGTCTATTACGATTCAGTGTACTTTGTAATTTCACTAATAGCCTCTTTAACTAGACAAATAATTCATTTATAATAATGTATACATAATCAAAAACGCTTGTTCAAAGTCCAAAATTATTATTTACAAATGTTTAATTAAATTTTACAAACTAGACAAATGCATATTATAGCATACTAAAATGGTGCATCATAGTCATGGGAAGGAAATAACTACTTAAAAATCATTGAATAGTCTGTGAGCCCACCTTCTCGTTTATTGCATTTTATTGTTCACCCAGGAAATTCGCTGTTCGCGGCATCCTGACTAGAATATTTCTGCAATGGAATGTTATGGTATTTCCCAGTCCTTCAACCGTATTAAATGGCCGATCTTTGTATACTTTTTGTTTCAAGTATCCCCATAAGAGAAAATCTAGCAGTGTTAGATCCGGAGAAAGAGGGGCCATCGTGGATCTGTATTTCTTGCTATCGATTTATCACCAAATGTCCTATTTAGCTATTGAGAAACATCTCTAGTAGAATGGGATGAGCACCCATCATGTGGAAACTAGAGGTGTGCGAAGCTTCGAAATTCCGAAATGAACCTTCTTTTCGAAAAATTGTTCGCCTTTGGCGATGTTAAGTAGTTCGAAATACGTGATACTCCAAAATAGTTCGAAGTTCGTTGCTCAAAAATAGAAATTAAACTTTACAGGCATTCTATGCAGCCAAAGATAGTGAATTTGAAACTCTGTAGCGGCCTGTTAACCCAGTAATGACGCTCTATGCTTGTATCGGTTCCATTGAGTCTGTAGCGTAATTTCAGGAGATTTCACTCATGCATATTTTTGACAGTTTTTGGAACCCTGAGACATAACAGAGCCATTTAACATTCACAAAATTAAAAGTTTTTAGTGGTTATTATATATGTACCTATCACCCTCACTTTTAACCCACTCAATCTGTTAATCTAAAACTGCCTAGCTAATACCAAGCAGCACCAGAATGTTTATAATTGAGCTTAGCTATATATATATATATATATATATATATATATATATATATATATATATATATATATATATATATATATATATATATATATATATATATATATATATATATATATATATATATATATATATATATATATATATATATATATATATATATATATATATATATATAGATGTTGAAGTCTAAAAAAATGTTCAATATGCCTATTTGTATATTTGATTTAATGTTAACTCATCTTCACAACCAACATCAGTACCGGAGGTCATTATCACCCAACCAACCATTCAAATTTTGTCAAACCTTTCCTTTTCGTACTACATACTAAATATTATATGCCACCATGTAACTAAATTTTGTATTTAAGGAAATTATGTGATCGTTGAAAATATTGATTAGTTCGATGTTCGATTTTAAATTTTTGAGAAATTCGATTGAACCTTAGACATACTATCTCAAAAGTTCGAAGCAACGTATTTGCTTGGGTTCGTTTATAGTTCGGTTCGAAAAAAACATGGGTTCGCACACCTCTAGTGGAAACCATAAATTATGTTCTTCTAATGTCATATCATCTGAATAATCTCCCATATAATTTTCCAAAAAGTTTAAATATCTATCGCCAGTTAAATTTTCGCGAAAAAATAATGGCCCTATCATTCAAGATACCACACCAAACTTTTGTTTTTTAATAACACTGATTTTTGTTATCAATTATAAAATGTGATTTTTGTCTGACTGCCATCTACAATTTTTAGATGAAACACCATTTGTCGTAAAAGTAGATTAATCTCCAAATAGGATGTGTTGGTGAAAATTACCTTGTTCTATTTTTCCTTGGACCCACATGCAAAAATCAAATATCTCTCTTGGCATGTTCAGATGAACTTTGATTTGTAGGCATGGTACTTATTTTTCTCAAAATTCTCTTTGCAGAGGTTGTCTTTACGCCGGTAGATTCAGAAATTTCTTGTTTAGAATCTTCTAGTTCTAATGGTAGGTATTCCAGTCTCCCTGTCTGTTTAAAATCGCTCAACATTCTACTGATAGTTGAATGGTGCACTTGTTTTTCTGAATGTCTTTCGTTAAAAATATATGTAGGTTCATGCACTGTTTTGTATCCATCTCTGGAGATAAAAACGATTGATGGCTATCATGGATCATTTTTGTATGTTCCAATAATATGTATTTGTCTAGTTCGTATGAATTCAATTAAAAATCGTAATGGTAATTTTGGACTTTCAATTCCAGTTTATTGTTATGTATATTATAATAAAAAAAAACTCAAAGACGCAGCAAGTGCGTTATGGTAGTGAATTTTCATAGAAATGATCTGGCACAAAATATTCTATTATAACTTTTTCTCTTGTAACTTAGAAATCTGAATTTTTGCGTATAGTTTACTTTTTATATCGTAAACCTACCCACCAAATTTGATTATCATAGCTTTTTTATTTTTTGAGTTATCGGTGTGATACATATATATATATATATATATATATATATATATATATATATATATATATATATATATATATATATAAACATATAAAAATTGAAACTGACCCCGGATATGGGTTCTAGGGGTCCTAGTTCGCGCTCATTTGCAAAAAATTTTTCAAAATTCAAAAGTCGGGATCTCTCCATTAGTGAATTTTTTCTATGAAAATTCACTAAAATTATATTATTTGGCTAGTTAAAATTGATGTAAACGAAATTATAAAGGTGCTTTGAATATCGTTGCAACAGACATGAAGTTTCTGCTTGCTTAAAAAACTATAAACCATAGTAGATTTTTCTAATTTGCGCAAGTTCGAAAATAATGATACAAAAAGTATTAGATTGTATGTATATTATTATAAATATATTATTTGGCTAGTAAAAAAAAATGATATATACAAAATTACCAAGGTGCTTTAAATATTGTTGTACCAGACATGAAGTTTCTGCTTGCTTAAAAAATAAAAAATCTTAGATTTTTCAAATTTGCTCAAGTTCAAAAATAATAATACAAAAATATTAGATTGTGGTTGATTTGAATACGTATTGAAGCTAAATGGAGCAAAAAGATGTATGCAGGGGTTTTTCAAAGTTTAATAATTTTCTTTTTCAGGATAGAAGCCACAGCTTTGTATTTGAGCATATTTTTTTGATTATAAGCAACTCTGGCTCATACACGTAGATCCATGATTCGTCACCTGCCACGATGTCATACACATGTTTTGAAGCACTGCGACATGCTCGAATTTTCTTTAGCTTTCTTGCGGCCAATTGACACTAGCTTGTTTTTGACTGATTGTCAATTTATGCAGGACATAACGTGGAATTCTTTTTTGCTGCCAAATGTTCATGTAAAATTGATTGTATGCTGGTCCCACTAATGTCCAAGGAGACGTTAATTTCAGGATAAGTAACATGACGATCTTGCAGTATCAGTTCACACACCAGGTCAATGTTTTTCTGAACAACAACCGATTTTGGACGACCCTCGCGAAATTCTCCCTTGAGCGAAATATGGCTACGATTGAATTCGGTAAACCGTCGATGAACTGTTCTCGAGTTAATCCTCGTCAAAAGTTGTGAAAAAATATTCATAAAAAGATGTTCACGATTTAATTCCATTTTTTGGCAGATATTAACCTTTCAAGTTCAAGTTACCACAAACATCACAAGTTGCGGTCGTACGTCAAAACGCAAAAGTATCAGTCTGTACAATAATGACATCAGTTGATCGATGACAGCACTAAGTTTACCCAACCTTGAAACATAAAAGGTAACCCACGAGGGTTGCCGTTTATGTTGCATGCGAATGCAACCTATTTTTGGTATTCTTAACATATTTTTATTGGTCTCCCAATGGCAATTGGACACTGAGTTTCTGGTGTGTGTGTGTTTATATATATATATATATATATATATATATATATATATATATATATATATATATATATATATATATATATATATATATATATAAGGAAAACATTGGCTGCGTACACCAGGTGCCAAAGGCTTGGTTTATGCGCTAATCTCTTGACTGTTGATACAATTCGGCAGCTGGAAATCTTATGGACGCATTGTTGACTTCAGTCAGTATTTTGTGACATTTGTCTGTCATTTTAAAATTCTGTGCTATAGTCTGTAGTCATAACCCCAAATTAAAACAAAATTTTAAAACCAAAAATAGGTACTGAAAATAATGATCAACTAGAGACCTCATTCTTATAGAATTAGCGATTGATCCAGTTGATTTTCAATGTGCTAGGACTGGTAATAAAAAAATTTACTCGGTCAGTAGATATAATGCCACCTAAAATAACCAAACCAACGAGAGGCGAAGATTATTATGAGAATGTAATGCCAAATTACAGTCCGAACTATTTTATCACAAAGTATACCCATAAAAATAGACAAATGTAAAACAGTGAGTTGATACCTAAAAAACTCTGGACGCAGCAAGTGCGTTATGGTAGTGAATTTTCATTAAAATGTTTTTAATAGCAAATATGTTTTTTTAAGAAAGCAGGCATCAAATTTGGTTGCCAGTATAATCTATATATTAGAAACAATGTGCCATGTTTTATCAAAATAACTTTATTGTTTGAAAATGTACAAAAATTTCCGAAAGTAAACTTACATTGTTCCCGAAAAAACTGGTTTTCTGGTCAACCTTATAGGTTAATAGCAATTTGATTCAAATTTGAAGCATTTAATGAAAATTCGCTACCATAACGCACTTGCTGCGTCCGAATTTCTTTTATTACAAAGATGTATTATATTTCGATGGAAAATGCAATAACATAGGCCGTGTTCGATTAAAAAAATTCACTAAAAAAAAAATTTGAATCACCAAAGACTTACGGGCCACGCTGTAATTGTGGAAATATTTTTTAGGATGTAGCTCAAGAGACCCTATAATTAATGTATACAACTTTTTTTCGTAACTTGCATAATAACGGATATATTGCGCTTTAATGATTTTTTACGAAAATTCGACAAAAATTATATACCATTAAACGATAAACCCTATAGCCAACACTACTGCTAAAGCATCAGAGAAAGGGTCTATGTGAAATGAATTTTCTGGAAATATTTTAGTAAAATGAAGGACAATGATGATTGAAACTAAGAGTTCAGGCTTTGTAAAACATTATTCTTGAGACATTTTTCATCCATAGATCATATTAGTTTCAGGTTCATTGCCTAAATATTACCAATTTTGACGTTTTAAATCGCGACTTTGACGTTTTGAGGAAAACCCAAATTTATTTTTCTTTAAATGCCTGTAACTTTGTTGTCCTTTAACCTACAGAGCTAAATTAGTAGCTCACCTATAATGATATAAAGCCGTGTACCACATTTCGTTGCCCTTACTTTGTTAATTCCGGAGATATAAATTTTTTGCGAATGAAAACTCAAAAATTTTCCGGAAAACCTCGTCCGATTTTCCTGACTCACGAACTTATTCAAGCCATTTACAAAAGGAAGGTACGTGCCAAATTTTATCAAAATGGGCCCATTATTTTTTGGGTTATCGGTGTGATACACACACACACACACACACACACACACACACACACACACACACACACACACACACACACACACACACACACACACACACAAGCATATAAAAATTGAAACTGACCCCGAATATGGGTTCTAAGGGTCCTAGTTCGCGCTCATTTGCAAAAAAAATTTCAAAATTCAAGTCGGGAACTCCCCATTAGTGAATTTTTTCTACGAAAATTCACTAAAAGCATGCCCTGTATTATATTAAGATAGTCAGCAAACAATCCTGCTTTGAGAAATGGGCAACAGTTTAGTTCGAGCTGGAACTTAGCGTGGCTGGTGAATGCGTGCATACATTGGTTCAACTATTGGTACCTGTTGAACGCAGCCATTGTTGAACACTGTTTGGAAGAATTATGTTACTGAGCAGAATTTGAATAAGAAAATTATATAGAGTTATGATAAAAACTCAAATTATCTGTGCACTTCCATTTCAACACTGGTTGTGAAATGGGTTGCATCTATTTCATGTAGCAAAGCAGCCTTGAGATTTTTAACTGCAGTCTAACATGTGAAACTGCAATTAAATCATTTCGATTGATTTTTTTTTTTTTTTTTTCAGCTTTACTCCATATTTACATCCATTCTTTATAAATATAGTTTCATAAGCTGTTGGGTTGGCTGTTTGTAAATAAATTTAATTTTTCCTGTTGTCAAAAAGTACTAGTGCACGTAAATATTTTCGTGAATGTAATTTGCATATTTAATCTAAACTGAACTTGGCACAAAAATTTGCGTCGCAAATTTAAATATGGTCATGTATTTTCCCACGAGAATATTTATGTTGTGTGTTGTACGTCCGAATCAGCTATGTCGCTAAATATAACAGAAATACCCTGCACTCAGAGTCGAGTCCACATTGACACCAAATCTCTTTGATGTTGACTAGAAAACCGACAGCACTGTGGATACCATGCGTTATTCGTCACGAAATTATTTGTGCGCGTTTGCATGCGGCACACAGTCTAGATCAATAAAAATTTCAGTGCACACGAACCAATTTGTGTCAAATACAATGCATAACGCAAATATTTATTGGTGTGGATCTGCCTTTACAGCAATATCGTATATTTTGAAATAAAGTTTAAAGAGTGCTGAGTCAAGACATATCACTGTGTGAATGTCAAACTATCAAAATAGATTTTGTAATTTAAAATATAAAACACATGTCTTAATATTAAAGCTATTTCAAATTGAGTTTTCATGAAAACTAAAATCGTAATATGTGATCAGGAAATGCGTCGCAGGCGTATTGGACAAACCATAGAGCTAAGGAAAGCTAAGAAAGAAGATCAGTTATTGAAACGTCGAAACATTGCTTTAAATGAGGAACCTACTTCTCCACTACAAGAAAGCAACAATGCTGCAACATCACCAACAACAATGTGTCCTGAAGACATTATTGCAGGTAAAACAGTTTCTTAATGTAATTTGTTGGATTTAAAAGAATATCTTTGTTTATTTTGCAGGAATGATGAATCCTAACGAAGAGCTTCAGTTAAATGCTACTTTAGCATGTAGAAAGATTCTTAGTAGAGAGAAGCATCCTCCCATTGATCATATGATTAGAATGGGTGTAGTGCCTAGATGTGTAGAGTTCTTAGGAAAATCTAACAAGTAAGTTATTCAAAAATTTTGATTTTGGCAGTCATATATAAAACAGGAAATAATTATTGTAGTAAAATAACTTCAATTTTCTTTTACGAACATTACTACATTTTTATAGTTAACTTTAAAAACTTTAGAACAAATGTTGAGAATATAGCTTAAGCAGGTACAAGTACTTCACAAGCTGATCCCTTTGATTTAAAAAAAAATGATATGTACCTTTCTGCTAAGCAGCTTAATTATTGAAAAGGGCTGGTAATTTTAAATGTAACAGAAAAACTCTTAATTTGCCGTCTATTGAAATGTCTGCAACTGATTGCAATCATTTCTTCAGTAGCATATATGACAAGATAATTCACTCCATATCCTTTTCTGGTGATTTCAGAGTTTTTAAATTGCGTTTGTAATCATTTCTTTAGCAGCATAGCTGGCAAAATAATTCATGCCATATCCTCTTGTGGTATAGATTTCTGGGTTTTTGAATTGTGTTCTTAAACCTCAGTGCTGCTTTGAACTGGAGCTGATTTCTGAGTTTTTGAATTGTGTTCTTAAACCTCAGTGCTGGTTTGAACTGGAACTGGTTTCTGAAGGGAAAGTACTTAAAAAAACTAAGTTTAAGAACTCAAACTGTATCATATTATTAGTAAGTTGATAAGGATCTAAACGGAACACATTATTCAAAAAGGTGTTGCCAAAAGAACCATCATGGCTATGTGCCTGGACTTGGAAAAAGCATATGAATTTTACAGACTACATGATTGGGGTATAAAAGGTAGTATGCCGTTGTTCATCAAAAGCTTTCTCATTAATCACGTTTTCAGAGTTTGATTTAGGGAGCAACATCTCGAATTTGAGAAAATTAGAAAACGGCATACCAATCATTTAAACCAAGGTACTTGTCACATTACTATCATAATTGTCTACAATCCAATCTATTGTGTTTTTTATTCCAAAGTAAGATCTTTGTTTGAAGTGAGCTGGTATAAGATTTAATATTTTTGTAATTGTATAGGTCAAATGTATTGGGGTAGAAGAATACAGTGTTCTAGGTAGGTTCACATTACTTTTAGATTTTGACCTTGTATTGGCAGAGTGATTTACATAATAACTAAAAACTTGATTCTTATTGCTGAACTGAATAATATTTTTGACATAACTGTCTAATATTTAAAAGCTCTGCTTCATTGAGTAGCTTATCCCTGGGATACAGCCTCTTTTTAAATAGCATGATTTTAATTTTATATTTTTAGGTTGTTATTAATGGATAAAGGACATTATTACATGAGTCACCCCATGCAGTGATACCATACGATACGACCGATTCAACCAAAGCCTTATATTATTTTTAGTATATCTACAGGTCCAACTTGTCTCAGTTCATAAAACTTATACAATAGGTTTCTTATTTTTCTGTTATGCACTGTATATGATTGCCCCATGTCATGCACTGCTTAAAGTATATGCCCAGGCATTTAACATTTTCACTTCTCTTTATCATATAAGTGCGGTTACAATAGGGGCTGTTATTCATTGGACAATTTATGTCATAACGTCTTAAGTTTGGGTTCTCAGGTAACCTCTCGATCTAATTCAAAAAGGTGAGAAAATTTGTTTTATCCAAATTTAAGGTTAACAGATTCAAGTCAAGCCAGTGTTTAATCTTTGCCATCTCCCTTTCGGCCTTGTCAATTGTATTTTTCAAGTACAATCTCTCACCAGCACAACTGTATCCTCTGCGAAACATATGATCTTGCTCTCCTTGGATACTTCTGTCAGAGAATTGTCGTAAATCAAGAAAAGGATAGTACCTAGCATCGTCCCTCGTGGGACACTACACCCCACAGGCTTTGAACTACTTCTATTTTCATCTATTTTTACTACTCGAGTTCTGTCTCTTAAATATGACTCGAGTAAGTTTAAGCCCAGTCCTGTTATGCTGATTTTTTCAAATTTTGATAATATCTCGTGGTCTACAGTGTCGAAATCCCTCAACAGATCTAGGAGAACCGCCGAGGTTTTAAAGCCCACATTAAAATTACTAACTATGAAGTTACTCACTTCTGATATAGCACCCTCCGAGCTGTGTCCCTCCTGAAAGCCAAACTGATACTTGGATATATCAATTTTTCCCCTTTAAAAAAGGTCCAGAGTCTGTTCCTAATACATTTCTCAGTTAATTTACTCAACATACTCGTCAGAGCTATGGGCCTGTAGTTAATTTTTAACTTCTTATCACCTTGCTTGTGGATGGGTATTCCGATGTAATTTTTGAAAATGGTTGGATAGATGCCGCCAGTACTGAAGATGTGATTCACCAAATGTTTGAGCGGCTTCAACAGATAAATATTGTTTATTTAAAAACAAACTCACTGAAATCCCGTCTTCTCCATTAGATGTCCCATTTAAGAGGTTTTTGTTTTATTTATTAATTTAGTGAGGATTTTACAGTATTCTCTGAAGTCCCACAAAGTGTTAGAATTTGGTGGGTTGCAAGTAGCAATTCTCTTTAGTCTGTCTCTTTGTCTTATTGATATCATGAGGCCTTTGGTCATCCACTGTTTAATAAATCGGAACCTTGACTTTACTTTTACTTTTGATGTACACTGTTTTAAGTGAGTTTCAAGTGTGCTGACAATATTTTCTGCTATTAGATTTGGATTGTCAAGTTCTAAGCATACACTCCATTCTTCATTTTTGATTCTCTCAGAGAGTTGGGCGTTATTTAATTTTGGGGAATATTTGCCTTTAGTTTTTCCTGTCACCTGTCTATCGTCCAGGAGTAGCTCCAGATTCAGTAATATGGGGTAATGATTTGAGATCCTCAAGACCGCAGAGTTAACATTCTCTTATCAGTTTTTTTTTTGTCTACTACTGTTCTTGAAAAATATGTGGTCAGTACCTGTCTTTGTTATCCAATGTTCCCTAGTACATTTACTTATTAAACTAGAATAGTTGTGAGAACTCAAGAGGATTATATACTAATTTATTATTTGAGATTTTGTGTCCAGGATATTTAGGTTTAAGTCGCCTATAAAAGTTTCAATGGAGCATTTATCCAAATTACTTTCGAGTAATTGGCTCAGATCGTTAATAAAAACTTGTTGTTGAACCGGTGGGAACCTATAGTGTGTGATAATTTCAAATGTGAGTGAGTTTTTAGTTAACAAAGTTCTTATAAATTTTGTACTATTTACGGTTATAATTTCTGAATTAGTTACCAACTTACTTTTTGGATACACAATGGTGCCATCACACTTGTTGATTTTACTCTCGGTACAGAAAACATAATACTCCTTTATTTTAAATTAATCTAGATTATTGAAAACGTGGGTTCCCGATACCATTATGACATCAAAATCCATCGTATCACAAACAATTGTTTCCTTGTACTTTCCATCGAGGAATAAAGTTGGGTCACTGAATGTTCTGGGAACTGTCCATGCTTGATGTTGTATTGATCATTTATTGCAGCTGCAGTCTCTTCACATTGTCTTTATTTTTAATTTTTATTGCACACGCACTATCATCCTTCGCATATACACATCCATGTTTTATCCATATTTATGTATAATTTTTCTCTTTTAACGTACACACTTGCCAAAACAGCTCGTGCTGCTTCTTTGTGAGGTCTTTGTTCACGAAGATGCTATTGGAGCTCAGTAATCCACATTTTTCCAGTGTTATTCTGCTCTCTCTCTCTTTCTCTCCTCCAAAGAGGATTTTTTGCTTTGTGTGGAGTAGAATGAAACCAGTATTGGTAAATTTGCCATGTTCCTGTTCAAAACATGGATGTTGTAGTTTGCTGGCTGAATATTAGGATCTATGTATGATACGACTTTCTCTGTTCTTTTCTTAACCTGTTTGATGTCGGTTTCCAGTTCCTCTTCAGTGCTTGTGAGCCCCACTATGACCACGTTGTTTGTTCTCGGCTCCTGTTCTTTAGTGGAGTTTTCGCTCTTTCATCCTTTTGAACTCATCGCAGATTTCTTTATTTACATGATTCAGCTCTTCCATTTCCTGTTTGAGGTTTGCGTTTACACGTTTTTGCTCTTCAAACCTCGCGGAATAGATCTGTAGGCTTCCCCTTAGGTCTCTGATTTCTTGTGTCAGGTCTTTTTTCATCTCTGCTAAAGCATTTATTAAATTGCCATCAGTGTGTTTATTCTGAACACTGATCAATTTCGACGCACTTCCGCCCAGTTTTCCTGCTAGACCACTCGCATTCTGCATAGAACCATTTTGTTTTTAATTTTTGTTGAGCTTTAAGGTAAAAATAATAATAATAAATTACTAGTGATCAGCTATCAAAAGTAGGGTTAATGAGTTTAGCTGTCAGTGTCCGGAAAAAAAAGATCTCAATGGATTACTTGTTGAGCCATTAACATTGTTGGTAAATGCTTGAGTTGGATTTTTCCTGGGGGTTTTTAAATACTTTGTCACTTTCCTTACATAGAAACGATAGACATTCATGACCTGAAATTCAATTATTTCCATATTTGTTAATGTGTTGAAAATCATTATTCAAGACAGGCTTACTGATTACTTTGAGATGAATTGTTTGCTCAATTTTGTTTTAATGGCAGTTGTTCTACAACTCACGCTGTGCTAAAGGTGGTGGATGACTTGGTAGTGGATCTTGAGACGGGAGAGCATTCAGTTATGCTATTGTGCAATCTCCTCTTTCGACTGTGTGTCTCACAAAATACTGTTGAAATAGTTAAAATTCTGTGAAGTTTTTTGAGTAATATGTTTATCCCTGATGGCAGGCTGTTCCAATGGTGAATGGAGGACACATATTTTAAGGTGGTTGAGCATAGGGTGCCTCAAGGCTCGGCTTTGTCACAACTTTTGTTCGCTTTTTACATTAACAATCTTTATTACTACATGTTGTCTAGAACTATCAGCTATGCAGACGACACTAATTTTATTAGTTCACACAAAAATACTTGACCCAATTAAAGAAGTTGCTGGTTCGGTAGCAATAAACTTAACTCTGATAAAACACAGTATCGTATTGTTTCCTCAAATTGTAACACAGCAAGTAATGAGTCCCTGAAGTTGTTGGGTTTGACTTTGGATGGTGACCTGAACTAGGCACTTTAGTTGCACAATTAGGCAAGAATCTGTCTACTACTTCATATTTATTGTAAATGGAAGTATCCGATAAGCCCTCAAATTTTGAACATGACTTACTTTTCATTGTTTAATTGTAGTAAACTACAGTGTTTAATGGAGTACCTTCTTATTTCTTAACCATTGTTAGACTTCTGAAAAAGGCAATCCCACTGTTAGAGGGTGTGGAGCCCAGGAAGCAATGTTAATCTTCATTTAATGAGGAACATACTTGAGACAGCAAAAAATTATTTCTTATGTAGCGATATTCCGCAGACACAATGGTACCTAGGCTGTCTGTTTAATATTGGTCTCACATTTTCATTTGGATATGTCTACCAAAAATTCTATAAAATTTGATTTATGTGATCGTCCGCCTAAAAATATTAACTATTTTCATTTCGAGTACTTCAAGCACAGGATAAACTCATTTATTTTGCAGCACTGGTTTTAACCTGTGCAATTTTGTTTGTTTGGTATTGTGTTTTATTCTCTAGGTGTGTTATTTTTTTAAAGGTGCTACATTTATGTTATGTAAGTTTTTTTCAACATGTTCACTGACTTACTATAAACATGAATTACTTATGTATGTGTTCAGAAAAAATCATTAAACATTTTGGAGATATTTATTTATAACAATTACAATTAATGATAAATTAATTGCCCACACCAGTAAAATGTAGAAAAGGCTATCCTTGTCACGTTTGCATTCAAAATAGGTTATTAGTGATGCTACCATTTCATGGACACTACTTGCTGTGGGTCTAGGCATTCTAACAGTTTATGGAACAAATAATGTTAATGGAATCTGTATCAGTCCTAAAAAGAACTGTTTTCAATGTTTAGCGAAATATAGATCACCCATAAACAAACAACTATCAGTTCATGTCAAACGTCTGCACACCAATTTCTGTAAGTTTAGTAATAAATATGTCATATAGCGTTGCCAACTGATAGAAGTCAAAATTTCATTTCAGATGTAATGTGATACAGGAATCCACTGTAAGCATTTAGACTTCTGTGTTGCCTGCCTTTAGCTACTAAAAATGACATAATTCCATTCTTATAGTAAAAGTAGGTATATGTATCTATTGCAGATTGAAAAAAATACAAATATTTTTTCCTTATGCGCTGTTCACATAAAATTACTACTTTTATCTTTATAGTACAGTATACTCTTGATTATTCGTGTGCGAATTATCCGTTTTGTGGATTATCTGTGCTGAGAAATTCATCAAAATTTCAAATCAGGAATAGATCAAAATTTCAATTTTCTCCGTTTCCTCTCACACAAATATAAATAATAATAATAATCTTTATTAGCAACCAAGCTATACAAATATTCTTATCACTACGTCAAACCTAAAACCATTTTCAATTTTAAAATATACTTTACATACTCTTTGCCTTAATGAAAATTTTCTTTAATATAAACTAATATTTCTCTTCTAAATACCTGCAAATTTCTACTTTTCTTTACATTTATTGGTAACTTATTATAAATATTTAAGTCCTTATAAAACAATGAATTTTCTGTTCTTTGTTTCTTTCCTAGCCATATTTACATAAATGTTCTCAGCATTTCTTGTATTATAACTATGTACATCATTTACACTTTTTATTTTATTGCACAAATAATGCGGTAACAATTTATTCATTATCTTGTAAATAAAAATCAAATTTAACAACACAAGTTTCTGATTAATACTCATAAATTCCAATGTGTCCCACATATCTTTAATTCTAGCATCTCTGTTAACACCTAAAATAATTCTCATGGCCCTATTCTGTAGTACCTGAAGTTTTTCTTTATCAGTCTCAGTAACATACATCAATATTGTTGGACAATATTTAAAGTGTGGGGCTATCATACTCTTATACACTGTTAAACGAGTCATGGGAGACAGATAATTTCCAATTCTTTTGAAATATCTGATTTATTCGTCAAGTATTCAACATGGCTCTTGAATTCTAACTTCTTGTCAATAATTATGCCTAAGTATTTGGTTTCATATACATATTCTAAGTCCTGACTAAATAGCTGTATTTTTTTATTTTCCCAATTACTTCCCATCAGCATGACTTTAGTTTTCTCTACGTTTACAAACTATTCCGTCTTAACCATTCTTCTAATTTATTCAGTTCACCTTTCATCTTTTCCATGACTTCCTCTATGCTATCTGCCCATACAGATATTACTGTATCCGCAAACAAACTTATTATCGTTTCATCATCTAGATTATCCCCTATGTCCTTAATATACAAAATGAACAACGGGCCAAGCACGGTTCCTTGTGGAACTCCATGTTTTACTGTTCTTACATTAGATAACTTTGTATTAATTCTAGTTTGTTGTTCTCTGTTTGTTAAGTAGTTTGCCTTTTGCCTATAATGCTTTAGCTTCTCCCACTATTCCATAAGCTTCAAGTTTAGTCAACAACATTTCTATATTTATCGTTTCGAATGCTCTTTTAAAATCTAAGTTAACTGTCAAGATAATTTTATTATCATCTCGCAGTTCCTGCCATCTTGACACCATAATTTGTAATGCAGCTTCACACGAATGTTTTTCTCTAAATCCAGATTGATTTTCAATCAGTATCTTATTTTTATCAATATGATTTATATGCATCTCCATTATTTTTTCGGCTAATGGCATCTTGTTAACTGCTCTAAATTCA